>NC_069408.1:50742823-50777823 GCF_026875155.1 Cherax quadricarinatus | reverse complement strand
TTTAGAGTCAGGTGACTTTCTTGATACGATCCAGGATTGTTTTTTAAAACAGTTTGTGACAGAGCCAACTAGTTGAAATAACCTCTTGACTTGGTTCTTGCCAGTAGGGAAACACTAATTAATAATCTTGAGGTTAATGATGAGCTTGGGGAAAGTGATCACAAATCACTCAGTTTTAATATATCATGGAATTCCCTAATAATGGCAATCAAGTCTCCGTCCCTGACTTTCGCTTGGCTGATTTCATAGGACTGAAAAATTACTTAGGTGGGTTGAACTGGAATGACTGACTAAGGGTCAGGTAGGTGGTGATGGGTTGCTGATATGTGCTTTCCAGGGCATAGTTCTAGCTGCTCAGTCAAATTATGTTCCAAATAGGGAAATCAGATCAAACAAAAATGATCCTAAATGGATGAACAATAGATTTAAAATATCTGATTGGTCAAAAGAGAGGCATATATAGGCAAATCAAAAGAGGAGAGGGGCAATTAAGAAAAACAATATATTCAGTTAAAGAGAGAAATAAAAAAGGGAATTAGAAAAGCAAAAAGAGATTATGAGGTTAAAGTTGCAAGACAATCGAAGACTAACCCAAAAGGATTCTTTCAGGTATACAGAAGTAAGATCAGGGACAAGATAGGCCCACTCAAAAGTTCCTCGGGTCAGCTCACTGACAGTGATAAGGAAATGTGTAGAATTTTTAACACATACTTCCTCTCAGTTTTTACACAGGAGGATACCAGCGATATTCCAGTAATGATAAAATTATGTAGAACAGGACGATAATAAACTGTGCACGATTTGGGTCACAAGTGACATGGTTTCCCTTTGGCAAATAGATAAATTAAAACCTAACAAATCCCCAGGCCCCGATGAAAATGTATGCAAGGGTTCTAAAGGAATGTAAAGAGGAGCTTAGCACACCTTTGGCTAATCTTTTCAACATATCACTACAAACTGGCATGGTGCCAGATAAGTGGAAAATGGCAAATGTGATACCTATTTTTAAAGCAGGTGAAGGTCCTTAGCTTCGAACTATAGACCCCAAAAAGCCTAACCTCCATAGTGGGAAATTTATGGAATCAATAATTGCCGAGGCAGTTCGTTTGCCACCTTGAAAAAGCATAAATTAATCAAACGAATCTCAGCATGGTTTTACAAAGGGGCGTTCCCGCCTTACGAATTTATTAACTTTTTTCACTAGGTATTTGAGGAGGTAGAGCATGGTAATGAATATGATATTGGTATATGGACTTCGTTAAAGGCTTTTGACAGGGTCCCACATCAGAGACTATTGAGGAAATTAAAGCACATGGAATAGGAGGAGAAATTTTTTCCTGGATAGAGGCATGGTTGACAAATAGGCAGCAGAGAGTTTGCATAAATGGGGAGAAATCAGAGTGGGGAAGCGTCACGAGCGGTGTTCCACAGGGGTCAGTGTTGGGCCCTGCTGTTCATAATCTACATAAACGACATAGATGAGGGCATAAAGAGCGACATCGGCAAGTTTGCCGATGACACCAAAATAGGCCGTCGAATTCAATTCTGACGAGGACATTCGAGCACTCCAGGAAGATTTGAATAGACTGATGCAGTGGTCGGAGAAGTGGCAGATGCAGTTTAATATAGACAAATGCAAAGTTCTAAATGTTGGACAGGACAATAACCATGCCACATATAAACTAAATAATGTAGATTTAATATTACGGATTGCGAAAAGATTTAGGAGTTCTGGTTAGCAGTAATCTGAAACCAAGACAACAGTGCATAAGTGTTCGCAATAAAGCTAATAGAATCCTTGTCTTCATATCAAGAAGCATAAATAATAGGAGTCCTCAGGTTGTTCTTCAACTCTATACATCCTTGGTTAGGCCTCATTTAGATTATGCTGCACAGTTTTGGTCACCGTATTACAGAATGGATATAAATTCTCTGGAAAATGTACAAAGGAGGATGACAAAGTTGATCCATGTATCAGAAACCTTCCCCATGAGGATAGACTAAGAGCCCTGAATCTGCACTCTCTAGAAAGACGTAGAATTAGGGGGGATATGATTGAGGTGTATAAATGGAAGACAGGAATAAATAAAGGGGATGTAAATAGTGTGCTGAAAATATCTAGCCTAGACAGGACTCGCAGCAATGGTTTTAAGTTGGAAAAATTCAAATTCAGGAAGGATATAGGAAAGTACTGGTTTGGTAATAGAATTGTGGATGAGTGGAACAAACTCCCGAGTACAGTTATAGAGGCCAGAACGTTGTGTAGCTTTAAAAATAGGTTGGATAAATACATGAGTGGATGTGGGTGGGTGTGAGTTGGACCTGATAGCTTGTGCTACCAGGTCGGTTGCCGTGTTCCTCCCTTAAGTCAATGTGACCTGACCTGACTAGGTTGGGCTTAAGCCGGTAGGAAACTTGGACCTGCCTCGCATGGGCCAGTAGGCCTTCTGCAGTGTTCCTTCGTTCTTATGTTCTTATGTTCTTAAAAGGAGAGCAGATGATAGAGTGGGAGAGGCACTGTCAAGAAATTTTAATAAAAATAAGAAAATTTTTGGAGTGAGTTAAACGAATGGATTTGCCAATTAAAAACAGAGTAGGGGAGTTAGTAGATGGGGAGATGGAGGTATTAGGTAGATGGCGAGAATATTCTGAGGAACTTTTAAATGTCGACGAAGAAAGGGAGGCGGTAATTTCATGCACTGGCCAGGGAGGTATACCATAGTGAGGCTCAGGTTAGGGTGTGTAGAAGGCAGGGAGACTACTTCCCGGTAAAGTAGGTCTTAGACAGGGATGAGTAATGTCA
The DNA here is from genome assembly GCF_026875155.1 of Cherax quadricarinatus. Lineage (NCBI taxonomy): Eukaryota > Metazoa > Arthropoda > Malacostraca > Decapoda > Parastacidae > Cherax > Cherax quadricarinatus. The sequence continues at coordinate 50,775,020 of NC_069408.1, read as the reverse complement.
CCATGATTGTTTAATATATTTACAGATGGGGTTGTAAAAGAAGTAAATGCTAGGGTGTTCGGGAGAGGGGTGGGATTAAATTATGGGGAATCAAACACAAAATGGGAATTGACACAGTTACTTTTTGCTGATGATACTGCGCTAATGGGAGATTCTAAAGAAAAATTGCGAAGGTTAGTGGACGAGTTTGGGAGTGTGTGTAAAGGTAGAAAGTTGAAAGTGAACATACAAAAGAGTAAGGTGATGAGGGTATCAAATGATTTAGACAAAGAAAAATTGGATATCAAATTGGGGAGGGGGGATAAGGAAGAGTGAATGTTTTCAGATATTTGGGAGTTTGACGTGTCAGCGGATGGATTATTTAAGGATGAGGTTAATCATAGAATTGATGAAGGAAAAAAGGCGAGTGGTGCGTTGAGGTATATGTGGAGACGAAAAACGTTATCTATGGAGACAAAGAAGGGAATGTATGAAAGTATAGCAGTACCAACACTCTTATATGGGTGTGAAGCTTGGGTGTTAAATGCTGCAGTGAGGAAGCGGTTGGAGGCAGTGGCGATGTCCTGTCTAAGGGCAATGTGTGGTATAAATATTATGCAGAAAAATTCGGAGTGTGGAAATTAGGAGAAGGTGTGGAGTTAATAAAAGTATTAGTCAGAGGGCAGAAGAGGGGTTGTTGAAGTGGTTTGGTCATTTAGAGAGAATGGATCAAAGTAGAATGACATGGAGAGCGTATAAATCTGTAGGGGAAGGAAGGCCGGGTAAGGGTCGTCCTCGAAAAGGTTGGAGGGAGGGGGTAAAGGAGGTTTTGTGGGCGAGGGGCTTGGACTTCCAGCAGGCGTGCTTGAGCGTGTTAGATAGGACTGAATGGAGACGAATGATATTTGGGACCTGACGAGCTGTTGGAGTGTGAGCAGGGCAATATTTAGTGAAGGGATTCAGGGAAACCGGTTATTTTTATATAACCGGACTTGAGTCCTGGAAATGGGAAGTACAATGCCTGCACATTAAAGGAGGAGTTTGGGATATTGGCAGTTTGGAGGAATATGTTGTGTATCTTTATACGTATATGCTTCTAAACTGTTGTGTTCTGAGCACCTCTGCAAAAACAGTGATTATGTGTGAGTGAGATGAACGTGTTGAATGATGAAAGTATTTTCTTTTTGGGGATTTTCTCTCTTTTTTGTGTCACCCTGCCTATGTGGGAGACGGCCGACTTGTTATATATATATATATATATATATATATATATATATATTATATATATATATATATATATATATATATATATATATATTTTATATATATATATATATATATATATATACTATAATTCATTACTATGTTTTACACAAATTAATCTCATTATAAAATACTGTTATCACGTACAGGGAAGTGATTAAATTTAGGTTACTCTGTAATAGGCTCGACGTAAATGTAATAAACGGTTCACTTGTTACCACATAATTATGAAGGTTATTTATATTCACTGTGTTAAAGTTCCATTTATAATTATTTTTGTGGTGGAGCTTTTCTTTATATATGTATAAAGATACCTGAAATTATATATATATATATATATATATATATAATATATATATATATATTATAATAATATATTATAAATACAATATATACTATGATTATATAATATAATATATATACTATTATATTATATATATATATATATATATATATATATATATATATATATATATATATCTATACTGTCCCACCTCCAGGATTCAGGTCGGGCTAACTGGTTTCCTTGAATCCTTTCATTAGTTTTGCTTTGCTCACACTCCAACAGCACGTCAAATCACATAAAACAACTACTTGTCTCCACTCTGTCTAACACGCTAACCAAAAGAGATGAACTGCAATCGTTCCAGAGTAAAGTAATTGCAATATCACAGTCATTGACTCGATAAGTAACTATGTGTGTATGTTTGTGTGTGTTTGTGTGTGTGTGTGTGTGTGTGTGTGTGTGTGTGTGTGTGTGTGTGTGTGTGTGTGTGTGTGTGTGTGTGTGTGTGTGTGTGTGTGTGTGTGTGTGTTTTCGTGGTTTTGTGTGTATGTGAAGGTAAATCCAGTTTTTATCGCGTTCTCTTTCATAATGGAGAAGGATTATGATGGTTGAGTGTGTGCTTGTGGGAACTACCATGTGCTGGTGAAACATTGACGCCTTCAACACTAATGGAATTTCGCTTTTTAATGAGAACTGTTGAACAACACATTAACATCAACACAAGACATAACCACTAGCAGCATTACTAGAACACATAACCACTATCAACCTCATCACAAGACATAACCATTGTCAACATCATCACAAGACATAACCACTATCAACATTGCCACTAGCAATATCACAAGATATAACCACTAGCAACATCACAAGACATAACCACTAACAACATCATCACAAGACATAACCACTATCAACATTGCCACTAGCAACATCACAAGACATAACCACTAACAACATCATCACAAGACATAACCACTATCAACATCATCACAAGACATAACCACTAGCAACATCATCACAAGACATAACCACTAGCAACATCATCACAAGATATAACCACTATCATCATCACTCACAAGACAATAACCACTAGCAACATCATCACAAGATATAACCACTATCGTCATCATCACAAGACGTAACCACTAGCAACATCACAAGACATAACCACTAGCAACATCACAAGATATAACCCTAGCAGCTCACAAGACATAACCACTAACACATCATCACAAGACATAACCACTACAACATCATCACAAGACATAACCACTAGCAGCATCACGAGACATAACCACTAGCAGCATCACAAGACATAACCACTAGCAGCATCACAAGACATAACCACTAGCAGCATCACAAGACATAACCACTAACAACATCATCACAAGACATAACCACTAGCAACATCATCACAAGACATAACCACTAGCAACATCATCAAAGACAAACCACTAGCAACACATCACAAGACATAACCACTAGCAACATCATCACAAGACATAACCACTAGCAACATCATCACAAGACATAACCACTAGCAACATCATCACAAGACATAACCACTAGCAACTTCATCACAATGACATAACACTAGCAACATCATCACAAGACATAACCACTAACAACATCATCACAAGACATAACCACTAGCAACATCATCACAAGACATAACCACTAGCAACATCATCACAAGACATAACCACTAGCAACATCATCACAAGACATAACCACTAGCAACATCATCACAAGACATAACCACTAGCAAACATCATCACAAGACATAACCACTAGCAACATCATCACAAGACATAACCACTAGCAACATCATCACAATACATAACCACTAGCAACATCATCACAAGACATAACCACTAGACAACATCATCACAAGACATAACCACTAGCAACATCATCACAAGACATAACCACTAGCAACATCATCACAAGACATAACCACTAGCACATCATCACAAGACATAACCACTAGCAACATCATCACAAGACATAACCACTATCATCATCATCACAAGACATAACCACTATCTCATCATCAAAGACATAACCACTAGCAAACATCATCACAAGACATAACCACTAGCAACATCATCACAAGACATAACCACTAGCAACATCATCACAAGACATAACCACTAGCAACATCATCACAAGACAAACCACTAGCAACATCATCACAAGACATAACCACTAGCAACATCATCACAAGACATAACCACTAGCAACATCATCACAAGACATAACCACTAGCAACATCATCACAAGACATAACCACTAGCAACATCATCACAAGACATAACCACTATCAACATCATCACAAGACATAACCACTATCATCGTCATCAAAAGACATAACCACTATCATCATCATCACAAGATATAACCACTAGCAACATCATCACAAGACATAACCACTATCAACATCATCACAAGACAACCACTATCATCGTCATCACAAGACATAACCACTATCATCATCATCACAAGATATAACCACTAGCAACATCATCACAAGACATAACCACTATCAACATCATCACAAGACATAACCACTAACATCATCACAAGACATAACCACTATCAACATCATCACAAGACATAACCACCTACATCATCACAAGACATAACCACTAGCAACATCATCACAAGATATAACCACTAGCAACATCATCACAAGACATAACTAATATCATCATCACAAGACATAACCACTAGCAACATCATCACAAGACATAACCACTAGCAACATCATCACAAGACATAACCACTATCAACATCATCACAAGACATAACCACTAACATCATCACAAGACATAACCACTATCAACATCATCACAAGACATAACCACTAACATCATCACAAGACATAACCACTATCAACATCATCACAGATATAACCACTAGCAACATCATCACAAGACATAACTAATATCATCATCACAAGACATAACCACTACAACATCATCACAAGACATAACCACTAGCAACATCATCACAAGACATAACCACTATCAACATCATCACAAGACATAACCACTAACATCATCACAAGACATAACCACTATCAACATCATCACAAGACAAACCACTAACATCATCACAAGACATAACCACTATCATCATCATCACAAGATATAACCACTAGCAACATCATCACAAGACATAACTAATATCATCATCACAAGACATAACCACTAGCAACATCATCACAAGACATAACCACTAGCAACATCATCACAAGACATAACCACTAACATCATCACAAGATATAACCAGTATCAACATCATCACAAGACATAACCACTATCATCATCATCACAGATATAACCACTAGCAACATCATCACAAGACATAACCACTAGCAACATCATTCACAAGACATAACCACTAGCAACATCATCACAAGACATACCACTAGCAACATCATCACAAGACATAACCACTAGCAACATCATCACAAGACATAACCACTAGCAACATCATCACAAGACATAACCACTAGCAACATCATCACAAGACATAACCACTAGCAACATCATCACAAGACATATCCATTAACAAACATCATCACAAGACATAACCACTAACAACATCATCACAAGACATAACCACTAGCAACATCATCACAAGACATAACCACTAGCAACATCATCACAAGACATAACCACTATCAACATCATCACAAGACATAACCACTAGCAACATCATCACAAGACATAACCACTAGCAACATCATCACAAGATATAACCACTATCATCAATCATCACAAGACATAACCACTAGCAACATCATCACAAGACATAACCACTAGCAACATCATCACAAGACATAACCACTAGCAACATCATCACAAGACATAACCACTATCATCATCATCACAAGACATAACCACTAGCAACTCATCACAAGACATAACCACTAGCAACATCATCACAAGACATAACCACTAGCAACATCATCACAAGACATAACCACTAGCAACATCATCACAAGACATAACCACTATCATCATCATCACAAGACATAACCACTAGCAACATCATCACAAGACATAACCACTAGAACATCATCACAAGTCATAACCACTACAACATCATCACAAGACATAACCCACTAGCAACATCATCACAAGACATAACCACTATCATCACATCACAAGACATAACCACTAGCAACATCATTCACAAGATATACACCACTATCATCATCATCACAAGACATAACCACTAGCAACATCATCACAAGACATAACCACTAGCAACATCATCACAAGACATAACCACTAGCAACATCATCACAAGACATAACCACTATCATCATCATCACAAGACATAACCACTAACAACATCATCACAAGACATAACACTAGCAACATCATCACAAGACATAACCACTAGCAACATCATCACAAGACATAACCACTATCATCGTCATCACAAGACATAACCACTAGCAACATCATCTACAAGATATAACCACTATCTCATCATCACAAGACATAACCACTAGCAACATCATCACAAGACATAACCACTAGCAACATCATCACAAGACATAACCACTATCATCATCATCACAAGACATAACCACTAGCAACATCATCACAAGACATAACCACTAGCAACATCATCACAAGACATAACCACTAGCAACATCATCACAAGACATAACCACTAGCAACATCATCACAAGACATAACCACTATCATCATCATCACAAGACATAACCACTAGCAACATCATCACAAGATATAACCACTATCATCATCATCACAAGACATAACCACTAGCAACATCATCACAAGACATAACCACTAGCAACATCATCACAAGACATAACCACTAGCAACATCATCACAAGACATAACCACTATCATCATCATCACAAGACATAACCACTAGCAACATCATCCAAGACATAACCACTAGCAACATCATCACAAGACATAACCACTATCACTCTTCACAAGACATAACCACTAGCAACATCATCACAAGACATAACCATTAGCAACATCATCACAAGACATAACCACTAGCAACATCATCACAAGACATAACCACTAGCAACATCATCACAAGACATAACCACTAGCAACATCATCACAAGACATAACCACTAGCAACATCATCACAAGACATAACCACTAGCAACATCATCACAAGACATAACCACTAGCAACATCATCACAAGACAAAAACCACTAGCAACATCATCACAAGACATAACCACTAGCAACATCATCACAAGACATAACCATAGCAACATCATCACAAGACATAACCACTATCATCATCATCACAAGACATAACCACTAGCAACATCATCACAAGACATAACCATTAGCAACATCATCACAAGACATAACCACTAGCAACATCATCACAAGACATAACCACTAGCAACATCATCACAAGACATAACCATTAGCAACATCATCACAAGACATAACCACTAGCAACATCATCACAAGACATAACCATTAGCAACATCATCACAAGACATAACCACTATCATCATCATCACAAGACATAACCACTAGCAACATCATCACAAGACATAACCATTAGCAACATCATCACAAGACATAACCACTAGCAACATCATCACAAGACATAACCACTAGCAACATCATCACAAGACATAACCATTAGCAACATCATCACAGAATAACCACTAGCAACATCATCACAAGACATAACCACTAGCAACATCATCACAAGACATAACCACTATCATCATCATCACAAGACATAACCACTAGCAACATCATCACAAGACATAACCACTAGCAACATCATCACAAGACATAACCACTAGCAACATCATCACAAGACATAACCATTAGCAACATCATCACAAGACATAACCATTAGCAACATCATCACAAGACATAACCACTAGCAACATGACTCAAGAAATCGTAATGACACGATTGCAAACAAACCATACCCCCGGCCAGGGTTCAATCCCGGCCGGGGGTATGGTTCACTAACAACATCATCACAAGACATAACCACTATCAACATCACCACTCAGCATAGCTAACATCACAGAATGGCACATAACTCCATCACTCATCATGAACATCAATTATTACCACATAACATCACTAAAAACATCACCGCATTACCATACACCATCACTAACCTCACCACCACATAATATCACCATACAGCATCACAAACGTCACCACCACATGGCATCACTAACAGTGGTACCACCACATAGCATCACTAACATCATCAAAACCACCAATAACATCACTAACAACATCACCACCATATAGCATCACTAACAATATCACCACCACATAGCATCACCAACAACACCACATAGCATCACCAACAACACCACATAGCATCACCAACAACACCACATAACATCACTAACAACACCACATAGCATCACCAACAACACCACATAGCATCACTAACAACACCACATAGCATCACTACACCACCACATAGCCTCACTAACAACACCACATAACATCACAAACAACAACCACATAGCATCACTAACAACACCACATAGCATCACCAACAACACCACATAGCATCACCAACAACACCACATAGCATCACTAACAACACCACATAGCATCACCAACAACACCACATAGCATCACCAACAACACCACATAGCATCACTAACAACACCACATAGCATCACTAACAACACCACATAGCATCACTAACACCACCACATAGCATCACTAACAACACCACATAACATCACAACAACACCACATAGCATCACCAACAACACCACATAGCATCACCAACAACACCACATAGCATCACTAACAACACCACATAGCATCACCAACAACACCACATAGCATCACCAACAACACCACATAGCATCACTAAACAACACCACATAGCATCACTAACAACACCACATAGCATCACTAACACCACCACATAGCATCACTAACAACACCACATAACATCACAAACAACACCACATAGCATCACCAACAACACCACATAGCATCACCAACAACACCACATAGCATCACCAACAACACCACATAGCATCCCTAACAACACCACATAGCATCACTAACACCACCACATAGCCTCACTAACAACACCACATAACATCACAAACAACACCACATAGCATCACTAACAACACCACATAGCATCACCAACAACACCACATAGCATCACCAACAACACCACATAGCATCACCAACAACACCACATAGCATCACTAACAACACCACATAGCATCACTAACACCACCACATAGCCTCACTAACAACACCACATAACATCACAAACAACACCACATAGCATCACTAACAACACCACATAGCATCACCAACAACACCACATAGCATCACTAACAACACCACATAGCATCACCAACAACACCACATAGCATCACCAACAACACCACATAGCATCACTAACAACACCACATAGCATCACTAACAACACCACATAGCATCACTAACACCACCACATAGCATCACTAACAACACCACATAACATCACAAACAACACCACATAGCATCACCAACAACACCACATAGCATCACCAACAACACCACATAGCATCACTAACAACACCACATAGCATCACTAAACACCACCACATAGCCTCACTAACAACACCACATAACATCACAAACAACACCACATAGCATCACTAACAACACCACATAGCATCACCAACAACACCACTTAGCATCACCAACAACACCACATAGCATCACTAACAACACCACATAGCATCACCAACAACACCACATAGCATCACTAACAACACCACATAGCATCACTAACACCACCACATAGCTCACTAACAACACCACATAACATATCAAACAACACCACATAGCATCACCAACAACACCACATAGCATAAACCAACAACAAACATAGCATCACCAACAACACCACATAGCATCACTAACAACACCACATAGCATCACTAACACCACCACATAGCCTCACTAACAACACCACATAACATATCAAACAACACCACATAGCATCACTAAACAACACCACATAGCATCACCAACAACACCACATAGCATCACCAACAACACCACATAGCATCACTAACAACACCACATAGCATCACCAACAACACCACATAGCATCACTAACAACACCACATAGCATCACCAACAACACCACATAGCATCACCAACAACACCACATAGCATCACTAACAACACCACATAGCATCACCAACAACACCACATAGCATCACTAACAACACCACATAGCATCACCAACAACACCACATAGCATCACTAACAACACCACATAGCATCACTAACAACACCAAATAGCATCACTAACAACACCACATAGCATCACCAACAACACCACATAGCATCACTAACAACACCACATAGCATCACTAACAACACCAAATAGCAACACCACAAAGAACATCACTAACATCACCACATAACATCACTAACAACATCACCACCATATAGCATCACTACCAATAACAACACCACATAGCCTCACTAACACCACCACATAACATCACTAACAACATCAAGACCACATAATACAATATAACAACCTTGCCCATCAACTCCCCTCAAGGGGAGGGGCTATTGATCTAGGGACCCCTCAGGGAAGGTTCCTTGATGCTGGTGAGGGGCTCTTGATCTTTTGAATTGGATATGAGGTCCAGTTCCCTGAATTAAGCCTGAGTACCTTCTACATACTTCCCACAGGCGCTGTATATTCCCTACTATTTTAGCACTTCCCCGTAATAATAATAATAATAATAATAATAATAATAATAATAATAATAATAATAATAATAATAATAATAATAAAATAATAATAATAATAATAATAATAATAATAATAATAATAATAATAATAATAATAATAATAATAATAATAATAATAATAATAATAATAATAATAATACCTAACAAGTACCTACACAAGAACGTGTTGTAGACAAGTATCCATCAAGAGGGAGACTAGCTAATAATCTTGCCTGTCTTATTAACTACCACCAATTAGTAATTTGTCTCTGGAATACGCAATTTGCCTTTAAAGTATTATCTTCCTAACTGCTGGCTAATTTTATCCAGGTAGTTAGGTCGTTATGTCATCTACGTCCCTGTAGCAGCAAAGTGGTGTGTGGATGATGGTTGCCTTGGTGATGGTGGAGTAATGGAAGGTTGCCATGGTGATAGTGGGATGATGGTTGCCATGGTGAAGCTAGAATGATGGAGGATTGCAATGACAGTGCTGGGATGATGGAAGATTGCCAGGACAGTGCTGGAATGATGGAAGATTTCCATGACAGTGCTGGGATGATGGAAGATTGCCATGACAGTGCTGGGATGATGGAAGATTTCCATGACAGTGCTGGGATGATGGAAGATTGCCATGACAGTGCTGGAATGATGGAAGATTGCCATGACAGTGCGGGTATGATGGAAGATTGCCATGACAGTGCTGGGATGATGGAAGATTTCCATGACAGTGCTGGGATGATGGAAGATTTCCATGACAGTGCGGGTATGATGGAAGATTGCCATGACAGTGCTGGGATGATGGAAGATTGCCATGACAGTGCTGGGATGATGGAAGATTTCCATGAAAGTGCGGGTATGGTGGAAGATTGCCATGACAGTGCTGGGATGATGGAAGATTTCCATGAAAGTGCGGGTATGGTGGAAGATTGCCATGACAGTGCTGGGATGATGGAAGATTGCCATGACAGTGCTGGGATGATGGAAGATTGCCATGACAATGCTGGAATGATGGAAGATTTCCATGACAGTGCTGGGATGATGGAAGATTGCCATGACAATGCTGGAATGATGGAAGATTTCCATGACAGTGCTGGGATGATGGAAGATTTCCATGACAGTGCTGGGATGATGGAAGATTGCCATGACAGTGCTGGGATGATGGAAGATTGCCATGACAGTGCTGGGATGATGGAAGATTTCCATGACAGTGCTGGGATGATGGAAGATTTCCATGACAGTGCTGGAATGATGGAAGATTGCCATGACAGTGCTGGGATGATGGAAGATTTCCATGACAGTGCTGGGATGATGGAAGATTGCCATGACAGTGCTTGGATGATGGAAGATTGCCATGACAGTGCGGGTATGATGGAAGATTGCCATGACAGTGCTGGGATGATGGAAGATTGCCATGACAGTGCTTGGATGATGGAAGATTGCCATGACAGTGCTGGGATGATGGAAGATTGCCATGACAGTGCTGGGATGATGGAAGATTTCCATGACAGTGCTGGGATGATGGAAGATTGCCATGACAGTGCTGGAATGATGGAAGATTTCCATGACAGTGCTGGGATGATGGAAGATTTCCATGAAAGTGCGGGTATGGTGGAAGATTGCCATGACAGTGCTGGGATGATGGAAGATTTCCATGAAAGTGCGGGTATGGTGGAAGATTGCCATGACAGTGCTGGGATGATGGAAGATTGCCATGACAGTGCAGGTATTTTGGAAGATTGCCATGACAGTGCTGGGATGATGGAAGATTGCGATGGCAGTGCTGGGATGATGGAAGATTGCCATGACAGTGCAGGTATTTTGGAAGATTGCCATGACAGTGCTGGGATGATGGAAGATTGCCATGACAGTGCTGGGATGATGGAAGATTGCCATGGCAGTGCTGGGATGATGGAAGATTGCGATGGCAGTGCTGGGATGATGGAAGATTGCCATGACAGTGCTGGGATGATGGAAGACTGCCATGTCAGTGCTGGGATGATGGAAGATTGACATGACAGTGCTGGGATGATGGAAGATTTCCATGACAATGTGGGTATGATGGAAGATTGCCATGACAGTGCTGGGATGATGGAAGATTTCCATGACAGTGCGGGTATGATGGAAGCTTGCCATGACAGTGCTGGGGTGATGAAAGTGCTGGGATGATGAAAGTGCTGGGGTGATAATAGTGCTGGGATGATGGAAGTGCTGGGATGATGGAAGATTTCCATGACAGTGCTGGGATGATGGAAGATTTCCATGACAGTGCTGGGATGATGGAAGATTTCCATGACAGTGCTGGGATGATGGAAGATTTCCATGACAGTGCTGGGATGATGGAAGATTTCCATGACAGTGCTGGGATGATGGAAGATTTCCATGACAGTGCTGGGATGATGGAAGATTTCCATGACAGTGCTGGGATGCTGGAAGATTTCCATGACAGTGCTGGGATGATGGAAGATTTCCATGACAGTGCTGGGATGATGGAAGATTTCCATGACAGTGCTGGGATGATGGAAGATTTCCATGACAGTGCTGGGATGATGGAAGATTTCCATGACAGTGCTGGGATGCTGGAAGATTTCCATGACAGTGCTGGGATGATGGAAGATTTCCATGACAGTGCTGGGATGATGGAAGATTTCCATGACAGTGCTTGGATGATGGAAGATTTCCATGACAGTGCTGGTATGATGGAAGATTGCCATGATAGTGCTGGTATGATGGAAGATTGCCATGACAGTGCTGGTATGGTGGAAGATTGCCATGACAGTGCTGGGATGATGGAATTTTGCCATGACAGTGCTGGGATGATGGAGGGTTGCTATGGTGACGCTGGCATGATGGAGGGATACCATGGCAAAGCTGGTATGATGGTAGGTTATCATGGTGATTGGTATGATGGATGGGTGTTGGATAATAAAGGGTTACCATGTCAAATCTGTGATAAAGGAGGGTTGCCATAACAGCTCTAGGATAATGGAGGGTTGCCATGACAATGCTAGAATGACATAAACACACATGTGAAGGGTGGAAGAATTGCCATGGTGTCAAGTGTGAGTGTGTGTGTGTGTGTACTCACCTATATGTACACGCCTATATGTGGTTGCAAGGGTCGAGTCATAGCTCCTGGCTCTTGTGTGTGTGTGTACTCTCCTATTTGCTCGCCTATCTGTGGTTGCAGGGGTCGAGTCGCAGCTTCTGGCCCTGCCCCTTCGCTGGTCGCTACTAGGTCCACTAGAAGTGCGTGTGTGTGTGCACTCGCGCGTGTTTGTACGCGTGAGTGTATGCGTTTGTGCATTCTTTAGTATGCTTGCGTGCGTGCTCGCGCGTTACCGAAAACCCTAGTCAGATCCGTGAACATTGGTGCAGGTTTATCGAGGGTGACAAGAAAAGGCTGGCAGGGGTGACAATAAAAGGCTGGCAGAGGTGACAATAAAAGGCTGGCAGGTGGAGGGTGGAGGCAGTAAAACTAGCGCATACATTACCCAGGGAAGCACTAGGCAGATGGACAAGAATTGCAATTTGTGAGAGGCTCTCTATCAAACTAGCTCTCTGCCTTATAGAAAACGTCGCACGGGGTGACAAATGGCCGCAGGGAGGGAGGCAGGGAGGAGGGAGGCAACCTTCACAATTGCTTTATGGAGATTAGCTTTTAAGAGTATCATCTCTGTGGTAATGTTGATCGCAGAAAATTGCATTTGACGCTGATGTTTAAGTGTGTATAGACGAAAATTGCTTTGGGGGATTAGCTTTTAAGAGTACATTGTGGTAATGTTGACGCGAAAATGCAGTGACGCTGATGTTTAAGTGCAGGAGAGAGAGATGTAGAAGAAGGGGGGGAAGTTGAGGGATAGACGAAGAGAGACAGGGAAATCAGTTTTAGCAGTAGGAATTTTAAAGGTCCCACCGAGGCTGCCCTAGCTTGTAGAACTTTAAAATTGAGAAATTAAGCACTAATGACTATAGATAATGGTAACAGAACCTGACATGTTGATAAATAGACACATGTGCAACTCTTGGTATCTTTAATGTGAGGAAACGTTATCGCCCACACAGTGGCTTATCAGTCCAACGTGATAGAACTTGAAGTACAGAGAGAATAGATGTAATCAGTCCCTCAGTCTATTCAAGATTGATGGACTGACCACACGTTTTTCAGTTAGAGGAACTGATTAATATTCTTCTCCTTTTTCAAGATTTCTCCTTTGTATGGACTTGATGAAGCCACTGTGTGGCGAAACGTTTCCTCAATAAAGATACCCAAGAGTTGCACATGTGTCTAATTTATCAACTAATGGACTACCATGAATTATCCAGATGTTTTAGGCAAAGACAGTAAAGCAGAAGGTTCTCTTCCTACCCTCGACCCTTAACGACTGCTGCAGACACAAAATGAGGAAAAATATGCTATACCGTATTGAAAAAATGGCAGAGAATTTATAGGAGAGATAGAAGTGAATGTAGAGTATGAGCTACGAATGTCCTCTACGTTACTCCACTGCTGCCCACTGAACTGTGTGTTACTAGTGATTCTACTGCTTGTTACCACTAGTTCTACTTCTGAACACTGTAGTACGTCGTCACAGCCTTCTTCCTACGTACTTTTTGTATCTGTAGCAGTGAAATCCTTGAAGAAGAATGTTTTTACAATGAAAAGATCTTTTCTAAACTTTACTTTACTTTGTTTCATCTAGTTTGCAGGAGACTTCCAGCTCCGAGACTACCTGTGACCACTGCATGACTGTCTCAACTACCATTGTTATGACTGTCTCAACTACCATTGTTAAGACTGTCTCAACTACCATTGTTAAGACTGTCTCAACTACCATGTTATGACTGTCTCAACTACCACTGTTATGACTGTCTCAACTACCACTGTTATGACTGTCTCAACTACCATTGTTATGACTGTCTCAACTACCATTGTTATGACTGTCTCAACTACCACTGTTATGACTGTCTCAACTACCACTGTTATGACTGTCTCAACTACCACTGTTATGACTGTCTCAACTACCATTGTTATGACTGTCTCAACTACCACTGTATACTGTCTCAACTACCACTGTTATGACTGTCTCAACTACCACTGTTAGACTGTCTCAACTACCACTGTTATGACTGTCTCAACTACCACTGTTATGACTGTCTCAACTACCACTGTTATGACTGTCTCAACTACCACTGTTATGACTGTCTCAACTACCACTGTTAGACTGTCTCAACTACCACTGTTATGACTGTCTCAACTACCACTGTTATGACTGTCTCAACTACCACTGTTATAGACTGTCTCAACTACCATTGTTATGACTGTCTCAACTACCACTGTTATGACTGTCTCAACTACCATTGTTATGACTGTCTCAACTGCCACTGTTATGACTGTCTCAACTACCACTGTTAATGTTCAACTCACTGTTATGCGTCTCAACTACCACTGTTATGACTGTCTCAACTACCACTGTTATGACTGTCTCAACTACCATTGTTATGACTGTCTCAACTACCACTGTTATGACTGTCTCAACTACCACTGTTATGACTGTCTCAACTACCACTGTTATGACTGTCTCAACTACCATTGTTATGACTGTCTCACTGCCATGTTATGACTGTCTCAACTACCACTGTTATGATTGTCTCAACTACCATTGTTATGACTGTCTCAACTACCACTGTTATGACTGTCTCAACTACCACTGTTATGACTGTCTCAACTACCACTGTTATGACTGTCTCAGCTACCACTGTTATGACTGTCTCAACTACCACTGTTATGACTGTCTCAACTACCACTGTTATGATTGTCTCAACTACCATTGTTATGACTGTCTCAACTACCACTGTTATGACTGTCTCAACTACCACTGTTATGACTGTCTCAACTACCACTGTTATGACTGTCTCAACTACCACTGTTATGACTGTCTCAACTACCACTGTTATGACTGTCTCAGCTACCACTGTTATGACTGTCTCAACTCCACTGTTATGACTGTCTCAACTCCATGTTATGACTGTCTCAACTACCACTGTTATGACTGTCTCAACTACCACTGTTATGACTGTCTCAACTACCACTGTTATGACTGTCTCAACTACCATGTTATGACTGTCTCAACTACACTGTTATGACTGTCTCAACTACCACTGTTATGACTGTCTCAACTACCACTGTTATGACTGTCTCAACTACCACTGTTATGACTGTCTCAACTACCACTGTTATGACTGTCTCAACTACCACTGTTATGACTGTCTCAACTACCACTGTTATACTGTCTCAACTACCACTGTTATGACTGTCTCAACTACCACTGTTATGACTGTCTCAACTACCACTGTTATGACTGTCTCAACTACCACTGTTATGACTGTCTCAACTACCACTGTTATGATTGTCTCAACTACCATGTTATGACTGTCTCACTACCACTGTTATGACTGTCTCAACTACCATTGTTATGACTGTCTCAACTACCACTGTTATGACTGTCTCAACTACCACTGTTATGACTGTCTCAACTACCACTGTTATGACTGTCTCAACTACCACTGTTATGACTGTCTCAACTACCACTGTTATGACTGTCTCAACTGCCACTGTTATGACTGTCTCAACTACCACTGTTATGACTGTCTCAACTACCACTGTTATGACTGTCTCAACTACCACTGTTATGACTGTCTCAACTACCACTGTTATGACTGTCTCAACTACCACTGTTATGACTGTCTCAACTACCACTGTTATGACTGTCTCAACTACCACTGTTATGACTGTCTCAACTACCACTGTTATGACTGTCTCAACTACCATTGTTATGACTGTCTCAACTACCACTGTTATGACTGTCTCAACTACCACTGTTATGACTGTCTCAACTACCACTGTTATGACTGTCTCAACTGCCACTGTTATGACTGTCTCAACTACCACTGTTATGACTGTCTCAACTACCACTGTTATGACTGTCTCAACTACCACTGTTATGACTGTCTCAACTAACCACTGTTATGACTGTCTCAACTACCACTGTTATGACTGTCTCAACTACCATTGTTATGACTGTCTCAACTACCACTGTTATGACTGTCTCAACTACCACTGTTATGACTGTCTCAACTACCACTGTTATGACTGTCTCAACTACCACTGTTATGACTGTCTCAACTACCACTGTTATGACTGTCTCATACACTGTTATGACTGTCTCAACTGCCACTGTTATGACTGTCTCAACTACCACTGTTATGACTGTCTCAACTACCACTGTTATGACTGTCTCAACTACCACTGTTATGACTGTCTCAACTACCACTGTTATGACTGTCTCAACTACCACTGTTATGATGTCTCAACTACCACTGTTATGATCTGTCTCAACTACCATTGTTATGACTGTCTCAACTATCCATGTTATGACTGTCTCAACTACCACTGTTATGACTGTCTCAACTACCACTGTTATGACTGTCCTCAACTACCACTGTTATGACTGTCTCAACTACCACTGTTATGACTGTCTCAACTACCACTGCTATGACTGTCTCAACTACCACTGTTATGACTGTCTCAACTACCACTGTTATGACTGTCTCAACTACCACTGTTATGACTGTCTCAACTACCATTGTTATGACTGTCTCAACTACCACTGTTATGACTGTCTCAACTACCATTGTTATGACTGTCTCAACTACCATTGTTATGACTGTCTCAACTACCATTTATGTGTTCACTCACTGTATCTGTCTCAACTACCACTGTTATGACTGTCTCAACTACCACTGTTATGACTGTCTCAACTACCACTGTTATGACTGTCTCAACTACCACTGTTATGACTGTCTCAACTACCACTGTTATGACTGTCTCAACTACCATGTTATGACTGTCTCAACTGACCATGTTATGACTGTCTCAACTACCATTGTTATGACTGTCTCAACTACCACTGTTATGACTGTCTCAACTGCCACTGTTATGACTGTCTCAACTACCACTGTTATGACTGTCTCAACTACCACTGTTATGACTGTCTCAACTACCACTGTTATGACTGTCTCAACTACCACTGTTATGATTGTCTCAACTACCACTGTTATGTCTGTCTCAACTACCATTGTTATGACTGTCTCAACTAACACTACTATGACTGTCTCAACTACCACTGTTATGACTGTCTCAACTACCACTGTTATGACTGTCTCAACTGCCACTGTTATGACTGCCTCAACTACCACTGTTATGACTGTCTCAACTACCACTGTTATGACTGTCTCAACTACCACTGTTATGACTGTCTCAACTACCACTGTTATGACTGTCTCAACTACCACTGTTATGACTGTCTCAACTACCACTAGTATGACTGTCTCAACTACCACTGTTATGACTGTCTCAACTACCACTGTTATGACTGTCTCAACTACCACTGTTATGACTGTCTCAACTGCCACTGTTATGACTGTCTCAACTACCACTGTTATGACTGTCTCAATGCCTCTGTATGACTGTCTCAACTACCACTGTTATGACTGTCTCAACTACCACTGTTATGACTGTCTCAACTACCACTGTTATGACTGTCTCAACTACCACTGTTATGACTGTCTCAACTACCACTGTTATGACTGTCTCAACTACCACTGTTATGACTGTCTCAACTACCATTGTTATGACTGTCTCAACTACCACTGCTATGACTGTCTCAACTACCACTGTTATGACTGTCTCAACTATCACTGTTATGACTGTCTCAACTACCACTGTTATGACTGTCTCAGCTCCACTGTTTGACTGTCTCAACGTCCTTTATGACTGTCTCAACTACCACTGTTATGACTGTCTCAACTACCACTGTTATGACTGTCTCAACTACCACTGTTATGACTGTCTCAGCTGCCACTGTTATGACTGTCTCAACTACCACTTTTATGACTGTCTCAACTACCACTGTTATGACTGTCTCAACTACCACTGTTATGACTGTCTCAACTGCCTCTCTTATGACTGTCTCAACTACCACTGTTATGACTGTCTCAACTGCCACTGTTATGACTGTCTCAACTACCACTACTATGTCTCAGCTACCACTGCTACCTCTATTACCACCACTACTACTATTGTCAACTTGGGTAGCTCTTATTCAACTATTCATCCTGATGTAGTTGCTGAACTAACATCGATAGTCTCTTGATTACAGTTTCAGTACGATATCCACTTGAATCCTATGTTTGCAAAGTGCTTGTCCAGCTGGTTCTTGAATGACTGTGTTGTGTTTGCGCTTATAGCTTCAGTGGGTTGTTTGTTTCATTCTGCTATAATTCTCTTTACTGAATAACCTTTACACCCAGGAGAGAATGGTTTAAAATGCCGAGACTGTGGTTAAAGACAATTGCAATCCTTTATTGACAACGTTTCGCCCACAAAGTGGGCTTTATACTCGGAAGAAGGAAAAAAAATCTACACAGATTCCCAGTAATGCCAGACCCACCTTAATGTATGGCCTGCCTAAGACACACGAACCAAGAATTTCGTTGAGACCCATCTCATGTGGAATAAGCAGCATCCCCACACAAACTGTCATGGATTCTAGCCATCACTTAGAAAAGCTCTGAGGCCCCATCAGTCACGCATATTCTGGTGATCTCTTCAGCCGCATCCGCAGCCTAGACGTAACATCCCTGTTCACTAAAGTACCCACAGCACCAGCCATCGATCTCCTAGCGACGAAAAATTAATGACATCCTCCACCTTCCACCTCCGGCCAGCGATTCTGTTGATCTCATTGAACCATGTGTTGGTTTTCACTGTTTTCACTTTTAAAAATTATTTCAGTAGACTTTCGGTCTACGAATGGGTTCACCATTAATTGTTATTCTGGTGAATTAATACAAGAAGTATCTGAAACCGAGAGATCTTCCTCAATCATCCTCTCCTTGATTACCTGACTCCGTTATGCTGATGACTGTTTCATCGTAACTCATAGAAGATTCAACGTCTGAGCACTCCAACAACACTCTCGAGGAGGAATCTACCTTTCCTCTATGTTCCTTTCTTTAAATCTGATTATGGACTACGTCTCAAAGTCTAGGGCAAACCTTCTGATCAACACTACCTTCCCCACTACTAGTCTCACCATGACAACAAGACAATGCGGCGTCATCATAGACTTCCACGGACATAACGCTTCAATACCAAATTGCAGGTACTATTTGCACTACACTTCAAGGACATACTTTCCTAAAGACACCACCGTTCAAAACAACAGTTACTATCCTCGTGCCATTTCAATAAAGCGTGAGGCATGGTACCTAACTCCAGCATTATCTCCAATACCAAATTGCAGGTATCTACTGTTGCCATTAATACAGTCAAGGACATCACTAATAAAGGACACCACCGGGTCAAAACCAAGGCAGGGATATACAATCATTTGCAACGACTGTGACCAAATATATGCGTGAGAGAAACATCAAGAGACCTACGCACACGCATTTCTGAACACAAATATAGCAGCAGAACTGAACCACTTGAATATCAGCTGATCTGTCAGTCACAAAAGCGCACAACTCATTGTCAAAAGAGACTTAGGATTTTGGAATCATCGCTAATCAGTATATTAAACAACTTCAGCCAGAGCATCGGCCTCTACGACATAGTTAAACCTCTTGCAGGAAACTTCTTGATCGCTATTCCATGGAGCAACAGGTCGGTGTGTGCAGGAACACTGCAGCAGGCCTAATGGCCTAAAGTAGTCAGGTTCCTTTCGAATCCAATGTCTTCTTAACCAGTATTTGTTCAACCTGTCATTATTCTATCTAGGAAGTCAGTTTCAGCATACTTCATCTGACTCTTCACGTCACTACCATAACTACTTTATATATATGAGTGAAGACGGTCCTGTGTGTTTGTGACTTGACAAAGCCCTCTGTATGGGCGAGACGTGTTCAATAAAGGATAACATTATGCTGTAATTGTTTTTAACCACTCTTTTTACGCGTTCATGTTGCATTTCCTGTTTCGATGCTTCTTTCCATCATTTAGAGTTACTGACTCACTTTGCATTTCAAATAGTTCTTCGTGTCTTGAGTGTATCCAAAGCCATTCAATATCTTCAAGATTTGAACAAGATCTCCTCGTAGGTCTCCGCTTCCTAAGAGAAAATGTTCCTTCGAACTACTCTACTATACAATAACCTTTCGTCTTTAAGGACTATTATGGGAACGTAACTGAAGCCGCTTCTTCTGTATGCGTTACCCATTGGCCAGGATTTTTCTCTTGCTGTCAGATCCCACATATGCTGCTAGTTCGCTGCTCCTAGAGGATGATGCTCATCTTTGTACATTTTACTGTCTTCAGGTAGTTACCTGGAAATGTTATTGGATAAAGCCACTGCGGCAACGTCCATGAAGATCCCGATGATCAAGGCTCTATCAAAACTACTTTACTTGGCCGACGCATCACAAAATACGGTCCCACCCCTGATGGCACTGACTTTAGATACTGTCCAGATCACTCTTGAAGATAACCGAGTATGTGCTTAGTTTTCAAATTTGTTATACATTTTTGCTTCTTGAATGTTTTCCAAACTATTTTGTATATTCTAAAGGATATGGTAAAAATCACTGAGAATTATGAGTAGTAACACCAGACCACTCGTGTCACTATCCGTGGCCATTTTACTGACATGTCGTCTTACAAGCTCTTCCAGCTTAACAAACGGGACTCGTTAGTTGGAATTCCTTTACATGCACTTAGTTGCACATTGTATACAAAATACATTACTTGGCCCGTGTCATCACTGAAACTCGTCTTCACGTCTTAGGCCACAAAGCCAACCTTTCCAAGATCACTCTTAAATATACTTTGGATGCTGTAGTTTTCCCAAATTTTGTTATCCACAAATTTTGCAGTCTTAGATATTAGCTCTATTTCCAAACCATTTATGTATATTCTGGAAAGGATAGGTGCAACACCCAATCCCTGAGAGACTTTCCTCCTGACGTCTAGCCACTCAGACGTCTCACCGTTCAGTACCACTCGCTGTTTCCTATCCGTGAGCCGGTCATTAATTCAGTGACGATGTCAGTCTCCCGTACAAAGCGCCTTCATTTCGGCCAGTAATATTCAACGGGGTATCTTGTCGAGTGTGTTTTGGAAATCTTACATACGCTACATCTGTTACATGTCGTCCCAGTTATATATAAATATGTATATATATATATATATATATAATATATATATATATATATAATATATATATATATATATAATATATATATATATATATATATTATATATATATATATATTATATATGTATATATATATATATATAAACTGTCATTTAGCAAGAACTCATTTAAAATTAAGTCCTTTCTAAAATTTTCTCTTATGCGTTTAAAGATATATATTTTTTCATTTATGTTAATGTAAAAAATAATTTTCTACCAAAAGAACCTTAGAAAACTTACCTAACCTTATTATAACAAGCGCAATTTAATTTAGCCTAATCCAACAAAATATATTTTAGGTAAGTTTACAATAATTTAATAAACAAACACACTCAAATACATTTTTTTCGTTAGGTTCAGAATGATTTTAAGACATTATTGCATACACAAATTTTCGCTTCCCTTATTCGCAAGTTTTTACCTATTGGTCGACACTTGTTCATAGTGTCGAAGAATTTAAACAAAAATATTTGTGGAATGATAGAGAATTTTTTCCCGAAGGTAATGAAACTAAAAGTTCAAAATTTGATGGAAAACTTACGGAATTACGCTCTCACGGAGGTAGCGGCTCGGAAATATTTACGCATCAGCGATTTCGCCCAATTTGAGCCCTATTTTGAGTCAATTCCTTTATTCCACTCGACCAAACTCACAGCTATCTTGCTAGAACTGTTTTTATTCTATTGATTGAGTACAAGAAACTGCCCATTTACCTATTTCAACTACACAAAAAAAGTGATAAGAAATTACTAATTTGGCCAATTTCACACAAAATTCAAGAAAGGCCAATTTCAAAATAGGGGCCAGAATAAACAGTGCAGACATTCCTGGAACTCAAATGGCATTTTCTCTGTTCATTTAACCCTTAAACTGTCCAAACGTAGATCGACGTTTTATTATTCATTCCTTCAAATTTGGCACAATAGGCTTGAGTCGCCTAGACATGAAAGAATGGGTCTGTGCACTCAGTGTGTGCACTATTAAAAAAATCTGGGAGCACCTAGTACCTTGTGGAAGCACCAGTTCAATTGAGTGCCAGCTAGAGCAAATAGCATGGCAAACACCAGGGATTCACTGATGCCATGTCGGATTAACACCCCCATTTTAAGAGGAAAGTGAAAATAGGTTAGATAAATACATGAGTAAGTGTAGGTGGGTGTGAGTTGGACCTGACTAGCTTGTGCTACTAGGTCTGATGTCATGCTCCTTCTTTCAGTGGATGTGTCCTGACTAGGTGGGTCATTTGTCTAAGCCGGGGGGGGTGACATGTACCTGCCTTGCATGGGCCAATAGGCCTGCTGCAGTGTTGCTTCTTTCTTATGTTCTTAGGTTCTTATGTATATATTTTCCTCCCTGTTATCCGCCGCACCTACCTGTTGCCAGATAATGTGGCTAACGTCGACACGCAGGTATAGTCCCAACCTAAAAGCTTGCCATTCTTCCAAGGATAGATGGTGATCCCGTGTGGGCGGTTTGCAGAATTGTGGGTATTGCTGGATGCTAGGGATCAGGGTTCTCTCTTAGCTGGGCACCATGCTGTAGCAAGGATGCCATTAACTTCATTGTGTCTTGCGTGCCAGCCCTTGGTTTTGGAGCAGTTTAGACCATGTAGACCATATTGGTCAGTTTGTGCATCGCCGCAAATACACGTATATTCCATGTGGATTGGGGCAGCGCGGCGGAGAACCACTCAATTCGGAGGGTCTGTGTGTTGAGGCGTATACCTGTTGCTGAAATGGGAACTGTTTGAAGTTCCCAGAGTGATGTGCACTCACAGCTTGGAGACGGGCAGAATTCCTGGCGGAAGTTGCAGCCCTGAGCATGCTGCCACGTACCTTTTCGACAGTGTGACCATCTCACTTGGATTGTTTGTAGGCTACCGCCGCACTGGGCTTGGGTGTTGGAGCAGTGAGAGTTTCCTACTCTGCAATGGCACTGGTACAGCTATGATCCTGTATTCCTCCTAAGTCACCCAGGCTGTTCGAGAGAATTTTTATTACCTCGTCTGATGCTATGAAGGAGGATAAGTAAGCTGGCAGGGCAATCTGGGAGGATTTGCGTACTCCCAACTCACCAAGACTGAGTAGAAGTGAGGCTTGCAACTACTGTTCATCTTCAAGGGAAAGGTTCAATACACTCTCTAGCTTGGTCTTATTCCTTGAATTTCGGACTACCGAAGGCTGAGGAACAACATCTCAGGAAGAAGGTAAGTTTTGGAAGGAAGAGGCACCTGGTGAATAGTTAAAAGGCATCGGATATTATATATATATATATATATATAATATATATATATATATATATATATATATATATATATATATATATATATATATATATATATATATATATATATATATATATATATATATATATATATATATATATATATATATATATATATATATAATATATATATTAATCGATTAAGTCATCCATGATATTTTGTTGCAAAGTCCAAGTTCATCAAGTTATGTTATTAAGTTAAATTCTAGAAAATTAATGATGGTGTCACTACCAACAGTTTGCAGTTCTTTACTTAAAATTAATGTCAAGCAGATTGGACGACAGTTTGATTATGGAAGTTGGAGTAACATTTGCTATTTTTCAGTCCTTCTCCACTTTCCCTTCTAGTAATTTGCTTAATATCACTGTTATTGGATAAGTGATTTGAAATCCACATTTTTTTTTTTGTTAACATCATCGGGCAGTTCATCTGGTCGGCAGGATCTGTTAATATTCATCTTCTTCACACATTCCAGTGTGTCAAGCTTCTTTTAATTTCGTTAACATTTACTTGTCACATTCACTCTTAAAACAAAATTTTATACTCTAGGACTATTAAGTGTCATATTCAGCTGATTAATACAGAGGTGAAGTCTGCTCTCAGTATTAAATCCCTAAGTCTGTTGTTATTTGTCGTTCTAAACTTATTACAAATTACAAATCTTGTCGTTGCTTATACCTTCTGTTCCCAGGCGTATTTCAAGCACTCTTCAGAGTGACCTTTGATACCGTGAGCAATTCCTCTTTCAAATTTTTGTTTACCATTTCTTTGCTGACTCTCTGTGGCAGTATATAGTTAGTATCATCTTCCAGGTTAACATTATATATTTCTTTTATGCATTAATAATATTTTTCTGTGATGCTAACTAGTTTTGTTATCCAATCTGGCTTTGTATTATCTTTTTATGGTTTATGGGACTTAGTATCTTATCTCTTCTGTTATTTAGTTTTTTTTTTGTTTTGAATCTTCTCGAGATTTCCTCTGTTGTTTGTGTTTAGTAGCTGATGTTGTTTACGCTACTGTTGTCTGAATGTTTCTTATTAAAGTTACTGTTGTGTGAATGTTTCTTTTTAAAGTTACTGTTGTGTGAATGTTTCTTATTAAAGTTACTGTTGTTTGAATGTTTCTTTTTAAAGTTACTGTTGTGTGAATGTTTCTTATTAAAGTTACTGTTGTTTGAATGTTTCTTTTTAAAGTTACTGTTGTTTGAATGTTTCTTATTAAAGTTACTGTTGTTTGAATGTTTCTTATCAAAGTTATTGTTGTTTGAATGTTTCTTATTAAAGTTACTGTTGTTTGAATGTTTCTTTTTAAAGCTACTGTTGTGTGAATGTTTCTTATCAAAGTTACTGTTGTTTGAATGTTTCTTATTAAAGCTACTGTTGTGTGAATGTTTCTTATTAAAGTTACTGTTGTGTGAATGTTTCTTATTAAAGTTACTGTTGTTTGAATGTTTCTTATCAAAGTTATTGTTGTTTGAATGTTTCTTTTTAAAGCTACTGTTGTGTGAATGTTTCTTATCAAAGTTACTGTTGTTTGAATGCTTCTTATTAAAGTTACTGTTGTTTGAATGTTTCTTATCAAAGTTATTGTTGTTTGAATGTTTCTTATTAAAGTTACTGTTGTTTGAATGTTTCTTATCAAAGTTATTGTTGTTTGAATGTTTCTTTTTAAAGCTACTGTTGTGTGAATGTTTCTTATCAAAGTTATTGTTGTTTGAATGTTTCTTTTTAAAGCTACTGTTGTGTGAATGTTTCTTATCAAAGTTATTGTTGTTTGAATGTTTCTTTTTAAAGCTACTGTTGTGTGAATGTTTCTTTTTAAAGCTACTGTTGTGTGAATGTTTCTTATCAAAGTTATTGTTGTTTGAATGTTTCTTATTAAAGTTACTGTTGTTTGAATGTTTCTTTTTAAAGCTACTGTTGTGTGAATGTTTCTTATTAAAGTTACTGTTGTGTGAATGTTTCTTATTAAAGTTACTGTTGTTTGAATGTTTCTTATCAACGTTATTGTTGTTTGACTGTTTGTTTTTAAAGTTTGCTGAACTGTTGTTGGCAACCATCTTGGTATTATTCTGCATCTTATAATTTGTATTTTGTTTAACTGAATGATGTCACTGCTTGCTAGTTCCTCACATGATTGTTGTGGTCACTGTTTCTCATCTACTTCACATTGTTGTGGTCACTCTTTTCTTGTTTCTCACTTCAGGGGGTTGGATAAAGTCAGGTGTGTACTCAGAACAAGCTCCAGTATATTGTTTGTCAGACGTGACAGAGAGAGAGAGAGAGAGAGAGAGAGAGAGAGAGAGAGAGAGAGAGAGAGAGAGAGAGAGAGAGAGAGAGAGAGAGAGAGAGAGAGAGAGAGAGAGAGAGAGAGAGAGAGAGAGAGAGAGAGAGAGTGAGAGAGAGAGAGAGAGAGAGAGAGAGGGAGAGAGAGAGAGAATATCATGTCCATTGAGCCTCATCATACGATCGTATCCAGTACCTAAAAATATATATATAGTCCCCATTACCTATGTACCAGTCTGTTGGGATGACATGGTGGATAACATTATGGGGAAGACATGGTGGATGACATTATGGGGAAGACATGGTGGATGGCATTATGGGGAAGATATTGTGGAATGACATTATGGGGATAACATCGTGAGGAGACATAACATCATGGGGGAGAGAAAACGTCAAAGGGGAGACATAACATCATAGGGGAGAGATAACATCATGGGGCAGAGATAACATCATGGGGGAGAGATAACATGCGGGAGAGATAACATCATGGGGGAGAAATAACATCAGGGGGAGAGATAATATCATGGGGGAAAGATATCATGTGGGAGAGAAAACATCATGGGGTAGAGATAACATCATAGGGAGAGATAAGATCATGGGGAGTGATAACATCATGGGGAAGATATTACATAATGGAGAAAAGACAAGATCATGGGGTGAGATAAAATCATGGGGGAGAGATAAGATCATGATAAGAGATAACATCATGGGGAGAGATAACTTCATGGGAGAGAGATAATATCATGGAGAGAGATAAGATCATGGGGAGAGTGATAAGATCATGGGGGAGAGATAAGATCATGGGGGAGAGATAATATCATGGTGGAGAGATAAGATCATGGGGGAGAGATAAGATCATGGGGAGAGTGATAACATCATGTGGGAGAGATAATATCATAGGGGAATGATATCATGGGGGAGACAGATCATTGGGTAGTGATAACATCATGGGGGAGAGATAACATCATTGAGGGAGTGATAACATCATGATGGAGAGATAAGATGATGTGGGAAAGATCATGGGAGAGTGATAACATCATGGGGGAGAGGTAAGATCATGGTGGGAGTGATAACATGGGAGATATCATTGGGGAAAGATAAAATCATTGGGGAGAGATAAGATCATTGGGGACATACAACATCATAAAACAGTGATAACTTCATGGAGGAGTGATAACATCATGGGGCAGTGATATCATGGGGAGTGATAACATCATGGGGGAGTGATAGCATCATGGGGGAGTGATAGCTTCATGGGGGAGTGATAACATTATGGGGCAGTGATAACATCATGGGGCAGTGATAACATCAGGGGGCAGTGATAACTTCATAGGGGAGGGATAACTTCATGGGGGAGTGATAACATCATGGGGGAGTGATAATATCAAGGGAAAGTGATAACTTCATGGGGCAAGGATAACTTCATGGGGGAGTGATAACATGGAGCATTGATAACATCATGGGGAGTGATAACATCACGGGGCAGTGATAACATAATGGAGCATTGATAACATCATGGGGAGTGATAACATCATGGGGAGTGATAACATGGAGCATTGATAACATCCTGGGGGAGTGATAACATCATATGGAGTGATAACATCATGGGGAGTGATAACATGGAGCATTGATAACATCCTGGGGGAGTGATAACATCATATGGAGTGATAACATCATGGAGAGTGATAACATGGAGCATTGATAACATCCTGGGGGAGTGATAACATCATGGGGAGTGATAACATCATGGCGGAGCGATAACTTCATGGGGGAGTGATAATATCATGGGGCAGAGATAACTTCATGGGGGAGTGATAACATCATGGGGTAGTGATAACATCAATGGGAGTGATATCATCATTGGGCAGTGATAACATCATAGGGGAGTGATAACATCATGGGGAGTGATAGCATCATGGGGCAGTGATAACATCATGGGGCATTGATAACATCATTGGGCAGTGATAACATTATAGGGCAGTGATAACATCATGGGGCAGTGATAACATCATGGGGCAGAGATAACATCATGGGGAGTGATAACATCATGGGGCAGTGATAACATCATGGGGCAGTGATAACATCATGGGGAGTGATAACATCATGGGGGAGTGATAACATCATGGGGCAGTGATAACATCATGGGGAAGCGATAGCATCATGGGGAGTGATAGCATCATGGGGCAGTGATAAATTCATGGGGCAGTGATAACATCATGGGGCAGTGATAACATCATGGGGCAGTGATAACATCATGGGGCAGTGATAACATCATGGGGCAGTGATAACATCATGGAGCAGTGATAACATAAATGGGGCAGTGATAACATCATGGGCAGTGATAACATCATGGGGCAGTGATAACATGGGCAGTGATAACATCATGGGGCAGTGATAACATCATGGGGCAGTGATAACATCATGGGCAGTGATAACATCATGGGGCAGTGATAATAACATCATAGGGCAGTGATAATCATGGGCATGATAACATCTGGGGAGTGATAACATCATGGGGCAGTGATAACATCATGGGGCAGTGATAACATCATGGGGCAGTGATAACATCATGGGGCAGTGATAAATAACATCATGGGGCAGTGATAACATCATGGGGCAGTGATAACATCATGGGGCAGTGATAACATCATGGGGCAGTGATAAAACATCATGGGGCAGTGATAACATCATGGGGCAGGATAACATCATGGGGCAGTGATAACATCATGGGAGTGATAACATCATGGGGCAGTGATAACATCATGGGGCAGTGATAACATCATGGGGCAGTGATAACATCATGGGAGTGATAACATCATGGGGCAGTGATAACATCATGGGGCATGATAACAGCATGGGGCAGTGATAACATCATGGGACGTGATAACATCATGGGGCAGTGATAACATCATGGGGCAGTGATAACATCATGGGGCAGTGATAACATCATGGGGCAGTGATAACATCATGGGGCAGTGATAACATCATGGGACAGTGATAACATCATGGGGCAGTGATAACATCATGGGCAGTGATAACATCATGGGGAGTGATAACATCAGGGGGCAGTGATAACATCATGGGGCAGTGATAACACCATGGGGCAGTGATAACATCATGGGGCAGTGATAACATCATGGGGCAGTGATAACATCATGGGGAGTGATAACATCATGGGGCAGTGATAACATCATGGGGCAGTGATAACATCATGGGCAGTGATAACATCATGGGGCAGTGATAACATCATGGGACAGTGATAACATCATGGGGCAGTGATAACATCATGGGGCAGTGATAACATCATGGGGAGTGATAACATCATGGGGCAGTGATAACATCATGGGGCAGTGATATAACATCATGGGGCAGTGATAACATCATGGGCAGTGATAACATCATGGGGCAGTGATAACATCATGGGGCAGTGATAACATCATGGGGCAGTGATAACATCATGGGGCAGTGATAACATCATGGGGCAGTGATAACATCATGGGGCAGTGATAGCATCATGGGGCAGTGATAACATCATGGGGCAGTGATAACATCATGGGACAGTGATAACATCATGGGGCAGTGATAACATCATGGGGCAGTGATAACATCATGGAGCAGTGATAACATCATGGGGAGTGATAACATCATGGGGCAGTGATAACATCATGGGGCAGTGATAACCTCATGGGGAGTGATAACATCATGGGGGAGTGATAACATCATGGGGCAGTGATAACATCATGGGGAAGCGATAGCATCATGGGGAGTGATAGCATCATGGGGCAGTGATAAATTCATGGGGGAGTGATAACATCATGGGGGAGTGATAACATCATGGGGCAGTGATAACATTATGGGGCAGTGGTAACATCATAGGGGAGTGATAACATTATGAGGGAGTGATAACATCATCGGGGAGTGATAACATCATGGGACAGTGATAACATCATGGGGCAGTGATAACATCATAGGGCAGTGATAACATCATGGGGCAGTGATAACATCATGGGGCAGTGATAACATCATGGGGCAGTGATAACATCATGGGGCAGTGATAACATCATGGGGCAGTGATAACATCATGGGGCAGTGATAACATCATGGGGCAGTGATAACATCATGGGGCAGTGATAACATCATGGGGCAGTGATAACATCATGGGGCAGTGATAACATCATGGAGCAGTGATAACATCATGGGGCAGTGATAACATCATGGGGCAGTGATAACATCATGGGGCAGTGATAACATCATGGGGCAGTGATCAACATCATGGGGCAGTGATAACATCATGGGGCAGTGATAACATCATGGGGCAGTGATAACATATGGGCAGTGAAACATCATGGGCAGTGATAACATCATGGGGCAGTGATAACATCATGGGGCAGTGATAAATAACATCATGGGGCAGTGATAACATCATGGGGCAGTGATAACATCATGGGGAGTGATAACATCATGGGGCAGTGATAACATCATGGGGCAGTGATAACATCATGGGGCAGTGATAACATCATGGGGCAGTGATAACATCATGGGGAGTGATAACATCATGGGGCAGTGATAACATCATGGGGCAGTGATAACATCATGGGGCAGTGATAACATCATGGGGCAGTGACAACATCATGGGGCAGTGACAACATCATGGGGCAGTGATAACATCATGGGGCAGTGATAACATCATGGGGCAGTGATAACATCATGGGGCAGTGACAACATCATGGGGCAGTGACAACATCATGGGGCAGTGATAACATCATGGGGCAGTGATAACATCATGGGGCAGTGAATACAGCATCATGGGGCAGTGACAACATCATGGGGCAGTGATAACATCATGGGGCAGTGATAACATCATGGGCAGTGATAACATCATGGGGAGTGATAACATCATGGGGCAGTGATAACATCATGGGGCAGTGATAACATCATGGGGCAGTGATAACATCATGGGACAGTGATAACATCATGGGGCAGTGATAACATCATGGGGCAGTGATAACAGCATGGGGCAGTGTAACATCATGGGACAGTATAACATCATGGGGCAGTGA
>NC_069408.1:50702823-50740323 GCF_026875155.1 Cherax quadricarinatus | reverse complement strand
GTTTGCCTCCACCACTGCCTCATCCAGGTCATTCCACTTTTCAACTACCTTACATTCCTATGGCTCGTCTGTGTCTTTATCTTCCACCTGTGTCCCTCTGGTTCCCATGATTCAAATATCATTTCCCTATCTGCCCTGTTAATTTACCCCCTTAAGATTTTCTATACAGTAATAATGTTTCCCAATTTTTTTAATTCTCTCCGATAGGGTAGTCAGGTTTAGTTCCTTCAACTTCTTATATTGCTTCTCTCTCAGTTCTGGTATTTTTCACTAAAACCCTCACTTAGGACATAAACTCTTTGACGTCGTATCGGTTCGTACTGGACCACTCTCAAGCCTGGACCTCTTCCAGCTTCGTCGTGAGCTTGACCAGGTGTCGGTTCCACGCTGGGACAGCATGCTTGATCACTGGCTTAATATACGTCGTATGTAAGGTTCTGAATTTCCGGAATTCTGCTCTGCTAATGTTACATATGCCACTGAAGTTGAAGAAGTACATTGTTTGCACTCTGAATGAGGGGTGTTAATTTTGCCGTTTTATAACTAGTGTAAACTTGTCTCTGGCAAGGCAGTGATGGAGTGAATGATGATGGAAGTTTTTCTTTTTCGGGCCACCCTGCCTTGGTGGGAAACGGCCGATGTGTTAAAAAAAAATATTTCTGGCGATATCCTTGGCGTTATACTTACCCCAGACTGTTTTTACTCTCTGATATTTGCAGCTTCTCTCCTCCTATGTTGTAATCTGTGTCCGGTTTACCATCGCTTTCTTCAGATCTCATGACCTTGCAATTGTTTGGGTTAAACTCGAGAAGCCACTTATTATTTTCATCAGCTGAGAATCGTTACCAAACAATGCCATACAAGGTTCAGTCTCCTCTGATAGGTCGCTCACGTATATATGAACAGTGATGGTCCAAACATTGATCATTGCGAAACCCTTCTCGTTCCTCTCTCTCGTTCTGTTGTCTCATCCCGGACTGTTGCTCTCTGTCTTCTATCAGTGAGATGCTCATTGACCTACTGGAGCACTCTGCCTTTTAATCCTGCCTGTTACATTTATTTCTGAACTAATCTCTGGTGTGGTACTGCATCAGATGCTTTCTTGCAATCCAAGAAGATGCAGTCCACCTAAACCTGTCTTGTTTTATGTCTGTGGCTCTGCCATAGAACTTCAGAAAACTTGTAAAAATTATTTTCCATCACCAAATCAATGTCGGTTTTCTCTAGTCTTCTTTTCAATATGTTTTTTCTTACTATCTTCTCCAGAGGTTTTTATTGTATGTATGTTAGAGATACCGGCCTGACGTTCTGTGCCTCTTGTCTCTCCCCCTTTTCATATATGGGGACCACATTTGCCCTTTTTCTAATATACTGGCACTTGCCCTGTTTGGAGAAATTGGCTGGAGTCCTTTTCTGTTGTGTCACACAGTAGTTGTGCTTCTTGTCTCAACACCCAGGGCGATATGTTGTCTGGTCCCATTGTTTTTGTTACATCAAGCTCATTTAGTAATCTCACTACTTGTTTTCTTTCGTTGTGTCGATACTTTCTAGTTCCTGTTGACTACAGTAACTTTCCGGTAGTTCTGCGCTCTCTTCTACGAAGACATCTTTCAGTCCTTTGCTTCTGAGCTCTTCACATTTTTCTCTCTCATTCTCCAACAACTTGTTTCCCCTCCTCCTTCAGCCTTATCACTTGGTCCTTCACGGTCGTTTTATTTCTTATGATGTGGCTGTGGAGTAACTTTGGTTCAGTTTTGGCCTTTGTTGATAAATCCTTTTTAAATTGTCTTTCAGATTTCCTTCTTTTTCTTTCTCTTTTTCTTTTCCTTCTTCCTTTTCTTCTTCTTCTCATGTATTAGTTTCTAGCACTCCTCCTTATTTCTCGTGTTTTCTTGCAAGCCCTCTTGCGTCTCCCTTTGGCCCCTTTGTATTCCTGATTGAAAAATGGGTCCTCTCTTTGTGTCTTATTTCTTCCCTTCCTTCCTGCTTCATATAAAATTTTCCTCTTTGCCACACGCCACTTTCACTCTGTTACTTGTGTCCTTTTTTTTGTTAGCTTTGTCCTCCACTTCCCTTTTCCTTGTCCCGAAATGCACATACATGCTAGTGGCTTTCTTTTGTCCTTAACAGTATTTTATTACCTGCCATCTACATTTTTATATTGCACAAAGAAATAAAATCTGTTTATTTGTTTTTTTGCTAGCACTTCTTTCAGAAAAGATAACTGTTGTCATTGTAGCTTAGATCGATAACTGTCTTCAGCAGAGATGGATAACTGTTGTCAGCTTAGCTTACATGGATAACTGTTGTCAGCTTAGCTTACATGGATAACTGTTGTCAGCTTAGCTTACATGGATAACTGTTGTCAGCTTAGCTTACATGGATAACTGTTGTCAGCTTAGCTTACATGGATAACTGTTGTCAGCTTAGCTTACATGGATAACTGTTGTCAGCTTAGCTTACATGGATAACTGTTGTCAGCTTAGCTTACATGGATAACTGTTGTCAGCTTAGCTTACATGGATAACTGTTGTCAGCTTAGCTTACATGGATAACTGTTGTCAGCTTAGCTTACATGGATAACTGTTGTCAGCTTAGCTTACATGGATAACTGTTGTCAGCTTAGCTTACATGGATAACTGTTGTCAGCTTAGCTTACATGGATAACTGTTGTCAGCTTACCTTACATGGATAACTGTTGTCAGCTTAGCTTACATGGATAACTGTTGTCAGTTTAGCTTACATGGATAACTGTTGTCAGCTTAGCTTACAAGGATAACTGTTGTCAGCTTAGCTTACATGGATAACTGTTGTCAGCTTAGCTTACATGGATAACTGTTGTCAGTTTAGCTTACATGGATAACTGTTGTCAGCTTAGCTTACATGGATAACTGTTGTCAGCTTAGCTTACATGGATAACTGTTGTCAGCTTAGCTTACATGGATAACTGTTGTCAGCTTAGCTTACATGGATAACTGTTGTCAGCTTAGCTTACATGGATAACTGTTGTCAGCTTAGCTTACATGGATAACTGTTGTCAGCTTAGCTTACATGGATAACTGTTGTCAGCTTAGCTTACATGGATAACTGTTGTCAGTTTAGCTTACATGGATAACTGTTGTCAGCTTAGCTTACATGGATAACTGTTGTCAGCTTAGCTTACATGGATAACTGTTGTCAGCTTAGCTTACATGGATAACTGTTGTCAGCTTAGCTTACATGGATAACTGTTGTCAGCTTAGCTTACATGGATAACTGTTGTCAGCTTAGCTTACATGGATAACTGTTGTCAGCTTAGCTTACATGGATAACTGATGTCAGCTTAGCTTACATGGATAACTGTTGTCAATTTAGCTTACATGGATAACTGTTGTCAGCTTAGCTTACATGGATAACTGTTGTCAGCTTAGCTTACATGGATAACTGTTGTCAGCTTAGCTTACATGGATAACTGTTGTCAGCTTAGCTTACATGGATAACTGTTGTCACCTTAGCTTACATGGATAACTGTTGTCAGCTTAGCTTACATGGATAACTGTTGTCAGCTTAGCTTAGATGAAAACAAGAGCACACAGCTTCAGTGTCTTGATCCCACATCAAAACAAAAATAGAATATATGTGAAGCAGGAAAAATTCTAAGATCTGCTGTCTTGTCGGGAGAAAATTGGAAAATTATTTTCTTCGTTGGGAAAAAATTGGAAAATTATTTTCTTTGTTGAGAGTAAATTGGAAAATTATTTTCTTTACCGGGAGAAAATTGGAAAATTATTTTCTTTGTTGGGAAAAAATTGGAAAATTATTTTCTTCGTTGGGAAAAAATTGGAAAATTAATTTCTTCGTTGGGAAAAATTTGGAAAATTATTTTCTTTGTTGGGAAAAAATTGAAAATTATTTTCTTTGTTGGAAGAAATTAGGAAAACCTGTTAATCATGTGATGACACAGTCAGTGGAGCTTGTGGCCAGTTGACGGAAGACTTCCCCTGGCTTACCGAACCTCTTCGTTAAACACTAAATATTACACAACTAAGAATCTAGAATTACGAACCACACTGAGAATGTCCTCCTTGAGAAGACGAAAGAAATTATAACCACAGAAAAGATCGAATATTTAAAATATTTAAAACTTACGAATATTTAAAACTTACGAATATTTAAAACTTGCGAATATTTAAAACTTGCGAATATTTAAAACTTGCGAATATTTAAAACTTGCGAATATTTAAAACTTGCGAATATTTAAAACTTGCGAATATTTAAAACTTGCGAATATTTAAAACTTGCGAATATTTAAAACTTGCGAATATTTAAAACTTGCGAATATTTAAAACTTGCGAATATTTAAAACTTGCGAATATTTAAAACTTGCGAATATTTAAAACTTGCGAATATTTAAAACTTGCGAATATTTAAAACTTGCGAATATTTAAAACTTGCGAATATTTAAAACTTGCGATTTTAGCTTAAATAACAACGCTCTTCTTACCGTATAAGAAAAGCGAAAATTTGTGAATGCAGTAATTCCGGAAAAATCATTCTTAACCTAACGAAAAAAATATATTTAATTGTCTTTATTAATCAATTATTGTAAACTTATATAAAATATATTTAGTTGGATTAGGCTAAATTAAATTGCGCTTGTTATAATAAGGTTAGGTAAGTTTTCTAAGGTTCTTTTGGTACCAAATTATTATTTTTACATTAACATAAATAAAAAATATATATCTTTAAACGTATAAGACAAAAATTTAGTAAGGGTTTAATTTTAAATGAGTTCTTGCTAATTGATCAGTTTTACCTTTTTGGCACGATATATATATTATATATATATATATATATATATATATTATATATATATATATATATATATATTATATATATATATATATATATACATAATATATATATATATATATATATATATATATATATATATATATATATATATATATATAATATATATATATATACAGGATGGGGTCCACCTCTGGTGTAAATTGTGGGACCCATAGCCTCGGAGAAGTGGATAAAAAGGCTTCAAGGAAGAATATTTGGATTTCTTCCTGAAGCCGTTTGAATATTCCACTTCCCCTACCACCCCATCTTTTAAACTATTTTTTTTTTTACCAATAGGAATATTTTATTACATAATATGGCACAGAAGATTTAAGAGCTACATTGTTAATATAAAGGTGGCATATACGGTACATGTTGTTACGTGTGTATCACCGATTATAAGGCGAAAATCTCATCCAGCTCCTCAGAGCTGGGGCGTGTGTCCAAAATGAAGCAGGCATTACCCCTTTGAATAGCCGCACTGAGCCGCTGGAACAGAAAACTAGCTGCCCTGGGATCCCTAGTTACCCTGATGAGTCTTTTTCCCAGCTCCTTAAGGAAATTAGATGTAAATAATCGCAGACAGGTGATTTTAACTATGCAAGATAAGCCACGGGGGGTGGAAATCTTTAGCTCAAGTACTTTCACACTTCTCAGTGCATCATCAGGAGCTATACAATGTTGCAGGGTACCAATTGAAGCAGGGAAAGTTTTCTCAGAGTAGCCAAGTGCAGGTCTGTCACCAGCCGTGGGTTCTCTCAGAATGTGGGCCAACGGTCGGTGCCAACCCCGCACCACCACCATCCCCCTCCTCCCCATATGGGGTAGGAGGGTTTTTGAGATGTCAAGTATTATGAAATTAGAAGATATAATAGCCATATCCAAGCTTTTTTCTAGCCGCTTAGAACAGGTCATGTGACTTGAGAAAATACATTTCTCATTGGATACTATATATATGGATTGCTATTATTCTGTGTAACTTTTTTAATTAATGAAAGAAAGGAATATAATGTGCTCATTGTCCATTTAAATGTCCTTCTCTGGTGTACTCAAATGTTCCCAGTGGTACTCAGAAGTATCTCTTCCTAAATATTGTCTACTATCCTTCTCAGTGTCGGTTAATATGCCTTACTTGGGAATCTTCTATACCATTCTAATAATATTTCTACGATCCAGATTTCTGCTTCTAACATCATTTAACCTCACTACCTATGTTATTACGTAATCTTGTGTACCTGTCAATGTATGGTACAGTAACAGCTAAACGCGTTATATAACCATTCACAACTGACGTAGCATGAAGTTTTGGTGCGTAAACACAGGATCAGCGTCACCAATCCTTCATGAAACCACCTGGCATAATGGGCAATCTTGTGATTTTGTATAGCATTGTTGTTTACGATTGTGTATAGTGGACTCTGCTAAATAGCTATCGAGCTTGTTTCTTTCCATGACAGAACTGTTTTGGTACAATAATCTGGGCAGCATCCCATTCCGGTGGGTGATTACAGGAACTAACGTGGTTAAAGATAGCTTTCGACTCCTGCCCTGTCCTGACTGAGTATTTATGTTGGGCTATTCTGGTTTCCAGAAATTTAGCTATTTGACCGATATATGCGAGAGGACACCGAGTACATGGGACCTTGTAAACCCCACCAACTTTGTTGGAGGATGCGTTCTTAATCAGCCTTTGCTTCACAGTCCCTGTGTTTTTGAAAGCAAGGTTTATCTCGATCTATTTTAATGCCTCACGCAGGCAAACCAGGTTCTCATTGTATGGTAATACTAGTACATTTTTCCTGGCCGTCACTTCCTTAGGTTCGGTCCTGTAGAAAGTCTTTCTTGCTAACATTAGTGGCTACTCGACAAAATATCTAGGATATCTTAGTTTTGTGGCTATATTGAATATCTTGCTGATTTTGTCCTCTAAGTACTCTGGACCGCTATCTTTAACCACGTTAGTTCCTGTAATCACTCACCGGGATGTGATACTACCCAGATTATTGTACCAAACAGTTCTGTCATGGAAAGAGACAGTTGCGTCTTCTCTCTTAAAACATGACAGGAATACAGTATATAACTCAAATTATGGGTTATACAAGCTCGATAGCTATTAGTAGAGTCTATTGTACACAATCTTAAACAACAATGCTATACAAAATCAAAGGATTGCTCATTATGCCAGGTGGTTCCGTGTTGGATTGGTGATGCTCGACCTGTGTCTACGCACCAAAGCTTCATGATACGTCAGTTGTAAATGATTATATAAGGTGTTTAGTTGTTACTGTACCATACATTGACAGGTACACAAGATTACGTAATAACATAGGTAGTGAGGTTATAAGATGTTAGAAGCAGAAATTTGGATCATAGAAATATTGGCATGGTATAGAAGATTCCCAAGTAAGGCATATTAACCGACACTGAGAAGGATAGTAGACAATATTTAGGAAGAGATACTTCTGAGTACCACTGGGAACATTTGAGTACACCAGAGAATGACATTTAAATGGACAATGAGCACATTATATTCCTTTCTTTTATTAATAAAAAAGGTTACATGTAAAATTAGCAATCCATATATATACTATGCAATGAGAAACATATTTTCTCAAGCCACATGACCTGTTCTAAGCGGCTAGAAAATGCTAGGGGTTGGTTATTATATCGTCTAATTTCATAATACATGACATCTCAAAAACCCTCCTACCTCATATGAGGAGGAGGGGGATGGCGGTGGTGCGGGGTTGGCACCGACCGTTGGCCCACATTCTGAGAGAACCCGCGGCTGGTGACAGACCTGCACTGCGCAACTCTGAAAAAAACGTCTCCTGCTTCAGTTGCTACCTTGCAACATTGCATAGCTCCTGATGATGCGCTAAGAAGTGTGAAAGTATTTGAGCTAAAGATTTCCACCCCCCATGGCTTGTCTTGCATATATCTACCTATCTATCTATCTATCTATCTATCTATCTATCTATATATATATATATATATATATATATATATAATAATATATATATATATATATATATATATATTATTACATATATATATATATATATATATATATATATATATATATATATATATATATATATATATATATATATATATATATATATATATATATGTACGTGGCTCGTACGTTGGTTTGCGTGCAGCCAGCAGCAACAGCCTGGTTGATCAGGCGCTGATCCACCAGGAGGCCTGGTCACAGACCGGGCCGCGGGGGCGTTGACCCCCGAAACTCTCTCCAGGTAAACTCCAGGTAATATATATATATATAATATATATATATATATATATATATATATATATATATATATATATTATATATATAATATATATATATATATATATAAAAGACTTTCTTCAGATATAAAAAAGAAAGATCCAACTTAAGACTTTTTAAGTGCTATAACCGCTGGAAACTTTCAGATTTTTTATGACAAACTCGACACTGAAGATGGTACACCAGCAACATAACTCTGCAATTGTAGCTACAAACACTAAAGATGGTACACCAGCAACATAACTCTGCAATTGTAGCTACAAACACTAAAGATGGTACAACAGCAACATAACTCTGCA
This sequence comes from Cherax quadricarinatus, assembly GCF_026875155.1. Classification (NCBI taxonomy): domain Eukaryota; kingdom Metazoa; phylum Arthropoda; class Malacostraca; order Decapoda; family Parastacidae; genus Cherax; species Cherax quadricarinatus. The sequence goes on along the minus strand of NC_069408.1, from coordinate 50,731,896 downwards.
ATTGTAGCTACAAACACTAAAGATGGTACAACAGCAACATAACTCTGCTGTTGTAGCTACAAACACTAAAGATGGTACAACAGCAACATAACTCTGCTGTTGTAGCTACAAACACTAAAGATGGTACAACAGCAACATAACTCTGCTGTTGTAGCTACAAACACTAAAGATGGTACAACAGCAACATAACTCTGCTGTTGTAGCTACAAACACTAAAGATGGTACAACAGCAACATAACTCTGCTGTTGTAGCTACAAACACTAAAGATGGTACAACAGCAACATAACTCTGCTGTTGTAGCTACAAACACTAAAGATGGTACAAATGCAACATAACTCTGCAGTTGTAGCTACAAACACTAAAGATGGTACACCAGCAACATAACTCTGCTGTTGTAGCTACAAACACTGAAGATGGTACACCAGCAACATAACTCTGCTGTTGTAGCTACAAACACTGAAGATGGTACACCAGCAACATAACTCTGCAGTTGTAGCTATAAACACTGAAGATGGTACACCAGCAACATAACTGCTGCTGTTGTAGCTACAAACACTAAAGATGGTACACCAGCAACATAACTCTGCAATTGTAGCTACGAACACTAAAGATGGTACACCAGCAACATAACTCTGCAATTGTAGCTACAAACACTAAAGATGGTACACCAGCAACATAACTCTGCAATTGTAGCTACAAACACTAAAGATGGTACAACAGCAACATAACTCTGCAATTGTAGCTACAAACACTAAAGATGGTACACCAGCAACATAACTCTGCAATTGTAGCTACAAACACTAAAGATGGTACACCAGCAACATAACTCTGCAATTGTAGCTACAAACACTAAAGATGGTACACCAGCAACATAACTCTGCAATTGTAGCTACAAACACTAAAGATGGTACAACCAGCAACATAACTCTGCAATTGTAGCTACAAACACTAAAGATGGTACACCAGCAACATAACTCTGCAATTGTAGCTACAAACACTAAAGATGGTACACCAGCAACATAACTCTGCAATTGTAGCTACAAACACTAAAGATGGTACAACAGCAACATAACTCTGCTGTTGTAGCTACAAACACTAAAGATGGTACAACAGCAACATAACTCTGCAATTGTAGCTACAAACACTAAAGATGGTACAACAGCAACATAACTCTGCAGTTGTAGCTATAAACATTGAAGATGGTACACCAGCAACATAACTCTGCAGTTGTAGCTACAAACACTAAAGATGGTTCACCAGCAACATAACTCTGCTGTTGTAGCTACAAACACTGAAGATGGTACACCAGCTGTTGTAGCTACAAACACTGAAGATGGTACACCAGCTGTTGTAGCTACGAACACTGAAGATGGTACACCAGCTGTTGTAGCTACAAACACTGATGATGGTACACCAGCTGTTGTAGCTACAAACACTGAAGATGGTACACCAGCTGTTGTAGCTACAAACACTGAAGATGGTACACCAGCTGTTGTAGCTACAAACACTGAAGATGGTACACCAGCAACATAACTCTGCAGTTGTAGCTACAAACACTAAAGATGGTACACCAGCAACATAACTCTGCAGTTGTAGCTACAACCACTGAAGATGGTACACCGGCAACATAACTCTGCTGTTGTAGCTACAAACACTGAAGATGGTACACCAGCAACATAACTCTGCTGTTGTAGCTACAACCACTGAAGATGGTACACCAGCAACATAACTCTGCTGTTGTAGCTACAAACACTAAAGATGGTACACCAGCAACATAACTCTGCTGTTGTAGCTACAACCACTGAAGATGGTACACCAGCAACATAACTCTGCTGTTGTAGCTACAAACACTAAAGATGGTACACCAGCAACATAACTCTGCTGTTGTAGCTACAAACACTAAAGATGGTACAACAGCAACATAACTCTGCTGTTGTAGCTACAAACACTAAAGATGGTACAACAGCAACATAACTCTGCTGTTGTAGCTACAAACACTAAAGATGGTACAACAGCAACATAACTCTGCTGTTGTAGCTACAAACACTAAAGATGGTACAACAGCAACATAGCTCTGCAATTGTAGCTACAAACACTAAAGATGGTACAACAGCAACATAACTCTGCAGTTGTAGCTACAAACACTAAAGATGGTACACCAGCAACATAACTCTGCTGTTGTAGCTACAAACACTGAAGATGGTACACCAGCAACATAACTATGTGTTGTGAGCTACAAACACTGAAGATGGTACACCAGCAACATAACTGCTGCTGTTGTAGCTACAAACACTGAAGATGGTACACCAGCAACATAACTCTGCTGTTGTAGCTACAAACACTGAAGATGGTACACCAGCAACATAACTGCTGCTGTTGTAGGTACAAACACTGAAGATGGTACACCAGCAACATAACTCTGCAGTTGTAGCTACAACCACTGAAGATGGTACACCAGCAACATAACTGCTGCTGTTGTAGGTACAACCACTGAAGATGGTACACCAGCAACATAACTCTGCAGTTGTAGCTACAAACACTAAAGATGGTACACCAGCAACATAACTCTGCTGTTGTAGCTAAAAAAAACTGAAGATGGTACACCAGCAACATAACTGCTGCTGTTGTAGCTACAAACAGTTGTTAAGACAGACTAGCACCTACAAACAGTATGCCTGCTCGTTGCCCTGAACATCAACATGACCAGCGACCCAACAGAAAACGATTTCTTTGTTTTTGCCAGAAATGCGACACAACCAAAGTTGTATATGAAGAATTATGGGATGAGGCGAATTAAATTTTATGATAGCTGGCAAAGCACTAAAGGGTTTTGAGACTATCACAGAAGTTAACACAGACTAGCACCTACAAGCAGGTGTTAACACAGTCTAGCACCTTCAAACATTTGTTAACACAAGCTAACACATACAAACAGGTGTTAATACAGACTAGCACCTACAAACAGGTGTTAACACAGACTAGCACCTGCAAACAGGTATTAACGTAGACAAACACCTACAAGTAGGTGTTAACATAGGATAGCACGGATAATCAGCTAGGATCCGGAGGCAGTGTCTTTGAGAAACAAGATTGGAGAAATCACAAGGGCGAAAATCATCGCCTTCTAGTGCAGTTTGCAAGCTTTATAAACACATGATTCAAATTCCTGGACGTTCACATTAGGGCTGGTGCCTTGATCATCACCAGTACGGCTTTAAGGCTGACATAGAGCTATCGCTAAAACCACCATGCAAGGGTAAAGAACTCTGCTCTCTCTCTCTCTCTCTCTCTCTCTCTCTCTCTCTCTCTCTCTCTCTCTCTCTCTCTCTCTCTCTCTCTCTCTCTCTCTCTCTCTCTCTCTCTCTCTTTCTCTCTCTCTCTCTCTCTCTCTTTTCCCAGGGATATACAAGATTAGGATGAAGTTTCTAACTTTGTTTACATAAGCTAAGAGCTGTTACATCAGCTCATTTGAAAGCCTTTTTATTGTTATGAAAGATACAAATAGTATAAAGTTGAAGCCTTCTCTCTCTCTCTCTCTCTCTCTCTGTCTCTCTCTCTCTCTCTCTCTCTCTCTCTCTTCTCTCTCTCTCTCTCTCTCTCTCTCTCTCTCTCTCTCTCTCTCTCTCTCTCTCTCTCTCTCTCTTTCTCTCTCTCTCTCTCTCTCTCTCTCTCTCTTCTCTCTCTCTCTCCTCTCTCTCTCTCTCTCTCTCTCTCTTCTCTCTCTCTCTCTCTCTTTCTCGTTACCACTTTATTGCGATTGTTTATTGTTTTCCGTTTTCTGTTTCCTGGAGGCCATATTGAGATGGCCTCTGGGCCATCGCTTCACACCGTAAACTTATTACACCTTGAGTTAAAAGTTGACTCTTGGGAAGAGCTATCTTGCTGGGGCTCTTACGAGACGTGTCCCCCGCCGCTCCGGATTAAAGGTCGACCACAACTTAACTACCTAATAACCTCGTTTGGAAGACGCATCGTTATAGGCACAGGTGTCGCTATTGTGATTGGTTGGTTGGAGTGTGGGTGTGATGGGCGGCCCATTAATGTGCGGGGAGGCTAATATCCTTGGCAATGGGTACTATTAATGGGGCTCGGGGCCAGTTTATGGTATGAGGACATCGTTACCATTAGTAAGGGTCAAAACCACTGAGCATGATGCTGGGATTCTTATGAGTGGAGTTGAAAATTCATCAGCACGGTGCCATGAATTGCAGTGATGAAGGTGATAAATTAGACACATGTGAAGCATTTGGGTATCTTTATTGCGGAAACGTGTCGTCCAAACACTGGCTTCATCAGTCCAATACAAAGAAGAATAGTGAAGATCAGAAGGAGTTTGATGTAATCAGTCCCTAAGACTTAAGTCGATGTACGACTCCCGTCTGAGCGACTGATTAACTCAAATTCCTTCTGATCTTCACTATTCTTCTTTGTATAGGACTGATGAAGCCAGTGTTGGGTGAAACATTTCCTCAATATACCAAAGTGTCTAATTTATCAACTTCTCGGTTCTCTGGACCATTTATCTATAATAATAATAAAGGTGAAATTCAGGTGCCAAGATTTTCATTAATGGAGGTCTCAGTTACGATTATGGTATTATTAATGTTGGAGATAAAAAGTTCATGGAATGATAGGAGTGGCACTGATCGTTGAGCTGAGTGCCACAACATCTCCAGCTGCCTCGTGGCACTGATGGTTGAACTGAGTGCCACAACATCTCCAGCTGCCTCGTGGCACTGATGGTTGAGCTGAGTGCCACAACACCTCCAGCTGACTCGTGGCACTGATGGTTGAACTGAGAGCCACAACACCTCCAGCTGCCTCGTGGCACTGATGGTTGAACTGAGTGCCACAACATCTCCAGCTACCTCGTCGCACTGATGGTTGAACTGAGAACCTCAACACCTCCAGCTGCCTCGTGGCACTGATGCTTGAACTGAGTGCCACAACACCTCCAGCTGCCTCGTGGCACTGATGGTTGAAATGAGAACCTCAACACCTCCAGCTGCCTCGTGGCACTGATGCTTGAACTGAGTGCCACAACACCTCCAGCTGCCTCGTGGCACTGATGGTTGAAATGAGAACCTCAACACCTCCAGCTGCCTCGTGGCACTGATGCTCGAACTGAGTGCCACAACACCTCCAGCTGCCTCGTGGCACTGATAGTTGAACTGAGTGCCACAACACCTCCAGCTGCCTCGTGCACTGATTTTGAACTGAGTGCCACAACACCTCCAGCTGCCTCGTGGCACTGATGGTTGAATTGAGTGCCACAACACCTCCAGCTGCCTCGTGGCACTGATGGTTGAACTGAGTGCCACAACACCTCCAGCTGCCTCGTGGCACTGATGGTTGAACTGAGTGCCACAACACACCTCCAGCTGCCTCGTGCCACTGATGGTTGAACTGAGAGCCACAACGCCTCCAGCTGCCTAGTGGCATGATGGTTGAACTGAGTGCCACAACACCTCCAGCTGCCTCGTGGCACTCATAGCTGAACTGAATGCCACAACACCTACAGCTGCCTCGTGGCACTGATGGTTGAACTGAGAACCTCAACACCTCCAGCTGCCTCATGGCACTGATGCTTGAACTGAGTGCCACAACACCTCCAGCTGCCTCGTGGCACTGATGGTTGAACTGAGAACCTCAACACCTCAAGCTGCCTCGTGGCACTGATGCTCGAACTGAGTGCCACAACACCTCCAGCTGCCTCGTGGCACTGATAGCTGAACTGAGTGCCACAACACCTCCAGCTGCCTCGTGGCACTGATGGTTGAACTGAGTGCCACAACACCTCCAGCTGCCACGTGGCACTGATGGTTGAATTCACTGCCACAACACCTCCAGCTGCCTCGTGCACTGATGGTTGAACTGAGTGCCACAACACCTCCAGCTGCCTCGTGGCACTGATGGTTGAACTAAGTGCCACAACACCACCAGCTGCCTCGTGGCACTGGTGGTTGAACTGAGTGCCACAGCACCTACAACTGCCTCGTGGCACTGATGGTTGAACTGAGAGCCACAACACCTCCAGCTGCCTCGTGGCACTGACGGTTGAACTGAGTGCCACAGCACCTCCAGCTGCCTTGTGGCACTGATGGTTGAACTGAGTGCCACAACACCTCCAGTTGCCTCGTGACACTGATGGTTGAACTGAGTGCCACAACACCTCCAGCTGCCTCGTGGCACTGATGGTTGAACTTAGTGCCACAACACCTCCAGCGTGCCTCCTGGCACTGATGGTTGAACTGAGTGCTACAACACCTCCAGCTGCCTCGTGGCACTGATGGTTGAACTGAGAGCCACAACACCTCCTGCTGCCTCGTGGCACTGATGGTTGAACTCACTGCCACAACACCTCCAGCTGCCTCGTGGCACTGATGGTTGAGCTGAGAGCCACAACACCTACAGCTGCCTCGTGGCACTGATGGTTGAACTGAGTGCCACAACACCTCCAGCTGCCTCGTGGCACTGATGGTTGAGCTGAGAGCCACAACACCACCAGCTGCCTCGTGGCACCGATGGTTGAGGTGAGTGCCACAACACCTCCAGCTGCCTCGTGGCACTGATGGTTGAACTGAGTGCCACAACATCTCCAGCTGCCTCGTGGCACTGATGGTTGAACTGAGTGCCACAACACCTCCAGCTGCCTCGTGGCACTGATGGTTGAACTGAGTGCCACAACACCTCCAGCTGCCTCGTGGCACTGGTGGTTGAACTGAGTGCCACAGCACCTACAACTGCCTCGTGGCACTGATGGTTGAACTGAGAGCCACAATACCTCCAGCTGCCTCGTGGCACTGATGGTTCAACTGAGTGCCACAACACCCCCAGCTGCCTCCTGGCGCTGATGGTTGAACTGAGTGCCACAACACCTCCAGCTGGCTCGTGGCACTGATGGTTGAACTGATTGCCACAACACCTCCAGCTGCCTCGTGGCAATGATGGTTGAGCTGAGAGCCACAACATCTCCAGCTGCCTCGTGGCACTGATGGTTGAACTGAGTGCCACAACACCTCCAGCTGCCTCGTGGCACTGATGGTTGAACTGAGTGCCACAACAACTCCAGCTGCCTCGTGGCACTGATGGTTGAACTGAGTACCACAACACCTCCAGCTTCCTCGTGGCACTGATGGTTGAACTGAGTGCCACAACATCTCTAGCTGCCTCGTGGCACTGATGGTTGAACTGAGTGCCACAACACCTCCAGCTGCCTAGTGGCACTGATGGTTGAACTGAGAAACTCAACACCTCCAGCTGCCTCGTGGCACTGATGCTTGAACTGAGTGCCACAACACCTCCAGCTGCCTCGTGGCACTGATGGTTGAAATGAGAACCTCAACACCTCCAGCTGCCTCGTGGCACTGATGCTCGAACTGAGTGCCACAACACCTCCAGCTGCCTCGTGGCACTGATAGTTGAACTGAGTGCCACAACACCTCCAGCTGCCTCGTGGCACTGATGGTTGAGCTGAGAGCCACAACACCACCAGCTGCCTCGTGGCACCGATGGTTGAGGTGAGTGCCACAACACCTCCAGCTGCCTCGTGGCACTGATGGTTGAACTGAGTGCCACAACATCTCCAGCTGCCTCGTGGCACCGATGGTTGAGCTGAGAGCCACAACACCTACAGCTGCCTCGTGGCACTGATGGTTGAACTGAGTGCCACAACACCTCCAGCTGCCTCGTGGCACTGATGGTTGAGCTGAGAGCCACAACACCACCAGCTGCCTCGTGGCACCGATGGTTGAGGTGAGTGCCACAACACCTCCAGCTGCCTCGTGGCACTGATGGTTGAACTGAGTGCCACAACATCTCCAGCTGCCTCGTGGCACTGATGGTTGAACTGAGTGCCACAACACCTCCAGCTGCCTCGTGGCACTGATGGTTGAACTGAGTGCCACAACACCTCCAGCTGCCTCGTGGCACTGGTGGTTGAACTGAGTGCCACAGCACCTACAACTGCCTCGTGGCACTGATGGTTGAACTGAGAGCCACAATACCTCCAGCTGCCTCGTGGCACTGATGGTTCAACTGAGTGCCACAACACCCCCAGCTGCCTCCTGGCGCTGATGGTTGAACTGAGTGCCACAACACCTCCAGCTGGCTCGTGGCACTGATGGTTGAACTGATTGCCACAACACCTCCAGCTGCCTCGTGGCAATGATGATTGAGCTGAGAGCCACAAACATCTCCAGCTGCCTCGTGGCACTGATGGTTGAACTGAGTGCCACAACACCTCCAGCTGCCTCGTGGCACTGATGGTTGAACTGAGTGCCACAACAACTCCAGCTGCCTCGTGGCACTGATGGTTGAACTGAGTACCACAACACCTCCAGCTTCCTCGTGGCACTGATGGTTGAACTGAGTGCCACAACATCTCTAGCTGCCTCGTGGCACTGATGGTTGAACTGAGTGCCACAACACCTCCAGCTGCCTAGTGGCACTGATGGTTGAACTGAGAAACTCAACACCTCCAGCTGCCTCGTGGCACTGATGCTTGAACTGAGTGCCACAACACCTCCAGCTGCCTCGTGGCACTGATGGTTGAAATGAGAACCTCAACACCTCCAGCTGCCTCGTGGCACTGATGCTCGAACTGAGTGCCACAACACCTCCAGCTGCCTCGTGGCACTGATAGTTGAACTGAGTGCCACAACACCTCCAGCTGCCTCGTGGCACTGATGGTTGAACTGAGTGCCACAACACCTCCAGCTGCCTCGTGGCACTGATGGTTGAATTGAGTGCCACAACACCTCCAGCTGCCTCGTGGCACTGATGGTTGAACTGAGTGCCACAACACCTCCAGCTGCCTCGTGGCACTGATGGTTGAACTGAGTGCCACAACACCTCCAGCTGCCTCGTGGCACTGATGGTTGAACTGACAGCCACAACGCCTCCAGCTGCCTCGTGCACTGATGGTTGAACTGAGTGCCACAACACCTCCAGCTGCCTCGTGGCACTCATAGCTGAACTGAGTGCCACAACACCTACAGCTGCCTCGTCGCACTGATGGTTGAACTGAGAACCTCAACACCTCCAGCTGCCTCATGGCACTGATGCTTGAACTGAGTGCCACAACACCTCCAGCTGCCTCGTGGCACTGATGGTTGAACTGAGAACTTCAACACCTCAAGCTGCCTCGTGGCACTGATGCTCGAACTGAGTGCCACAACACCTCCCAGCTGCCTCGTGGCACTGATAGCTGAACTGAGTTCCACAACACCTCCAGCTGCCTCGTGGCACTGATGGTTGAACTGAGTGCCACAACACCTCCAGCTGCCACGTGGCACTGATGGTTGAACTCACTGCCACAACACCTCCAGCTGCCTCGTGGCACTGATGGTTGAACTGAGTGCCACAACACCTCCAGCTGCCTCGTGGCACTGATGGTTGAACTAATTGCCACAACACCACCAGCTGCCTCGTGGCACTGGTGGTTGAACTGAGTGCCACACCACCTACAACTGCCTCGTGGCACTGATGGTTGAACTGAGAGCCACAACACCTCCAGCTGCCTCGTGGCACTGATGGTTGAACTGAGTGCCACAACACCTCCAGCTGCCTTGTGGCACTGGTGGTTGAACTGAGTGCCACAACACCTCCAGTTGCCTCGTGACACTGATGGTTGAACTGAGTGCCACAACACCTCCAGCTGCCTCGTGGCACTGATGGTTGAACTTAGTGCCACAACACCTCCAGCTGCCTCCTGGCACTGATGGTTGAACTGAGTGCTACAACACCTCCAGCTGCCTCGTGGCACTGATCGTTGAGCTGAGTGCCACAACATCTCCAGCTGCCTCGTGGCACTGATGGTTGAACTGAGTGCCACAACATCTCCAGCTGCCTCGTGGCACTGATGGTTGAGCTGAGTGCCACAACACCTCCAGCTGACTCGTGGCACTGATGGTTGAACTGAGAGCCACAACACCTCCAGCTGCCTCGTGGCACTGATGGTTGAACTGAGTGCCACAACATCTCCAGCTACCTCGTCGCACTGATGGTTGAACTGAGAACCTCAACACCTCCAGCTGCCTCGTGGCACTGATGCTTGAACTGAGTGCCACAACACCTCCAGCTGCCTCGTGGCACTGATGGTTGAAATGAGAACCTCAACACCTCCAGCTGCCTCGTGGCACTGATGCTTGAACATGAGTGCCACAACACCTCCAGCTGCCTCGTGGCACTGATGGTTGAAATGAGAACCTCAACACCTCCAGCTGCCTCGTGGCACTGATGCTCGAACTGAGTGCCACAACACCTCCAGCTGCCTCGTGGCACTGATAGTTGAACTGAGTGCCACAACACCTCCAGCTGCCTCGTGGCACTGATATTTGAACTGAGTGCCACAACACCTCCAGCTGCCTCGTGGCACTGATGGTTGAATTGAGTGCCACAACACCTCCAGCTGCCTCGTGGCACTGATGGTTGAACTGAGTGCCACAACACCTCCAGCTGCCTCGTGGCACTGATGGTTGAACTGAGTGCCACAACACCTCCAGCTGCCTCGTGCCACTGATGGTTGAACTGAGAGCCACAACGCCTCCAGCTGCCTAGTGGCACTGATGGTTGAACTGAGTGCCACAACACCTCCAGCTGCCTCGTGGCACTCATAGCTGAACTGAATGCCACAACACCTACAGCTGCCTCGTGGCACTGATGGTTGAACTGAGAACCTCAACACCTCCAGCTGCCTCATGGCACTGATGCTTGAACTGAGTGCCACAACACCTCCAGCTGCCTCGTGGCACTGATGGTTGAACTGAGAACCTCAACACCTCAAGCTGCCTCGTGGCACTGATGCTCGAACTGAGTGCCACAACACCTCCAGCTGCCTCGTGGCACTGATAGCTGAACTGAGTGCCACAACACCTCCAGCTGCCTCGTGGCACTGATGGTTGAACTGAGTGCCACAACACCTCCAGCTGCCACGTGGCACTGATGGTTGAATTCACTGCCACAACACCTCCAGCTGCCTCGTGGCACTGATGGTTGAACTGAGTGCCACAACACCTCCAGCTGCCTCGTGGCACTGATGGTTGAACTAAGTGCCACAACACCACCAGCTGCCTCGTGGCACTGGTGGTTGAACTGAGTGCCACAGCACCTACAACTGCCTCGTGGCACTGATGGTTGAACTGAGAGCCACAACACCTCCAGCTGCCTCGTGGCACTGACGGTTGAACTGAGTGCCACAGCACCTCCAGCTGCCTTGTGGCACTGATGGTTGAACTGAGTGCCACAACACCTCCAGTTGCCTCGTGACACTGATGGTTGAACTGAGTGCCACAACACCTCCAGCTGCCTCGTGGCACTGATGGTTGAACTTAGTGCCACAACACCTCCAGCTGCCTCCTGGCACTGATGGTTGAACTGAGTGCTACAACACCTCCAGCTGCCTCGTGGCACTGATGGTTGAACTGAGAGCCACAACACCTCCTGCTGCCTCGTGGCACTGATGGTTGAACTCACTGCCACAACACCTCCAGCTGCCTCGTGGCACTGATGGTTGAGCTGAGAGCCACAACACCTACAGCTGCCTCGTGGCACTGATGGTTGAACTGAGTGCCACAACACCTCCAGCTGCCTCGTGGCACTGATGGTTGAGCTGAGAGCCACAACACCACCAGCTGCCTCGTGGCACCGATGGTTGAGGTGAGTGCCACAACACCTCCAGCTGCCTCGTGGCACTGATGGTTGAACTGAGTGCCACAACATCTCCAGCTGCCTCGTGGCACTGATGGTTGAACTGAGTGCCACAACACCTCCAGCTGCCTCGTGGCACTGATGGTTGAACTGAGTGCCACAAACACCTCCAGCTGCCTCGTGGCACTGGTGGTTGAACTGAGTGCCACAGCACCTACAACTGCCTCGTGGCACTGATGGTTGAACTGAGAGCCACAATACCTCCAGCTGCCTCGTGGCACTGATGGTTCAACTGAGTGCCACAACACCCCCAGCTGCCTCCTGGCGCTGATGGTTGAACTGAGTGCCACAACACCTCCAGCTGGCTCGTGGCACTGATGGTTGAACTGATTGCCACAACACCTCCAGCTGCCTCGTGGCAATGATGGTTGAGCTGAGAGCCACAACATCTCCAGCTGCCTCGTGGCACTGATGGTTGAACTGAGTGCCACAACACCTCCAGCTGCCTCGTGGCACTGATGGTTGAACTGAGTGCCACAACAACTCCAGCTGCCTCGTGGCACTGATGGTTGAACTGAGTACCACAACACCTCCAGCTTCCTCGTGGCACTGATGGTTGAAACTGAGTGCCACAACATCTCTAGCTGCCTCGTGGCACTGATGGTTGAACTGAGTGCCACAACACCTCCAGCTGCCTAGTGGCACTGATGGTTGAACTGAGAAACTCAACACCCTCCAGCTGCCTCGTGGCACTGATGCTTGAACTGAGTGCCACAACACCTCCAGCTGCCTCGTGGCACTGATGGTTGAAATGAGAACCTCAACACCTCCAGCTGCCTCGTGGCACTGATGCTCGAACTGAGATGCCACAACACCTCCAGCTGCCTCGTGGCACTGATAGTTGAACTGAGTGCCACAACACCTCCAGCTGCCTCGTGGCACTGATGGTTGAGCTGAGAGCCACAACACCACCAGCTGCCTCGTGGCACCGATGGTTGAGGTGAGTGCCACAACACCTCCAGCTGCCTCGTGGCACTGATGGTTGAACTGAGTGCCACAACATCTCCAGCTGCCTCGTGGCACCGATGGTTGAGCTGAGAGCCACAACACCTACAGCTGCCTCGTGGCACTGATGGTTGAACTGAGTGCCACAACACCTCCAGCTGCCTCGTGGCACTGATGGTTGAGCTGAGAGCCACAACACCACCAGCTGCCTCGTGGCACCGATGGTTGAGGTGAGTGCCACAACACCTCCAGCTGCCTCGTGGCACTGATGGTTGAACTGAGTGCCACAACATCTCCAGCTGCCTCGTGGCACTGATGGTTGAACTGAGTGCCACAACACCTCCAGCTGCCTCGTGGCACTGATGGTTGAACTGAGTGCCACAACACCTCCAGCTGCCTCGTGGCACTGGTGGTTGAACTGAGTGCCACAGCACCTACAACTGCCTCGTGGCACTGATGGTTGAACTGAGAGCCACAATACCTCCAGCTGCCTCGTGGCACTGATGGTTCAACTGAGTGCCACAACACCCCCAGCTGCCTCCTGGCGCTGATGGTTGAACTGAGTGCCACAACACCTCCAGCTGGCTCGTGGCACTGATGGTTGAACTGATTGCCACAACACCTCCAGCTGCCTCGTGGCAATGATGATTGAGCTGAGAGCCACAACATCTCCAGCTGCCTCGTGGCACTGATGGTTGAACTGAGTGCCACAACACCTCCAGCTGCCTCGTGGCACTGATGGTTGAACTGAGTGCCACAACAACTCAGCTGCCTCGTGGCACTGATGGTTGAACTGAGTACCACAACACCTCCAGCTTCCTCGTGGCACTGATGGTTGAACTGAGTGCCACAACATCTCTAGCTGCCTCGTGGCACTGATGGTTGAACTGAGTGCCACAACACCTCCAGCTGCCTAGTGGCACTGATGGTTGAACTGAGAAACTCAACACCTCCAGCTGCCTCGTGGCACTGATGCTTGAACTGAGTGCCACAACACCTCCAGCTGCCTCGTGGCACTGATGGTTGAAATGAGAACCTCAACACCTCCAGCTGCCTCGTGGCACTGATGCTCGAACTGAGTGCCACAACACCTCCAGCTGCCTCGTGGCACTGATAGTTGAACTGAGTGCCACAACACCTCCAGCTGCCTCGTGGCACTGATGGTTGAACTGAGTTGCCACAACACCTCCAGCTGCCTCGTGGCACTGATGGTTGAATTGAGTGCCACAACACCTCCAGCTGCCTCGTGGCACTGATGGTTGAACTGAGTGCCACAACACCTCCAGCTGCCTCGTGGCACTGATGGTTGAACTGAGTGCCACAACACCTCCAGCTGCCTCGTGGCACTGATGGTTGAACTGACAGCCACAACGCCTCCAGCTGCCTCGTGGCACTGATGGTTGAACTGAGTGCCACAACACCTCCAGCTGCCTCGTGGCACTCATAGCTGAACTGAGTGCCACAACACCTACAGCTGCCTCGTCGCACTGATGGTTGAACTGAGAACCTCAACACCTCCAGCTGCCTCATGGCACTGATGCTTGAACTGAGTGCCACAACACCTCCAGCTGCCTCGTGGCACTGATGGTTGAACTGAGAACTTCAACACCTCAAGCTGCCTCGTGGCACTGATGCTCGAACTGAGTGCCACAACACCTCCAGCTGCCTCGTGGCACTGATAGCTGAACTGAGTTCCACAACACCTCCAGCTGCCTCGTGGCACTGATGGTTGAACTGAGTGCCACAACACCTCCAGCTGCCACGTGGCACTGATGGTTGAACTCACTGCCACAACACCTCCAGCTGCCTCGTGGCACTGATGGTTGAACTGAGTGCCACAACACCTCCAGCTGCCTCGTGGCACTGATGGTTGAACTAAGTGCCACAACACCACCAGCTGCCTCGTGGCACTGGTGGTTGAACTGAGTGCCACACCACCTACAACTGCCTCGTGGCACTGATGGTTGAACTGAGAGCCACAACACCTCCAGCTGCCTCGTGGCACTGATGGTTGAACTGAGTGCCACAACACCTCCAGCTGCCTTGTGGCACTGGTGGTTGAACTGAGTGCCACAACACCTCCAGTTGCCTCGTGACACTGATGGTTGAACTGAGTGCCACAACACCTCCAGCTGCCTCGTGGCACTGATGGTTGAACTTAGTGCCACAACACCTCCAGCTGCCTCCTGGCACTGATGGTTGAACTGAGTGCTACAACACCTCCAGCTGCCTCGTGGCACTGATGGTTGAACTGAGAGCCACAACACCTCCTGCTGCCTCGTGGCACTGATGGTTGAACTCACTGCCACAACACCTCCAGCTGCCTCGTGGCACTGATGGTTGAGCTGAGAGCCACAACACCTACAGCTGCCTCGTGGCACTGATGGTTGAACTGAGTGCCACAACACCTCCAGCTGCCTCGTGGCACTGATGGTTGAGCTGAGAGCCACAACACCACCAGCTGCCTCGTGGCACCGATGGTTGAGGTGAGTGCCACAACACCTCCAGCTGCCTCGTGGCACTGATGGTTGAACTGAGTGCCACAACATCTCCAGCTGCCTCGTGGCACTGATGGTTGAACTGAGTGCCACAACATCTCCAGCTGCCTCGTGGCACTGATGGTTGAACTGAGTGCCACAACACCTCCAGCTGCCTCGTGGCACTGGTGGTTGAACTGAGTGCCACAGCACCTACAACTGCCTCGTGGCACTGATGGTTGAACTGAGAGCCACAATACCTCCAGCTGCCTCGTGGCACTGATGGTTCAACTGAGTGCCACAACACCCCCAGCTGCCTCCTGGCACTGATGGTTGAACTGAGTGCCACAACACCTCCAGCTGCCTCGTGGCACTGATGGTTGAACTGAGTGCTACAACACCTCCAGCTGCCTCGTGGCACTGATGGTTGAACTGAGTGCCACAACACCTCCAGCTGCCTCGTGGCACTGATGGTTGAACTGACGTGGCACTGATGGTTGAACTCAGTGCCACAACACCTCCAGCTGCCTCGTGGCACTGGTGGTTGAACTGAGTGCCACAGCATCTACAACTGCCTCGTGGCACAGATGGTTGAACTGAGAGCCACAACACCTCCAGCTGCCTCGTGGCACTGATGGTTGAACTCACTGCCACAACACCTCCAGCTGCCTCGTGGCACTGATGGTTGAACTGAGTGCCACAACACCTCCAGCTGCCTCGTGGCACTGATGGTTGAGCTGAGAGCCACAACACCTCCAGGTGCCTCGTGGCACTGGTGGTTGAACTGAGTGCCACAACACCTCCAGCTGCCTCGTGGCACTGATGGTTGAACTGAGTGTCACGACACCAGCAGCTGCCTCGTGGCACTGATGGTTGAACTGAGTGCCACAACATCTCCAGCTGCCTCGTGGCACTGATGGTTGAACTGAGTGCTACAACATCTCCAGCTGCCTCGTGGCACTGATGGTTGAACTGAGTGCCACAACACCTCCAGCTGCCTCGTGGCACTGATGGTTGAACTAAGTGCCACAACATCTCCAGCTGCCTCGTGGCACTGATGGTTGAACTGAGTGCCACAACACCTCCAGCTGCCTCGTGGCACTGATGGTTGAATTGAGTGCCACAACACCTCCAGCTGCCTAGTGGCACTGATGGTTGAACTGAGTGCCACAACACCTCCAGCTGCCTCGTGGCACTGATGGTTGAACTGAGAGCCACAACATCTCCAGCTGCCTCGTGGCACTGATGGTTGAACTGAGTGCCACAACACCTCCAGCTGGCTCGTGGCACTGATGGTTGAACTGATTGCCACAACACCTCCAGCTGCCTCGTGGCAATGATGGTTGAGCTGAGAGCCACAACATCTCCAGCTGCCTCGTGGCACTGATGGTTGAACTGAGTGCCACAACACCTCCAGCTGCCTCGTGGCACTGATGGTTGAACTGAGTGCCACAACAACTCCAGCTGCCTCGTGGCACTGATGGTTGAACTGAGTACCACAACACCTCCAGCTTCCTCGTGGCACTGATGGTTGAACTGAGTGCCACAACATCTCTAGCTGCCTCGTGGCACTGATGGTTGAACTGAGTGCCACAACACCTCCAGCTGCCTCGTGGCACTGATGGTTGAACTGAGTGCCACAACACCTCCAGCTGCCTCGTGGCACTGATGGTTGAACTGAGTGCCTAAACACCTCCAGCTGCCTCGTGGCACTGATGGTTGAACTGAGTGCCACAACACCTCCAGCTGCCTCGTGGCACTGATGGTTGAACTGAGTGCCACAACACCTCCAGCTGCCTCGTGGCACTGATGGTTGAACTGAGTGCCACAACACCTCCAGCTGCCTCGTGACACTGATGGTTGAACTGAGTGCCACAACACCTCCAGCTGCCTAGTGGCACTGATGGTTGAACTGAGTGCCACAACACCTCCAGCTGCCTCGTGGCACTGATGGTTGAACTGAGAGCCACAACATCTCCAGCTGCCTCGTGGCACTGATGGTTGAACTGAGTGCCACAACACCTCCAGCTGGCTCGTGGCACTGATGGTTGAACTGAGTGCCACAAACACCTCCAGCTGCCTCGTGGCACTGATGGTTGAACTGAGTGCCACAACACCTCCAGCTGCCTCGTGGCACTGATGGTTGAACTGAGTGCCACAACACCTCCAGCTGCCTCGTGGCACTGATGGTTGAACTGAGTGCCACAACACCTCCAGCTGCCTAGTGGCACTGATGGTTGAACTGAGTGCCACAACACCTCCAGCTGCCTCGTGGCACTGATGGTTGAACTGAGAGCCACAACATCTCCAGCTGCCTCGTGGCACTGATGGTTGAACTGAGTGCCACAACACCTCCAGCTGGCTCGTGGCACTGATGGTTGAACTGAGTGCCACAACACCTCCAGCTGCCTCGTGGCAATGATGGTTGAGCTGAGAGCCACAACATCTCCAGCTGCCTCGTGGCACTGATGGTTGAAGTGAGTTCCACAACACCTCCAGCTGCCTCGTGGCACTGATGGTTGAACTGAGTGCCACAACAACTCCAGCTGCCTCGTGGCACTGATGGTTGAACTGAGTACCACAACACCTCCAGCTTCCTCGTGGCACTGATGGTTGAACTGAGTGCCACAACATCTCTAGCTGCCTCGTGGCACTGATGGTTGAACTGAGTGCCACAACACCTCCAGCTGCCTCGTGGCATTGATGGTTGAACTGAGTGCCACAACACCTCCAGCTGCCTCGTGGCACTGATGGTTGAACTGAGTGCCACAACACCTCCAGCTGCCTCGTGGCACTGATGGTTGAACTGAGTGCCACAACACCTCTAGCTGCCTCGTGGCACTGATGGTTGAACTGAGTGCCACAACACCTCCAGCTGCCTCGTGGCACTGATGGTTGAGGTGAGTGCCACAACACCTCCAGCTGCCTCGTGGCACTGATGGTTGAGGTGAGTGCCACAACACCTCCAGCTGCCTCGTGGCACTGATGGTTGAGGTGAGTGCCACAACACCTCCAGCTGCCTCGTGGCACTGATGGTTGAGGTGAGTGCCACAACACCTCCAGCTGCCTCGTGGCACTGATGGTTGAGGTGAGCGCCACAACACCTCCTGGTGCCTCGTGGCACTGATGGTTGAGGTGAGTGCCACAACACCTCCGGGTGCCTCGTGGCACTGATGGTTGAGGTGAGTGCCACAACACCTCCTGGTGGCTCGTGGCACTGATGGTTGAGGTGAGTGCCACAACACCTCCGGGTGCCTCGTGGCACTGATGGTTGAGGTGAGTGCCACAACACCTCCAGCTGCCTCGTGGCACTGATGGTTGAGGTGAGTGCCACAACACCTCCTGGTGCCTCGTGGCACTGATGGTTGAGGTGAGTGCCACAACACCTCCTGGTGCCTCGTGGCACTGATGGTTGAGGTGAGTGCCACAACACCTCCGGGTGCCTCGTGGCACTGATGGTTGAGGTGAGTGCCACAACACCTCCAGCTGCCTCGTGGCACTGATGGTTGAGGTGAGTGCCACAACACCTCCAGGTGCCTCGTGGCACTGATGGTTGAGGTGAGTGCCACAACACCTCCAGCTGCCTCGTGCACTGATGTTGAGGTGAGTGCCACAACACCTCCAGCTGCCTCGTGGCACTGATGGTTGAGGTGAGTGCCACAACACCTCCAGCTGCCTCGTGGCACTGATGGTTGAGGTGAGTGCCACAACACCTCCGGGTGCCTCGTGGCACTGATGGTTGAACTGAGTGCCACAACACCTCCAGCTGCCTCGTGGCACTGATGGTTGAGGTGAGTGCCACAACACTTCCAGCTGCCTCGTGGCACTGATGGTTGAACTGAGTGCCACAACACCTCCAGCTGCCTCGTGGCACTGATGGTTGAGGTGAGTGCCACAACACCTCCAGCTGCCTCGTGGCACTGATGGTTGAGGTGAGTGCCACAACACCTCCAGCTGCCTCGTTGTCCTCACACAAATAATTTTATTTTTCTTGTTTATTAATCTTTTTTCCACATTTGTTTGTTTTATCGTTGTTGTTTATTATTGTAGTTGTTCGAAGTCATTTATTTTTACTTTGCTTTCATATGTTTATACATGGTGTTGATTATGTTACTTTATACATGGTGTTGCTTATGTTACTTTATACAAGGTGTTGTTTATGTTACTTTATACAAGGTGTTGATTATGTTACTTTATACATGGTGTTGCTTATGTTACTTTATACAAGGTGTTGTTTATGTTACTTTATACAAGGTGTTGATTATGTTACTTTATACAAGGTGTTGTTTATGTTACTTTATACAAGGTGTTGTTTACGTTACTTTATACAAGGTGTTGTTTACGTTACTTTATACAAGGTGTTGTTTATGTTACTTTATACAAGGTGTTGTTTACGTTACTTTATACAAGGTGTTGATTACGTTACTTTTAACAAGGTGTTGATTATGTTACTTTATACAAGGTGTTGTTTATGTTACTTTATACAAGGTGTTGATTACGTTACTTTATACAAGGTGTTGATTACGTTACTTTATACAAGGTGTTGATTATGTTACTTTATACAAGGTGTTGTTTATGTTACTTTATACAAGGTGTTGATTACGTTACTTTATACAAGGTGTTGTTTACGTTACTTTATACAAGGTTTTATTTATGTTACTTTATACAAGGTGTTGTTTATGTTACTTTATACAAGGTGTTGATTACGTTACTTTATACAAGGTGTTGTTTATGTTACTTTATACAAGGTGTTGATTACGTTACTTTATACAAGGTGTTGTTTATGTTACTTTATACAAGGTGTTGATTACGTTACTTTATACAAGGTGTTGATTACGTTACTTTATACAAGGTGTTGTTTATGTTACTTTATACAAGGTGTTGATTACGTTACCTTATACAAGGTGTTGATTATGTTACTTTATACAAGGTGTTGATTACGTTGATTTATACATGAATCCGTACATATGTTTCTGTGTGTTGGCAGTTGGTCAGAGGCTCAGTGTTCCTGGTGACCTCCTGATCACTCAGACTGTTGGTGCTGGTTACAGGCTGGCTAGGTAGCCACAACCTGGCTGATCAGAAACACGCTACACCGCAGGGGTACCCAACCAGCGGCCCGAGGGCCGCTTATGGCACTTCTGAGATATGGATGATGCCCTGACGTAAAATTATGAATTCACACACTGCACGGTGTCAACAACACCGTGCGGACCCCATCACACACTGCACCATGTCAACAACACCATGCGGCCCTCATCACACACTGCACGGTGTCAACAACACCGTGCGGCCCCCATCACACACTGCACGGTGTCAACAACACCGTGCGGATCCCATCACACACTGCACGGTGTCAACAACACCGTGTGGACCCCATCACACACTGCACGGCGTCAACAACACCGTGTGGACCCCGTCACACACTGCACCGTGTCAACAACACCATGCGGCCCTCATCACACACTGCACGGTGTCAACAACACCGTGGGGCCCTCATCACACACTGCACGGTGTCAACAACACCGTGCGGCCCCCATCACACACTGCACGGTGTCAACAACACCGTGCGGCCCCCCTCACACATTTCACCATCAAATGTGGTCCACTTGTGTAGGAAGGTTGAGCACCACTTGTGTAGGAAGGTTCAGCACCACTTGTGTAGGAAGGTTCAACACCACTTGTGTAGGAAGGTTCAGCACCACTTGTGTAGGAAGGTTCAGCACCACTTGTGTAGGAAGGTTCAGCACCACTTGTGTAGGAAGGTTCAACACCACTTGTGTAGGAAGGTTCAGCACCACTTGTGTAGGAAGGTTCAGCACCACTTGTGTAGGAAGGTTCAGCACCACTTGTGTAGGAAGGTTCAGCACCACTTGTGTAGGAAGGTTGAGCACCACTAGTGTAGGAAGGTTCAGCACCACTTGTGTAGGAAGGTTCAGCACCACTTGTGTAGGAAGGCTGAGCACCACTTGTGTAGGAAGGTTGAGCACCACTTGTGTAGGAAGGTTGAGCACCACTTGTGTAGAAAGGTTGAGTACCACTTGTGTAGGAAGGTTGAGTACCACTTGTGTAGGAAGGTTGAGCACCACTTGTGTAGGAAGGCTGAGTACCACTTGTGTAGGAAGGTTGAGTACCACTTGTGTAGAAAGGTTGAGTACCACTTGTGGAGGAAGGTTGAGTACCACTAGTGTAGGAAGGTTTAGTTCCACTTGTGGAGGAAGGTTGAGTACCACTTGTGTAGGAAGGTTGAGTACCACTTGTGTAGGAAGGTTGAGTACCACTTGTGTAGGAAGGTTTAGTACCACTTGTGTAGGAAGGTTGAGTACCACTTGTGTAGGAAGGTTGAGCACCACTTGTGTAGGAAGGTTGAGCACCACTTGTGTAGGAAGGTTGAGCACCACTTGTGTAGGAAGGTTCAGCACCACTTGTGTAGGAAGGTTGAGCACCACTTGTGTAGAAAGGTTGAGCACCACTTGTGTAGGAAGGTTGAGTACCACTTGTGTAGGAAGGTTGAGCACCACTTGTGGAGGAAGGTTGAGTGCCACTTGTGTAGGAAGGTTGAGCACCACTTGTGGAAGAAGGTTGAGCACCACTTGTGTAGGAAGGTTGTGGACCACTTGGGTACAAAGGTTGAGCACCACTTGTGTAGGAAGGTTGAGTACCACTTGTGTAGGAAGGTTGAGCACCACTTTTGTAGGAAGGTTGAGCACCACTTGTGTAGGAAGGCTGAGTACCACTTGTGTAGGAAGGCTGAGCACCACTTGTGTAGGAAGGTTGAGCACCACTTGTGTAGGAAGGCTGAGCACCACTTGTGTAGGAAGGTTCAGCACCACTTGTGTAGGAAGGTCCAGCACCACTTGTGTAGGAAGGTTCAGCACCACTTGTGTAGGAAGGTTCAGCACCACTTGTGTAGGAAGGTTCAGCACCACTTGTGTAGGAAGGTTCAGCACCACTTGTGTAGGAAGGTTGAGCACCACTTGTGTAGGAAGGTTGAGCACCACTAGTGTAGGAAGGTTCAGCACCACTTGTGTAGGAAGGTTCAGCACCACTTGTGTAGGAAGGCTGAGCACCACTTGTGTAGGAAGGTTGAGCACCACTTGTGTAGGAAGGTTGAGCACCACTTGTGTAGAAAGGTTGAGTACCACTTGTGTAGGAAGGTTGAGTACCACTTGTGTAGGAAGGTTGAGCACCACTTGTGTAGGAAGGTTGAACACCACTTGTGTAGGAAGGCTGAGTACCACTTGTGTAGGAAGGTTGAGTACCACTTGTGTAGAAAGGTTGAGTACCACTTGTGGAGGAAGGTTGAGTACCACTAGTGTAGGAAGGTTTAGTTCCACTTGTGGAGGAAGGTTGAGTACCACTTGTGTAGGAAGGTTGAGTACCACTTGTGTAGGAAGGTTGAGTACCACTTGTGTAGGAAGGTTTAGTACCACTTGTGTAGGAAGGTTGAGTACCACTTGTGTAGGAAGGTTGAGCACCACTTGTGTAGGAAGGTTGAGCACCACTTGTGTAGGAAGGTTGAGCACCACTTGTGTAGGAAGGTTCAGCACCACTTGTGTAGGAAGGTTGAGCACCACTTTTGTAGGAAGGTTGAGCACCACTTGTGTAAGAAGGCTGAGTACCACTTGTGTAGGAAGGCTGAGCACCACTTGTGTAGGAAGGTTGAGTACCACTTGTGTAGGAAGGCTGAGCACCACTTGTGTAGGAAGGTTGAGCACCACTTGTGTAGGAAGGTTGAGTACCACTAGTGTAGGAAGGTTGAGCACCACTTGTGTAGGAAGGTTGAGTACCACTTGTGTAGAAAGGTTGAGCACCACTTGTGTAGGAAGGTTGAGTACCACTTGCGTATGAAGGTTGAGCACCACTTGTGTAGGAAGGTTGAGCACCCCTTATGTAGGAAGGTTGAGTACCACTTGTGTAGGAAGGTTGAGTACCACTTGTGTAGGAAGGTTGAGTACCACTTGTGGAGGAAGGTTGAGTACCACTTGTGTAGGAAGGTTGAGTACCACTTGTGGAGGAAGGTTGAGTACCACTTGTGTAGGAATGTTGAGTACCACTTGTGTAGGAAGGTTCAGCACCACTTGTGTACGAAGGTTCAGCACCACTTGTGTAGGAAGGTTCAGCACCACTTGTGTAGGAAGGCTGAGCACCACTTGTGTAGGAAGGTTCAGCACCACTTGTGTAGGAAGGTTGAGCACCACTTGTGTAGAAAGGTTGAGTACCACTTGTGTAGGAAGGTTGAGTACCACTTGTGTAGGAAGGTTGAGCACCACTTGTGTAGGAAGGTTGAACACCACTTGTGTAGGAAGGCTGAGTACCACTTGTGTAGGAAGGTTGAGTACCACTTGTGTAGAAAGGTTGAGTACCACTTGTGGAGGAAGGTTGAGTACCACTAGTGTAGGAAGGTTTAGTTCCACTTGTGGAGGAAGGTTGAGTACCACTTGTGTAGGAAGGTTGAGTACCACTTGTGTAGGAAGGTTGAGCACCACTTGTGTAGAAAGGTTGAGTACCACTTGTGTAGGAAGGTTGAGTACCACTTGTGTAGGAAGGTTGAGCACCACTTGTGTAGGAAGGTTGAACACCACTTGTGTAGGAAGGCTGAGTACCACTTGTGTAGGAAGGTTGAGTACCACTTGTGTAGAAAGGTTGAGTACCACTTGTGGAGGAAGGTTGAGTACCACTAGTGTAGGAAGGTTTAGTTCCACTTGTGGAGGAAGGTTGAGTACCACTTGTGTAGGAAGGTTGAGTACCACTTGTGTAGGAAGGTTGAGTACCACTTGTGTAGGAATGTTGAGCACCACTTGTGTAGGAAGGTTTAGTACCACTTGTGTAGGAAGGTTGAGTACCACTTGTGTAGGAAGGTTGAGCACCACTTGTGTAGGAAGGTTGAGCACCACTTGTGTAGGAAGGTTGAGCACCACTTGTGTAGGAAGGTTCAGCACCACTTGTGTAGGAAGGTTCAGCACCACTTGTGTAGAAAGGTTGAGCACCACTTGTGTAGGAAGGTTGAGTACCACTTGTGTAGGAAGGTTGAGCACCACTTGTGGAGGAAGGTTGAGTGCCACTTGTGTAGGAAGGTTGAGCACCACTTGTGGAAGAAGGTTGAGCACCACTTGTGTAGGAAGGTTGTGGACCACTTGGGTACGAAGGTTGAGCACCACTTGTGTAGGAAGGTTGAGCACCACTTGTGTAGGAAGGTTGAGCACCACTTTTGTAGGAAGGTTGAGCACCACTTGTGTAGGAAGGCTGAGTACCACTTGTGTAGGAAGGCTGAGCACCACTTGTGTAGGAAGGTTGAGCACCACTTGTGTAGGAAGGCTGTGCACCACTTGTGTAGGAAGGTTGAGCACCACTTGTGTAGGAAGGTTGAGTATCACTTGTGTAGGAAGGTTGAGCACCACTTGTGTAGGAAGGTTGAGTACCACTTGTGTAGAAAGGTTGAGCACCACTTGTGTAGGAAGGTTGAGTACCACTTGCATATGAAGGTTGAGCACCACTTGTGTAGGAAGGTTGAGCATCCCTTGTGTAGGAAGGTTGAGTACCACTTGTGTAGGAAGGTTGAGTACCACTTGTGTAGGAAGGTTGAGTACCACTTGTGGAGGAAGGTTGAGTACCACTTGTGTAGGAAGGTTGAGTACCACTTGTGGAGGAAGGCTGAGTACCACTTGTGTAGGAAGGTTGAGTACCACTTGTGGAGGAAGGTTGAGTACCACTTGTGTAGGAAGGTTGAGTACTACTTGTGTAGGAAGGTTGAGTACCACTTGTGGAGGAAGGTTGAGTACCAGTTGTGGAGGAAGGTTGAGCACCACTTGTGTAGGAAGGTTGAGCACCACTTGTGTAGGAAGGTTGAGCACCACTTGTGGAGGAAGGTTGAGTACCACTTGTGTAGGAAAGTTGAGCACCACTTGTGGAGGAAGGTTGAGTACC
The DNA here is from genome assembly GCF_026875155.1 of Cherax quadricarinatus. NCBI lineage: Eukaryota > Metazoa > Arthropoda > Malacostraca > Decapoda > Parastacidae > Cherax > Cherax quadricarinatus. Next base: position 50,706,837 of record NC_069408.1, on the reverse strand, counting down.
ACTTGTGGAGGAAGGTTGAGTACCACTTGTGTAGGAAGGTTGAGTACCACTTGTGGAGGAAGGCTGAGTACCACTTGTGTAGGAAGGTTGAGTACCACTTGTGGAGGAAGGTTGAGTACCACTTGTGGAGGAAGGTTGAGTACCACTTGTGTAAGAAGGCTGAGTGCCACTTGTGTAGGAAGGTTGAGTACCACTTGTGTGGGAAGGTTGAGTACCACTTGTGTAGGAAGGTTGAGCACCACTTGTGTAGGAAGGTTGAGCACCACTCTACTACAGGAACCGGTTCGTCTTTCTCCGGAAGACTTCTACGGATGCTGACACAGTGATCTCCTAGTGCGCGGCATCCCTGGCTTCCTAATACTTCTTTCCGCACCTCTCTTCGGGGCACAGTGCCAGTATCTCACCAAGGCACAGTGCCAGTGTCTCACCAGGGCACAGTGTCAGTGTCTCACCAGGGCACAGTACCAGTGTCTCACCAGGGCACAATGCCTGTGTCTCACCTGGGCACAGGGCAAGTGTGTCACTGGGGCACAGTGCCAGTGTCTCACTGGGGCACAGTGCCAGTGTCTCACCAGGGCACAGTGCCAGTGTCTCACTGGGGCACAGTACCAGTGTCTCACCGGGGCATAGTGCCAGTGTCTCACTGGGGCACAATGCCAGTGTCTCACTGGGGCACCATGCCAGTGTGTCACTGGGGCACAGTGCCAGTGTCTCACCAGGGCACAATGCCAGTGTGTCACCGGGGCACAGTACCAGTGTCTCATGGGGCACAGTGCCAGTGTCTCACTGGGGCACAGTGCCAGTGTCTCACTGGGGCACAGTGCCAATGTATCACTGGGGCACAGTGCCGGTGTCTCACCGGGGACAGAACCAGTGTCTCGTGGGGGCTACAGTGCCAGTGTCTCACCAGGGCACAGTGCCAGTGTCTCACCGGGCCACAGTGTGATGTAGGTCACTAATGCTTGTGAGGTCTCTGAGGGAGACCTAATTAAATGGTCACACCTTGCCTTGGCAAATAGCTGTCAGATACGCCTTTCAGCTTAAGTCTTGGGTGTTTTGCTCTTAACGGTGTCAGATCTCGGCGTCAGGTCAAAACACGTGGTGCACGCCTCATTGTGCGGGGTGCTTTGAGGACCATATAAGCCCAAGGAACAACTGAGCAGGGGAATCGAGCAGGTGTACAGAGCTCTGAGCAGCAGAGATTCTGGCGGAGCTCTGGCCTGTGTGCAGAGCTGGGGAGAAGGCCGCTGGAGAGTCTCTGGAGAAGACTCTGTTGGAGACACTGGGCAGAGTACTGGATTGGAGCAGTACTCGGCTGTGTAGATCTTGGGACCTGTGGCTAGGGTGTGACTGAGTTCCTGTGGTGAACTGTTCTCTGAACTATATTGTAAGTTATATTCTGTTTCGTCAGTTGATTGTATTCCCTGTCTCACTGCTTATATATATACAATCCCCATTTATTTAAACTCAGTAGTGTTCTCTTGTTCCCAAATATATTATTGTACAACGACTTAATAATATACTGTGTTTGAGCGGAATAATAATATTCACTCTCCCCGTTATTTAAGTACTAAGAATGTGAGTAGTGTGGAAGAGATAATGAGAGGTGATGTTGTGGTCACCAGTCACCTCACATTACCTCCGCTCTTGTTACTCGACGCACTTCTCCTGCCTACTCCCTGCGCTTTACTCCCTTTTCTCCCTTATTCCCCAATTATACTTACGTCTATTACCCCCCTACATGACAACAATGCCAGTGTCTCACCGGGGCACAGTGCCAGTGTCTCACCGGGGCACAGTGCCAGTGTCTCACCGGGGCACAGTGCCAGTGTCTCACCAGGGCACAGTGCCAGTGTCTCACCGGGGCACAGTGCCAGTGTCTCACCAGGGCACAGTGCCAGTGTCTCACCAGGGCACAGCACCAGTGTCTCACCAGGGCACAGCACCAGTGTCTCACCAGGGCACAGCACCAGTGTCTCACCAGGGCACAGTGCCAGTCTTTATACCTCTGGTAAAGGATAGGAAGGAAGAAGGATGGAGAAGGATATAAATGTTAGGTAAAAGGACACAAGTGCAACTCCTATGACTTTTTATTGTGACAATGTTTCGCTCTCCAGGAGCTTCGTCAAGCCATTACGATGTAAATGGACCGAGTATGTAAGATGTCTTGTAGCTGGGTTGGTAGCACACTCAGCTCACACACTGAGTGCCCGTGTTTCCATCCACTGTACGGGTGGGCACATTGGCGTATTTACTTAAGACACCTGCTGTCCCTGTTCATCTGCCAGTAAGTAGGTACCTGGGTGTTAGTAGACTGGTGTGAGTCGCATCCTGGAAGTATAAAAATGATTACCTCAAACTCATCTTAATCTTCCACCGTTCTTCTCTGTATTGGACTGATGAAGTCACTGGATGGCGAAACGTTTCCTCAGGAAAGATTGCCAAAAGTTGCACAAGTGTCTCTTTTTTTCATATGGTGAGGTTGTCGGGGCAGCAACATGGTGAGGTTGTCGGGACAGCAACATGGTGAGGTTGTCGGGGCAGCAACATGGTGAGGTTGTCGGGGCAGCAACATGGTGAGGTTGTCGGGACAGCAACATGGTGAGGTTGTCGGGGCAGCAACATGGTGAGGTTGTCGGGGCAGCAACATGGTGAGGTTGTCGGGACAGCAACATGGTGAGGTTGTCGGGGCAGCAACATGGTGAGGTTGTCGGGACAGCAACATGGTGAGGTTGTCGGGACAGCAACATGGTGAGGTTGTCGGGGCAGCAACATGGTGAGGTTGTCGGGACAGCAACATGGTGAGGTTGTCGGGACAGCAACATGGTGAGGTTGTCGGGGCAGCAACATGGTGAGGTTGTCGGGACAGCAACATGGTGAGGTTGTCGGGACAGCAACATGGTGAGGTTGTCGGGACAGCAACATGGTGAGGTTGTCGGGGCAGCAACATGGTGAGGTTGTCGGGACAGCAACATGGTGAGGTTGTCGGGGCAGCAACATGGTGAGGTTGTCGGGCAGCAACATGGTGAGGTTGTCGGGACAGCAACATGGTGAGGTTGTCGGGACAGCAACATGGTGAGGTTGTCGGGACAGCAACATGGTGAGGTTGTCGGGGCAGCAACATGGTGAGGTTGTCGGGACAGCAACATGGTGAGGTTGTCGGGACAGCAACATGGTGGGTTGTCGGGGCAGCAACATGGTGAGGTTGTCGGGACAGCAACATGGTGAGGTTGTCGGGACAGCAACATGGTGAGGTTGTCGGGACGCAACATGGTGAGGTTGTCGGGGCAGCAACATGGTGAGGTTGTCGGGACCAGCAACATGGTGAGGTTGTCGGGGCAGCAACATGGTGAGGTTGTCGGGGCAGCAACATGGTGAGGTTGTCGGGACAGCAACATGGTGAGGTTGTCGGGACAGCAACATGGTGAGGTTGTCGGGACAGCAACATGGTGAGGTTGTCGGGGCAGCAACATGGTGAGGTTGTCGGGACAGCAACATGGTGAGGTTGTCGGGCGCAGACATGGTGAGGTTGTCGGGACAGCAACATGGTGAGGTTGTCGGGCAGCAACATGGTGAGGTTGTCGGGACAGCAAAATGGTGAGGTTGTCGGGACAGCAACATGGTGAGGTTGTCGGGACAGCAACATGGTGAGGTTGTCGGGGCAGCAACATGGTGAGGTTGTCGGGACAGCAACATGGTGAGGTTGTCGGGACAGCAACATGGTGAGGTTGTCGGGGCAGCAACATGGTGAGGTTGTCGGGGCAGCAACATGGTGAGGTTGTCGGGACAGCAACATGGTGAGGTTGTCGGGCAGCAACATGGTGAGGTTGTCGGGACAGCAACATGGTGAGGTTGTCGGGGCAGCAACATGGTGAGGTTGTCGGGGCAGCAACATGGTGAGGTTGTCGGGACAGCAACATGGTGAGGTTGTCGGGGCAGCAACATGGTGAGGTTGTCGGGGCAGCAACATGGTGAGGTTGTTGGGACAGCAACATGGTGAGGTTGTCGGGACAG
>NC_069408.1:50662823-50697823 GCF_026875155.1 Cherax quadricarinatus | reverse complement strand
ACATCAGTAACAAGGCAAAGGCTGCTACTAAAACCTCAGTACCGGGTAATCTGGCTATACAACTCAGTACGGGGCCAAGTCTGGCTATACAACACAGTAAAAAGGTCAAAAGTCGCAACTACAACATAAACAAGGCCCCAAGTTGGCTACTAAAAACTCGTAAAAAACTAGTTGGCTACTAAAACATCAGTAAAAAGGCAAGCTGCTACTACAACATCATAAAAAGGTCTAAGTCTGGCTACTACAACATCATAACAAGGGTCAATTTCTGGCTACTAAAAACATCAGTAAAAAGGGTTAAAGGCTGGCTATACAACATCGTAGCCAGGCAAATTTTGGCTACTACCTCAAAACCCAGGCCTAAGTCGGCACTACAACACATAACAAGGTCAAGTCGGCTACAAACTCAGTAAAAGGTTAAGCGGACTACAACATCAGTAAAGGCCAACCCCTGGCTACTACAACACAGTAACAAGGTCTAATTGGGCTACACAACTCAGTACAAGGTCTAAGTCTGGTACTACAACCATAACAAGGTCTAAGTCGGCTACTACACATCTAACAAGGTTAAGGCTGGCTACTACAACCTTACAGGCCAATCGGCTACTACACACGTACCGGGGCCTATTGGCTACTACACATCATAAAAAGGTCTAAGTCTGGCTACACAACCAGTAAAAGGTCAAAGGTGGTATAAAACACCCAAAACCCGGGGCCTAAGTCTGGCTACTAAACCAGAACAAGGTCAAACGGCATACAACATCTAACAAGGTCAAGGCGGGCTACTTCAACATCAGTCTTGGTTCGTATCGCGTGTCTACGTTGAATTTTTTGTAGTGTGAGAGTGCACGAAGAATCCGCCCTGGCTTATTTAAACCCTTTTTTGCAAGACTCGCCCCGTCATTTTGTTAGGTCCTCCAAGGGGCGCAAAAATCAAATGAAAACTTTATGTATCCCCTTTTTGTGTTTAAGCGTTTTGTGTGTTAAGTTTCTTTTCTCATTGTGATTGGAAGGGAGCACTTGTCTGCTGTGGGGATGGCGGGGGTTTGGGTGCATTTGATCCCATATCGCACTGGATACGTATTTATACTGAGGCTGAAGGAAGGTTAACTAAAGGGGGGGAAAAAGGGGGGGAAGAAGCATTTTGTTTGTCAGGAAAAAAGGTAAAGCACCTGACAGTTGTCTTAGTCAATTAGTTGTCAGTTTGGGGTTTGACGGGGAAAAGTAAAATAAGATGTCGTAGTAACGAGTTTACGAGTCTCCCAAACGACATGTCGTGTAGGGTAAATGTTTAAAATTTTATTTGTTTGTTCTTTTAAGGGAAAGGGGGGAAGTAATCGGCATTTTCCTTCTTTATGGCTTAGTTATGTTTATTATTGTCTTCTTTATTACACCAGAAAAATATTAAAAAATATAACTTAAAAAGGTACTTCGGGGGGCCTACTGGCCCATTAGGCGGTTCGAGTAACCCCCATCATAAGAAGAAGGAGCACTGGGGGGGGGAAAGGCCACGGGAAAATTTTAAAATTTTTCCCCCCCCCCCCAAAATTATTTAAGTTTTTTTCCAAATTCTCCCTCCCCACCTCAAAACGAGAGGTGTGCTGGTGAAACCCCAAGGAAAAACAGAGTTTGCCTTCTGTTTCTGGGATCTAACTTGTTTTACATCCCGGTCCCCAGTGCTCACAACGTTTACGCTTTGCGCTTCCCAGTATTAATAAATAAGATGACTAAAAAGGGTTTTTTTTTCATCTTGAAAGAACGTGTTTGACAAAAAGGCGGGAAAGGGGGTGCTTTTTTCCTTCTTAAATCGCTTGGAAACCAAGAAAAGGCTGGGGGCCCAGACAAGTTGAGCCCAAGATTGTTGAAAATTGAGACCAGGTAGCGCCCTCAACTCGCTTTTTTCAGCACTGCCATACAGTGAAAAGGGCCCCTCTTAGGAAAAAGGCAAATGTAGTCCCTTTCACAAAAAGAAGAGCAGAGCAGAAATCACAACTACAACCAGGTCACTCCTGTCAATCACTGTAAGTCCTTGGAAAAAATAATCTCAAAAAAATGACAGAGTTTTTTGACTACCACCACTACTTTGGTGTCAATATGGGGTTCAGGAAAGTTACCTGCGCTGATCGTTTTTAAACCCCCTCCACTAAGTGGCACCATCACTGGATGAACCAAAGTCAATGTGTGGTAAAACCGACATTGCTGTGCTTTCGACCGGGGGTGGCACCAGGGGGTCTTATCAAAGCTGCAAGCTCGGAGCAGGCTTACGCTATGTCTCCTCGGGGATTACCTGCATGGTAGACTCTAAGGGTTTCCAAAGGAACAGAATCAGCAAGAATCCTATTGGGGAAGTGTTTCCACAAGGAAACGTTCCGGGCCCTTTTTTATGGAAGTCCTTTTAAAAAGACCCTTTATTCATCCCAGAACACAACATATGCAACGACTGTACACTGACATTCACTTTTTCCAAGAGAAAAATGCCGCTGCCCCAAGCTACTCAATCACCGCAAGTGCTATATCAGCTTTGGGGAAATAGAAAGGGAAGTAACATTTGCCCTAGAAAAAACAAATGAGATGTCTCTAGGCACCATGTGGTAATGCGTGCAGTAGTAAGGAGAATGGAGGGGGTTTTGGGACTGGGGAAAAGTTATATTCTTGGGGGGAAATTTGACTCCAATGACCAGAAAAACTACGTTAATCTTGCAAACAAGGGAGCCAGGAAGCTTACGCACTTTGCCGTATCTGCAATTGCTTGACATAGGGGGTTTCAAATTTTTACGAACAAAAGTCGCTCCACCTTGAGTTGCTCCACTTTTTTGGGGGCCGCCCCCCCCCATCTGCGACTGCAACAGAGTAGAAACAGAGCAAAACGGTCTCATCCTCGCCTGGGCCCTCCTGGTAGATCTGTCATTTTAGCAAGCCTTCAACACAGGGGATATGGGTGGCCTTACTGTTAGTACAAGACCAATATTGTCAAAGTACCACACTGGATCCACTTCGGGGGCAGGTGAGGGCCCTTTTATCCAAAGACGGGGGAAAAAACAAATTTTACTCTGGGGTACCCCTTTTTCCAACTCAATTCATCTGAGATCATACTACCCCGGGTGACTCGAGTATGGGAAAACATTACAGCATAATGATGTCAACGAATAAGTCAGTTGAACAAATGAAAATGCTGGCCCCCAATGGGCCCAACTTCATCCTGTTTTTCCCCACTTGTTGTCTCATAACAATAAAAAAGCTTTTTTAAAAGGTGATGTAGGTAACGCTCTTCTTTCCAATAAAGTTGGTCCATAAACCCTTAAAAAGCTTTCAAAAAAGAGGGACCTTAAACCTTTTAAACCCGCGTAAAAAAAAAAAGAGGTCTTTTAATTAGTTATTAAAAATACAAATATGAAGGTAGGGAAGGATAAAATCACAAAAGATGATTCACAAAATTAATTTTTTTTTTCCCCCATTTTAAAAGTTAAAAAATGATTGGCTGGTGTAAGCTCCTTCAGAAGGAAACCCTTTTCTCTGTTTATGTGAGAAAATTTTAAACGTGGGCCAAAAGGGTTCCCAAATTGACTAGGGCTAATAATGAGAAAATTCCGTGTTTTTTATTTAGCGCTGGGGTGTGTTTTTTAAACCTGCTGTGTAAGATCATTAAGTTAAATTTTTTCCTTTCCCTCTGAGGAAATTTTCAGCATCTTTAAGAAAACTGTTTTTAAAAAATTCTCTCTTTACGACTAAAGCTATTAAAAACCATGATTTTTTTTACGGTTTATTCCTTTAGATCGGCTATAATTCGAAGCCAAATATTTGTTATAAAACATTCTATAAAATATTATCACCCCAAAAAAACTCGCATAGAAAATTTATTAAAAATACATCAACCAAACACACTATCAAACCATCTTTAAAAGACAACAGTGATTATTTCAGGTATCCCATTTTTTTCCGAAACTCTTAGAACAAAAACGACCAAAGGTTTTCGAAGTGGTGTTCTAATTTTGGGTTCATCTTGCAAAACCGCAAAAATTTTGCCTTTCCTGAATTTTTTCAGAAATGTTGCGCTTCAGGGAAAATTTTTCCATAGTCAAAAACACCGCTTAGAACCTTGTGTTGGGTGGGTGAGCCGTACTGAGGTATTTTATTTCGGTTTAGATTATTTTTTATCACCGAAATTATGTTGTGTTTCCCGGGTTGCTGCTGCTGCGCTGGCTGCTGGGTGCTGCTGCGCTGCTGCTGGTAAGACTATGACAATACTGCTGCTGTGCTGCCCCGTCTGCTGTGGTATTTTAAGACTATAAAAATACTGCTGTGTGCGCTGCTGCTGCTGCGCTGCTGTAAGACATGAAATATGCGCTGCTGCTGGCTGCTGGGTGGCTGCTGGGTGCTGTGCTGCTCTGCCTTTTCTGCTGTAAGCTATAACAATACTGCTGCTGCTGCTGCTGCTTCTGTTTGTTGGGGCTGCTGCTGCTTTTAAACATAACGATACGCTGCTGTAAGACTATAACAATACTGCTGTTGCCCGCGCTGCTGCTGCGCGCGCTGCCTTGCTGTGCTGTTGTTGCCCGCTGGCGCTGTAACTATAACAATACAGCTGCTGCTGCGGTAAACTATAACGATATGCTGCTGTAAGACAAACAATACTGCTGCTGGTGCCCTTCCGTCGGGTGCTGCTGCTGCTGCTTTGCTGCGCTGGTTTTCTGCGCTGCTGTAAAGACTATAACAATACTGTGCGCTGCTGCTGCTGCTGCTGCTGCTGAAGACATAACAATCGCTTTTGCTGCTGCTGCCTGCTGCTGCTGCTGCTGCGCTCTGCTGCTGCTGCTTTGGGTGTGCTGCGTTAAAACTATAACAATACTGCCTGCGCTTTCTGTAAGACTATAAAAAAATACTGCTGCGCTCTCTGCTGTTCTGGTGCGGGTGCTGCTGTTGTGCTGCGTGGTTGCTGGTGCTGGCTGCTGCGCTGCTGCTGCTGCGCTGCGCTGCTAAGCTTAAAAAAAAATACTGTGGTTCTGAAGAACCTTAACGTACGCTTTGCTTTTAAAAATATAACAAAACTTGCTGCGCTGCTGCGGCGCGCGCGCGCGGGGCTTGCTGCCGCCGCGTTTGTGTGCGCGCCGCGCGCGCGCTCTGCTTGAACCGCAAAAAAACAACGTTTGTTTATCCCGGAAAGCAAATGCCTTTTCCCAACGTGCACGTGTTTGTCCCCCGGGGGCGCCCAACAAACCCGTCCGGGACCAGGCTGAACACGAAACCCATTTTTAACCAGCACAGCCCGCAGCAGCAGCAGAAGAAATTTAAATGTCAGCTTCACCGGGTGGTGTTTTCATTATCGTTATGAACAGGGGAGACGTTTTTGTTACGCCTGAGGGTGTTGTTGAGTTGCGCAGCGGTGGGTTGACGCAGGGCCGTCAGCGAGGTGTTTTTTGAGAGTCTGGGGGCTGTGGTTAGCAAGGCCGCCAGGCTGGGGTGTTTTGAGGTCTGCAGCGGCTGTGGTTTTAGCAGGGCCGTCAGGCTGAGGGTGTTGTTGAGGGTCTGCAGCGGCTGTGGTTGACGCAGAGGCCCCTCAGGGGGGGTGTTGTTGAGGGTCTGCACGGCTGGTTGACGCAAAAGGGCCCCTCAGGCTGAGGGTGTTTTGAGGGGTCGCAGCGGCTGTGTTTACGCAGAGGCCGCTCGGGGAGGTTGTTGAGGGGTCGCAGCGGCTGGGTTGGCGCAGAGGGCCCCTCAGGCTGAGGGTGTGTTGAGGGTCTGAGCGGCTGTGGTTGACGCAGAGGCCGCTCAGGCTGAGGGTGTTGTTGAGGTGTCTGCAGCGGCTGTGGTTGACGCAGAGGCCGCTCAGGCTGAGGGTGTTGTTGAGGTGTCTGCAGCGGCTGTGGTTGACGCAGAGGCCGCTCAGGCTGAGGGTGTTGTTGAGTTGTCTGCAGCGGCTGTGGTTGACGCAGAGGCCGCTCAGGCTGAGGGCCAGGAGCAGCAGAACCCGTGGCCCCACCTGGATGACTATTTTGGTCCTCAAGTCAAGGGTACTGAGGGTCAATTTTTGTATTTTGGCGTCATGGCAGCCCGGACTCATCAGGTGACGCAGAGGCGAGCCTCTACACTGAAGTCGCATGTTAGGAGAAACACTCGGTCATCCTCAGGTTTGAGGAGAATCAAGGCCGATCTTGCCATGAAGTGACACTGTATGGCTGTAGCTGGTCTGCAGCAAGTTGTGGTGACCGTATGGCTACGCTAGTGCAGCATAAGTGTGTTGCACCTTGAGCTGTATCGCTAGCGCAGCATAAGTTGTATGACCTGTATGGCTGTATCGCTGGTGCAGCATAAGTTGTGTGCACCGTATGGTGTATCGTGTGCAGCATAGTTGTATGCACGCTGTGGTTCGCTGGGCACGCATAAGTTTGTGCACCTGTTGACTGTCACGCTGGCAGCAAACTTGTGTGCACCTGGTATGACTATCGTTGCGTGCAAGCATAAGTTCGTGATGACGTATGGTTTGTATCGTGTGCAGCATAAGTTGTGCACCGGAAGGTTTATCGGGCACAAAGTTGTGTGCTGAGTCTACATTGCTAGTGCAGCATAAGTAGTGAACACTGGTATGCTGATCGCGTGCAGCATAGTTGTGTGCACCTGTATGATTGTATCGGGGTAATCATAAATTGTTGCACCTGTATGGTGTATCGCTGGTGCAGCATAAGTTGTGTGACCTGTATGGCTGTATCGCTGTGCAGCATAAGTTGTAGTGCACCTGTATGGACTGTATCGTCTGGTGCAGCATAAGTTGTGTGCACCTGTATGGCTTGTATCGCTGGTGCAGCATAAGTTGTGTGCACCTGTATGGTGTATCGCTGTGCAGCATAAGTTGTGTGCACCTGTATGTCTGTATCGCTAGTGCAGCATAGTTGGTGCACCTGTATGGTTGTATCGCTGGGTGCAGCATAAGTTGTGTGCACCTGTATGGCTGTATCGCTGGTGCAGCATAAGTTCGTGTGCACCTGTATGGACTGTATCGTTGGTGCAGCATAAGTTGTGTGCACCTGTATGTGTATCGCTGGTGCAGCATAAGTTGTGTGCACCTGTATGTCTGTATCGCTAGTGCAGCAAAAGTTGTGTGCACCTGTATGGCTGTATCGCTAGTGCAGCATAAGTTGTGTGCACCTGTATGGTTGTATCGCTGGTGCAGCATAAGTTGTGTGCACCTGTATGTCTGTATCGCTAGTGCAGCATAAGTTGTGTGCACCTGTATGACTGTATCGTTGGTGCAGCATAAGTTGTGTGCACCTGTATGGTTGTATCGCTGGTGCAGCATAAGTTGTGTGCACCTGTATGGTTGTATCGCTGGTGCAGCATAAGTTGTGTGCACCTGTATGTCTGTATCGCTGGTGCAGCATAAGTTGTGTGCACCTGTATGGCTGTATCGCTGGTGCAGCATAAGTTGTGTGCACCTGTATGGTTGTATCGCTGGTGCAGCATAAGTTGTGTGCACCTGTATGTCTGTATCGCTAGTGCAGCATAAGTTGTGTGCACCTGTATGGCTGTATCGCTAGTGCAGCATAAGTTGTGTGCACCTGTATGGCTGTATCGCTGGTGCAGCATAAGTTGTGTGCCCGTGGCTGATCGCTGTGCACAATGTGTGACCTGTATGTTTATCGCTGGTGCAGCATAAGTTGTGTGCACCTGTATGGCTGTATCGCTGGTGCAGCATAAGTTGTGTGCACCTGTATGGCTGTATCGCTGGTGCAGCATAAGTTGTGTGCACCTGTATGGCTGTATCGCTGGTGCAGCATAAGTTGTGTGCACCTGTATGGACTGTATCGCTTGGTGTAGCATAAGTTGTGTGCACCTGTATGGTTGTATCGCTGGTGCAGCATAAGTTGTGTGCACCTGTATGGCTGTATCGCTGGTGCAGCATAAGTTGTGTGCACCTGTATGGCTGTATCGCTGGTGCAGCATAAGTTGTGTGCACCTGTATGGCTGTATCGCTGGTGTAGCATAAGTTGTGTGCACCTGTATGGCTGTATCGCTGGTGCAGCATAAGTTGTGTGCACCTGTATGGCTGTATCGCTGGTGCAGCATAAGTTGTGTGCACCTGTATGGCTGTATCGCTGGTGTAGCATAAGTTGTGTGCACCTGTATGGCTGTATCGCTGGTGCAGCATAAGTTGTGTGCACCTGTATGGCTGTATCGCTGGTGCAGCAACAAGTTGACCTCAAGGCTGCAACTTTAAGCACGGTTTTCAATTACTTGTTTGTAGTTTACTGGGTTCAAAATGTAAATTAAGTTAAATGCAAACATGAACAGAAACAGAATAAAATGAACGAATACAGTGAGTAACTGGAACTAATGAAAGAAAGTCAGATAAGCTAACTTAATGTGTTCAGGTGTTATGGTGCTTCAGTACAGCAGCAAGAGTGTCCTTGTCCGTCGCTCGTGTTACATCACAAAATTAAACAATCACTATTTTCGCACTAGCGGCCCTTGATCACAATATGACCTTGATATTCTATATCTTACTAGGAAGCTCTCCAGGCTATTATAAAAGTCTTAAAAGTAAAAGACCAAAAGCTAAACTGAATCTGAATTCATGTGAAAAAATTAGCAGTTAGAGTTCAACGTTAACTTCCGCTAATTTTTCGCCCATTTAGCGGTTTAGTGTTAGTGGAGCTAATTTTTTAGTTAGCGGATTAGCGGTTAGCGAAGCTAACTTTTTGGTTAGTTGTGCCCACCACTGGTATTGACAGTGGTATAAAATACCGTCAAGTTGATGATTAAAGACACATGTGCAACAGTAGACTTCTTCAGTCAAATATAGAGGCAAGTGGAGTGAAATGAAGATAATGTGATCAGTCAGCCTTGAAGTAATAGTATTTGATGTGGTCAGTCCTGTTGCCTCGGTACTTGACTGAAGATGTCTGCAGTGTACCAGAAACCTCTCAACAATATAGATACCCAAGTGTTGCACATGTGTCTTAATCATCAGGATGCCAGATACACTGGGTGTCAGATATACTGGGTGTCAGATACACTGGGTGTCAGATACACTGGGTGTCAGATACACTGGGTGTCAGATACACTGGGTGTCAGATACACTGGGTGTCAGATACATTGGGTGTCAGATACATTGGGTGTCAGATACACTGGGTGTCAGATACACTGGGTGTCAGATACACTGGGTGTCAGATACACTGGGTGTCAGATACATGGGTGTCAGATACACTGGGTGTCAGATACACTGGTGTCAGATATACTGGGTGTCAGATACACTGGGTGTCAGATACACTGGGTGTCAGATACACTGGGTGTCAGATACATTGGGTGTCAGATACACTGGGTGTCAGATACACTGGGTGTCAGATATACTGGGTGTCAGATACACTGGGTGTCAGATACACTGGGTGTCAGATACACTGGGTGTCAGATGCACTGGGTGTAGATATACTGTGTGTCAGATACACTGGGTGTAGATATACTGGGTGTTAGATATACTGGGTGTCAGATACACAGGGTGTCAGATACACTGCGTGTAGATATACTGTGTGTCAGATACACTGGGTGTAGATATACTGGGTGTTAGATATATGGTGTCATACACTGGGTGTCAGATACACTGGGTGTAGATATACTGTGTGTCAGATACACTGGGTGTAGATATACTGGGTGTTAGATATGCTGGGTGTCAGATACACTGGGTGTCAGATACACTGCGTGTAGATATACTGTATGTCAGATCACACTGGGTGTAGATATACTGGGTGTTAGATATACTGGGTATCAGATACACTGGGTGTCAGATATTCTGGGTGTAGATGTACTGGGTGTCAGATACATTGGGTGTCAGACGCACTGGGTGTCAGATACACTGGGTGTAGATATACTGGGTGTCAGATATGCTGGGTGTCAGATACACTGGATGTCAAATGCACTTGGTGTCATATATATACTGGGTGTCAGATATACTGGGTGTCAGAATCACTGGGTGTCAGATGCACTGGGTGTCAGATACACTGGGTGTAGATATACTGGGTGTCGGATACACTGGGTGTCAGATGCACTGGGTGTCAGATACACTGGGTGTCAGATACACTGGGTGTAGATATACTGGGTGACAGATATACTGGGTGTCAGATGCACTGGGTGTCAGATACACTGGATATCAGATACATTGGATGTCAGATACACTGGGTGTAGATATACTGGGTGTCAGATACACTGGGTGTCAAATGCACTGGGTGTCAGATATACTGTGTGTTTCATATAGCAGGTGTCAGATATACTGGGTGCCAGATATGCTGGGTGTCAGATGTACTGGGTGTCAGATGCACTGGGTGTCAGATATGCTGGGTGTCAGATATACTGAGTGTCAGATACACTGGGTGTCAGATACACTAGGTGTCAGATATACTGGGTGCCAGATACACTAGGTGCCAGATACACTGGGTGTCAGATATACTGGATGTCAGAGACACTGCGTATCAGGTATACTGGGTGTCAGATAAGCTATGTGTCAGAGACATTGGGTGTCAGAATACACTGGGTGTCAGATATACTGGGTGTTAGAGACACTGGGTGTCAGATACACTGGGTATCAGAAATACTGGGTGTTAGAAACTCTGGGTGTCAAATATATTGGGTGTCAGAGACACTGGGTGTCAGATATACTGGGTGTCAGAGACACTGGGTGTCAGATATACTAGGTGTCAGAGACATTGTGTGTCATTTACACTGGGTGTCAGATATGCTGGGTGTCAGACACACTGGGTGTCAGATATACTTTGTAGAGAAAAGTAGTATATTGCTTCATATATTAGTGAATAGGTCTATCCTGCGTTCCAGGTCCATTCGAATCCGGTGTCAGGAAAGTTATTTTTGTATGGCAGACGAGTGGGTTGTGTGATGGGCCAACGATGTGGCGGAGGCAGCAGTGAGGTGGCAGAGACAGGAAGGTGGCAGAGGCAGCAGAAAGGTGGCAGAGGCAGCAGGGAGGTGGCAGAGATAGCAGGGAGGTGGCAGAGGCAGCAGAAAGGTGGTAGACGTGGCAGAGGATGATGATAATTTCATTAGACATCACGTAAAATGACTCATATATGTCGAGGAGGCAGTGTAATTTATTGCTTCTCCGGATATATATTCCGTGCAATGTTTACTCCCATATCCCTCAGTTTCTTCAGTAATGGCTGTTTTTTGCCTGACCATGCAGTACTCTGTCTCTGGTCGTCTCCCTTCCTTCTCTATGAGCATCACCTTACACTTGTTCTGATATTGTGTATCTACTTAACCATTCCTCGAAGCCCATCAAAATCTTTTAAAATAATTTATCCTTGTCCTCTCATGTATCTTATCATTCTCATTAATTTTTCGCGTCTGTAATCACCTATTTGCAGGATTCAATACCTTCTGGCATTTCATTTACATTTATCATAGATAATATTGGCCCCAGTAATGATACTTGTGAAATCCGTTCATTGTAATTGCCCATTTTGGTGCTTCCTTCCTTATTAATAGTGTCTTCTGTTCTTAGGTATTTTAGTCATTGTAGTGCTCTCCCTTATGCCAGTGTTCGGTGTCAAGCTTGTAGATCACTCTCCGGTGAGGTACTATGTCAGGTGCACTCAACTCGCCCCTCTCCCTTGCTTTATCTCCGTTAACAAGTCTGTCACATACTCCCAGAAGGTTTTTGAGGCAGGAACTTATTCTCCCTTAATATATTCTGGCTCTCATTGACCAACCCTTACCTCTCTGAGTACTCCAATATCCAGTTTCTGTTAATGTTCTGTAATACAATGGGCAGGACACACGTCATTGACAGACACCTCCATGTGAGTATTAATGACATTGCTTCTGTAACTCGATCAGCGAAACTTCCTAATGCCACACAAGAACTTAAACCAACTCTATTTACAGAAGACACAACTTTCGTCAACTCAGTTATAGATCCGTTTCTCCTCAACAACACTGTTAATGATAAGCATGTGACGGTATCTACTTGAATGACAACAAATAAACTCGCGCTCACTATTGACAAAATCTACGTTTTGTTTGGGCATAGAGCCAGTATAGCATTTAAATTGCTGGAACGCCTCAGAGTCCTAAATATGTACTCGTTGGAGCGGAGAGACTGAGACATGTTAATATATATGTGGAAAGTATTTGAGGCCTTGGTTCCAATTTACAGGCTACCATAACAACATAATGAAGTGAGATATATGGAAGAATGCAGAATAAATGCAGTGAAGGCAGTGGGCGCAGTAGGAACAATAAGAGAACATTGTATCAACATCCATGGTCCAATATTTTTTAACATCTTGCCAGAGGATATCAGAAACACTGCTGGAACAAGTGTACAAGTCTTTAAGAGGAAATTAGACAATGTCCTCCGACAAGTGCCAGATGAACCAGGCTGTGATGGATATATGACCAGCAGGCTGCCAGCATTAACTGCCTGGTCTACCAGGCAAGCACCAGATAAGCCTGGTCTGAGAGAGTAGGAAAACTCTCGAAACATATCAGTGGTATATCATAAGTGAGGTACATCACTTCTCTGTCTAAGTCGTTCCACTTGCTGACTACTCTAAAGCTAAAGAAGTATTTAATGACATTCCTGTGACTCGCCAGTGTTTTAATTTCCAGCTGTTCCCTTGTGTACCTGAGACCCGCCTCTCAATCAGACTCGCCCAGTCCACCCTGTCAATTCCTGTCTCAATATTTTGTGCGTCATAATCATGTCACCTCTGGTCCTTTTGTTCTCTAATGTCGTCAGGTTTAGCTCCTCTAACCTCTCATAGCTCGTACCCCTCAGAGCTCTGGGATTAGCTTCACAGCAAACCTTGGCACTTTTTCCAGTTTCTTTACAAACTTTATTTATCAGATGCAGGTTCCATACTGGTGCTACATACTCCAAGATGGGCCTGACATTTGCCGTGTTTAGGGTCGTTATTGTCTCCCTGTTGAGGTTCCTGAAAACTACTCTTAAATTACCGCTCTCGCGTTTGCCTCAGCGAGTATGCAGGTGATGTGTGCCTCAGGCGAAATACTTAGGACTGTGTTCACTCAAAGGTTCTTTTCTTTTTAGGAGGTTTGCAGCCTTTGTCCCCTGAGTCTGTACCTTTCTTCCGATCGTCTTTTCCTTTCCACGAGTTTAATAACTTTGCATTTGTTTTATATAAATTCTAATAATTACTTGTCAGACCAGTCCTGCAGCTTGTCTAGATCCAATTGCAGTTTTTCCTGGTTTACTGCTGTTTGTATTCTCTTCATTAGTTTCACATCTGCGAACAGGGACACCTCTGACTTAATTTTCTCTACCATGTCGTTTACATACACCAGAAAAAGCACTGGCTCAGGTATATCTGTAAATATTCCTTGATTCACTGCAGTGCTTTCCTGTTATTCCTGCCTGCTCCACTAGCTCTAGTCCAAATCTCTCGTGGGGTACTGATCTTTTGCCTTCTTACAATCCAAAAATATGCACTTCACCCATCTCCTCTCTCTCTCTCTCTCTCTCTCTCTCTCTCTCTCTCTCTCTCTCTCTCTCTCTCTCTCTCTCCTCTCTCTCACTCACTCACTCATGCCTTACGTTCCTTACGTAAGGATAGAACCTAGCAAATTTGTGACACAGGATTCACCATCTCGAAATCTGTGTTGGTTGTTGTTTATGAACCTGTTCCTTTCCAGGTGCTCCACTTTTCTTAATCTTCTCCATAAACTTACGTGCTAGTGACACTGGCCTGTAGTTCATTTCCACCTGTAAGTCCTATTTTTTTAAATACTGGGGCTGCATCTGCTGTTTACCAGACCTCCGGCATTTGCCCTTTTCAGATGACTTGTTGAAGATTGTTGCTAGTTCTTCACACCGTTCCTCTGCTCCTCTCGCATTGTGTGTATTGGGTCCAGTACTCGTTGGTGCACTCTCCATTTTATCTCTCTGGTATTGTTCCTAATTTCACTGAAAATGCCTCTCTAAATCACAGAGTTCCTGGCCATTGCTTCTGCAGTCCTATAACCTGGTCCTTCACAGCTGTCTTCCTTCTGATGTGGCTATACACCAGCCTTGGTTCAGATTAAACTTATGATGCCATATCATTCTAAAATCGTCACTGAACCTTTCTTGTTAACCACTGTTATACATATTTGACTCTGCTTGCTTCTCTGTTCTCTGGAGTTCTTTGCTATAAATATTCCCTTCATGTTATTGCGCTTTTAGCTTTTGCCTTCCTGTATCTGTGTATTCACCTATATGTGGTTGTACGGGTCGATTCTCGCCTGCTGGTGTGTGTGTGTGTGTGTGTGTGTGTTGGGTGTGGTGTGTGTGTGTGTAGGGGGTGTCAGGTTGGTGTAAGATATAACAGGGGTTGTAGAAGATGAAGGAGGGGGGAGAGTAGTGACAGGTGTGAGGGGATATCAGGGATGGCAGAGGGTGATAGGGTAGCAGGGGAAGGAGTCAGAGAAGAGAATAAAGGGGAGGGGTGCCAGGGCTTGGAAGGCTGGCAGCTGCTGTCATACTACAATCACAGAAGAAAAACAATTGAAAGGACGGTAGAGAAAAATAATGAATAAATACATTAATGTAGGAAGAGAGAGAGAAAGAGAGAGGGAGAGAGAGAGAGAGAGGGGGGGAAAAGAGAGAGAAAGAGAGAGGAAGGCAAGAGGCGGGGAATCGAACTCGTGTCTGGAGGAAGACGGTCGTAACTTTGGGATCATTGATTCAACTGGTCCATCGTGAGGTCGTTGTTGCTCGATACCCGTGAGCTGGAAACTTGACTATGAGGCGGCTGATCGCTGGGGAGGGAGGGAGGGGGGGAGGGAGGGACGGGTGGAGAAGAGCAGGGAGGCGAGCAGGAACAGGAGAGGAGAGAATAGGAGGCGAAGTATTATGATAGTGCATTCTGATAGTTGTCTTTCCCATAATCCATTCTCTCTCTCTCTCTCTCTCTCTCTCTCTCTCTCTCTCTCTCTCTCTCTCTCTCTCTCTCTCCCCTCTCTCCTCTCTCTTCTCTTTCTTCTCTCTCTCTCTCTTCTCTCTCTTTCATTTTTTTTCTTTTTTTTACACAGGTTTGACAAGGTTAAGTCCCTAGCTTTATTGACAAGCTATTTACAGTTATGGATCCCTAACTTTATTGGCAAGCTAAGAGCTGTTACCTATATCAGCTCATTTTGAAAACATTTTTATTGTTTTGAGACATACAAGTAGGGAACAGGATGAAGTTGGAGCCATCTGTGGCCAGCATTTTCATTTGATCAACTGACTTTATCTCGTTGACATCATTATTGCTGTACGAAGTGTTCCATACTCGAGTCATCCTGGGTATATAGGATTCAGATGGAGTGATGTTCTGGTAGAAGGGTACAGCCAGAGTGAAGTTGCTGCTTTCTGCCCATCTTGTGGCATAAAAGCTTGTTTCACGCTGTCCTCGAAGTAGATCCAAGTGTGGTACTTTGACAATATTGGCCTTGTACATAACAGTAAGGCCACCCACATCCCTCCTATGTTGAAGGCTCTGCTGAAATGACAGATCTATCCAGGATGGGTCCAGGCGAGAGATGAGACGTCTTGCTCTGTTCTCTACTCTGTCAAGCAGTCGCAGATGAGAGGGGGGGGGGCAGGCAAACCAAGAAAGTGGAGCATACTCAAGGTGCGAGCGTACTTGTGCCTCGTACAGAATCTTGCAACCCCACTGTCAAGTAGATGCGAGATACGGCGAAGTACTGTAAGCTTCCTGGCTGCCTTGTTTGCAAGATTTACAACATGGTTCTTCATGGTTAGTTTGGAGTCAAATTTCACCCCACGGATATTAACTTCTTCTCCAGGTGCCAACACCCTCCCATTCATCCTTACTACTGCACCAACATTACCACCATGGTGCCTAGAGACGATCATCATTTGCGTTTTCTCAGGTGCAAATGTTACTTGCCATCTATTTCCCCAAGCTGACATAGCTCTCAGCTGGTGATTGATGTAGCTTAGAGCAGCTGGCATTTCTTCTCTTGGATAAGTGAATGTCAGTGTACAGTCGTCTGCATATGCTTGTGATTCTGGGATGAGATGAAGAAGGTCGTTGAAGTAGACATTCCATAACAATGGCCCCAGCACGCTTCCTTGTGGAACACTTGCCCCAATAGGATGTCTTGCTGATTCCATTCCATTGAGAACTACACTTAGAGATCTACCATGAAAGTAATCACTGAGGAGACATAGCGTAGAGCCTGCAGTTCCCAGTGCTTGAAGTTTTGCTAAGAGGCCCTGGTGCCACACCCGGTCGAAAGCGCCAGCAATGTCCAGGGCTACCACACAGCTGACTTTGGATTCATCCAGTAACTGGTGCCACTTAGTGGAGAGGTTTAACAACAGATCAGCAGCAAAGTAACCTTTCCTGAAGCCATATTGACGATCACAAAGTAGTGAGTGATAGTCAAAAAACTCTGTCATTTGTCTTGAGATTATTGTCTCAAGGATCTTACCAGTGATTGACAGGAGTGACACTGGTCTGTAGTTGCTGACTTCTGCTCTGCTCTTCTTTTTGTGAACAGGGACTACATTTGCCTCTTTCCATAGAGAGGGCCATTTACACTGTACTAGGCAGTGCTGAAAGATGCGAGTTAGAGGTGCTGCTACCTGGTCTGCATATCTTCTCAGCAATCTTGGGCTCAACTTGTCTGGGCCCACAGCCTTTTCTTGGTCAAGCGATTTAAGAAGAAAATGCATCTCCTCCTGCCTTATTGTCGCCACTGACAGTTTTGACACAGTTCTTGCAGCTAGCCAAGGAGGGTTCCTTGCTGGATCAGGAACTTGCATTTTGGTAGCAAAGTGTTCAGTAAAGAGGTCCGCCTTCTCTTGACTACTAGTAGAGGTGGTCCCATCCTGTCGATTTAGAGGTGGAATAAGTTCATCAGGCAGATAACCTTGTCTGTCCTTGACCAGGGACCACCAGGTTTTGGAGCCTACCCTACCTGATGCTAGCTTTCTTTTAGTGTCCACCTCCCATTTAGCAATGGCCCACTTTTGAACGTCACCCATATGTCTACAGGCTTGCCTGTGCAAGTTCCCGTTATAGGTGGTAGGATGTCTCTTATACCTTCGCCATGCAGTAGCAGCCTCTCTACAACGAAAGCCAAACCAAGGCTGATCCGTAGGCTTCGTCACATATTGCCGGTAGGAATGTGTTCTTGTTGTAGATTAAGGATGTGTCCAGTGAAGTGCTTTCACTTGGCTGTCAACATCCCCTTGGAGAAGAGCATTCCAAACGGTGGTGGCGAGCTCAGAGCAAAGGGCTGGCCAATTACGTCTTTCCCATAGCCAGGTTGTGCGTGTGGACTCCTCACCTCGTTCTGTTGGGATCTTAAGTGTCGTAAAAACAGCCTTGTGGTCAGACTATCCAACATAGCCGAGGGGTTGACAAGTGACTATACCTTCTGCCAGGTCACTCACTACTGGGTCAAGGGAGGAGCCAGAGATGTGAGTAGGGAAATCAACAAAGTTTCTCATGTCAAATACTGCAAGAAGGTCATCAAAGTCCCTCTGTATAAGGTGTTGGTTGAGGTCACCAACAATTATGATATGTTGACAGTTGTGTTGTAGCAGAAGGGAGTCAATATTTTCCATTAGGAAGTTGATGGGGTCTGCATGTTGCCACTGAGATCTGTACATTGCACATGCTAGTACAGAGGTACTAGTGTTTATGCAGAGCTTGAAGAATATCATTTCCTAGATCTCTTCTTTCTCTGCCATCTTCCACTGTGCTCTGTCCTTCCATCCTCTGCTCTCTCTCTCTCTCTCTTCTTTTCTCTCTCTCCTCTCTCTCTCTCTCTCTCTCTCTCTCCCTCCCTTCACCCTCCTTCCCCTTCACTCCCTTCCCATCCCCCTCCCTCCCTTCCCCTCCCTCCTCCCTCCCTCGCCCTCCCTCCCTCCCCCTCCTCCCTCCTCCCTTCCCTCCCCCTCCTCCCTCCCTCCCTCCCTCCCTCCTCCCCCTTCCTCCCTCCCTCCCTCCCTCCCTTCCTTCCCACCTACATCCCTCCATCACTCCCTCCCTTTCCCTCCCCCCTCCCTCCCTCCCTCCTCCCTCCCTCCCTCCCTCCCCCTCCCTCCCTCCTCCTCCTTCATTTCCTCCCTCCCTCCCTCCCTCCTCCTTTCCTCCTTCCCTCGCTCATCGCTCCTCCTTCTTCCTGTTAGCATCCAACACCAGGGCAAAATTCTCCCCAGGTAAATCAGTAAGAGTTTTTGTGTGTGTGTGTGTGTGTGTGTGTGTGTGTGTGTGTGTGTGTGTGTGTGTGTGTGTGTGTGTGTGTGTGTGTGTGTGTGTGTGTGTGGTGTGTGTGAGTGTGTGTGTGTGAGCGTGGTGTGTGTGTGTGTGTGTGTGAGTGTGTGTACGTGTGTGTGTGGTGTGTGTGTGTGTGTGTGGGGTGTGTTGTGTGTGTGTGTGTGTGTGTGTGTGTTGTGTGTGAGTGTGTGTGTGTGTGTGTGCGTGTATGTGCGTGTATGTGGTGTGTGTGTGTGTGTGTGTGTGTGTGTGTGCGTGTGTGTGTGTGTGGTGTGTGTGTTGTGTGTGTGTGTGTGTGTGTGTGTGTGTGTGTGTGTGTGTGTGTGTGTGTGTGTGTGTGTGTGTGTGTGTGTGTAGCTTCCAATACTATTGACAGATGTGAGAAGGTGGGGCTCTGATGGGAAGAGGGAGGGGAAAAGGTGAGGGGATGAAGATCTGTGGCGGGAGGGAGAGGAGGTGGGAGAGTCGAGAGAGTGTGAGGGGGAGAATGGTTCGAGAGGGGGAGTGTGAAGGATAAACAGGGAGGAATGGGAAGTGTGAGGTGAAACAGAGGGTGGGGGAATGAAGGGGAACGGGAGAGAGGACTAAGGGGAAACAGGGGTGGGGGAGATAGTCTAAATAAAGGAGTTCAGAGAAGTTTGACGGATTCTTCTCTATTTTTCATTTAGCAAAACTGTATACATCAGCAGTGTGCTGCTACCTTATTCTGTGTGTGGCAAGGTAGTGGGAGGGGATAGTGAACACTGTGGTGGGAGGGGATAGGGAAGACTGTGGTGGGAGAGGATAGGGAAGACTGTGGTGGGAGAGGCTAGGGAAGACTGTTGTGGGGGAGGATCAGGAAGACTGTGGTGGGAGAGGATAGGGAAGACTGTGGTGGGAGAGGATAGGGAAGATGTGTGGTGGTGGGGAGGATAGGGAAGACTATGGTGAGAGAAGGATAGGGAAGGGAGACTGTGGTGGAGAGGAAAGGAGAGGGAGTGTGGTGGGAGAGGATAGGGAAGACTGTGGTGGGAGAGGATAGGGAAGACTGTGGTGGGAGAGGATAGGGAAGACTGTGGTGGGAGAGGATAGGGAAGACTGTGGTGGGAGAGCATAGAGAGGAGTGTGGTGGGAGAGGATAAGGAGGACTGTGGTAGGGAGAGGATAGGGAAGACTGTGGTGGAAGAGGATATGGAAGACTGTGGTAGGAGAGGATAGGGGAAACTGTGGTGGGAGAGAATAGGGAGGACTGTGGTGGGGGAGGATAAGGAAGACTGTGGTGGGAGAGGATAGGGAAGACTGTGGTGGGAGAGGATAGGGAAGACTGTGGTGGGAGAGGATAGGGAAGAGTGTGGTGGGAGAGGATAGGGAAGACTGTGGTGGGAGAGGATAGGGAAGACTGGTGTGGAGGTAGGATAGGGAAGACTGTGGTGGGAGAGGATAAGGAGGACTGTGGGGGAGAGGATAGGGAAGACTGTGGAGGAGAGGATAGGGAGGTTTGGTGGGAGGGATAGGGAAGACTGTGGTGGGGAGGATAGGGAAGACTGTGATGGGAGAGGATAGGGAACACTGGTGGTGGGAGGGATAGGAAAGACTGTGGTGGGAGAGGATCGGGTAGACTGTGGGGAGGGATAGGGAAGACTGTGGTGGGAGAGGATAGGAAGAGTGTGGTGGGAGGGGATAGGGAAGACTGTGGTGTGAGCGGATCAGGAAGTCTGTGGTGGGAGGGGATTAGATGGTTGGAGGATATAGGAAGGCTGAGGGAAAGAGGGCGAAAGGGGAAACAAGTGGTGTGGGGGGGGGGCGTTAGTTGGAAGGTACAACGATGAGGAAGAGGAAAAGGTTTTGGAATGGGAAGAGAAGGTGCTGTTAGAGGAGCAGGGAATTGTGGGGAAATGGAAGATCAATGTTAAGGGAAAAGGTTAAGAGACAGAAGGAACAGCCACTAGCAGAAGGGGATGGGACGGTGTGAAAACCATTAATTTCAGTTAAAAAAAAAAGGAGAGAGAGGAAATATGTTTTGTAGCCGATTGCGTAAGAGAGAGAGAGAGAGAGAGAGAGAGAGAGGAAGAGAGAGAGAGAGAGGGGAGAGAGAAGAGAGAGAGAGAGAGAGAGAGAGAGAGAGAGAGAGAGAGAGAGAGAGAGAGGCAATGATTGTAATGTGCAGGTAGTCTGGAGGGACAATCGGAGGTTCTCCTTGGGATACAACACACTTAAAACACTCTCTCTTCCATCTCACTTTGGCAGGGCTTTGAAAAACTCATTAAAAAAGTCATCACAAAATAAGACTCAGAGATCACTGGGAGAGTCTGGCCTCGCGGCGGCTGCGGCCACAACTTCAAGAGCCCAGGTTCCAACCCAACTGAGGGTTTCAGAGCGGCTGCGCCTGCCTCACCCGTGCTTCCCGGCTTGAAACTTCTCAACTGCTGAAAAAAAGTGGAATTAAAACTTAACGGTTTTATTTTTAAGTGGTCGTGGTAGTCATTGAATACAGGAAGCTTGGCGCTGTTCCGCTCAGTTTGTTGGATTGTTTCTGCGTTTTTTGTTATTTTTTTTCGAGTGGGGTTGCAGGGTCGTGCGAAGGAGCGGGGGATCAAATGTTGTCGTTGGGAGGAGGAGAGTGTTACGACCTTGCTACTGTTAAAGGTGCTGAGTTGGATCCAGGACTTGGAGTGTTTTTTAGGCTGAGTCCTGGCCAGTTTTGGTAGGCGGGGGCCCCTGACAATTTTAGTGACGGGGCCTGACAACAAAATTTTTTTCGCGGGGGGTCCTGGGGGAAAAATTTTCTTTTGGGTCCTGGCAAAAAGATTCGTCGGGGCCGGCTATAAGTATTTCGTCTGGGTCATGGCTACAAGTGTTTCGTCGGGGGTCGTGGTAACAATTTTTCGTCTCGGTTTCCTGGCAACAAATATTTCGTCCAGGGTCCTAGCGTAAATATTTCACGGGGATCCTCAACAATTTTTCCTGGGGTGCGGCCGCTGTGGTGATTTAGAGAATAAGAGAGTTGGAGTAAACAGAAAAAAAAGGCAAAAAAGTCAAGTCATTCCCCCATTTTGCCGGGGTTTAAAGGACCCCAGTCTTGCCGCTTTCTCAATTAACCGGGAAAATTCCCTGCACAAATAAAAGGGGCGGACTACTCCACCATAACCTTTGTGAATCTTCAGGTCATTTTGAAAATTAGAAATTTTAGTAAAAAAAAGACTGGTAAATTGATGCCCTAGCTCGATCGCAAGAGCACTCAGCTCACACACCGAGGTCCGGAGTTCGAATCTTCTCCGGTACGGCTGGAAAACATTATGGACGTGTTTTCATAAGACACCTGCTGTCCCTGTTCACCCATAGTATACAATAGGTACCTGGGTGTTAGTCGACTGGTGTGGGTCGCATCCTGAAAAAAATAAACTGACCTAATTTCCCCGAAATGCTCAACATAACAAGGGAGTTTCTATATAGTAGTATGTCATTGATGTCAGCTAGGACTGTATACCTTGTACATGTACTTGTAGTAAATAAAGATATTATTATTATTATTATTATTATAAATGGAAGGAGCTTAAATGAATGAACAGTAGATTAAATGGATGAATAATAATCTAAATGGAGTAGTGACTAAATGACTAAATGGATGAACAGTACCTTAACTGGATGGGAAATAGACTAAATGGATGAATAATAGACTAAATGGATGATGAGAACCTTCAGAACTAAGGACGCCAAGCCCATGATGATTCTCTTCAAATCGCTTGTTCTCTCTAAGCTGGAATATTGCTGTACACTAAGTGTCCTCTTCAAGGCTGGCGAAATTGTTGACCTGGTGAATGTACTCTAGAGAACTTTCACGTCGCACTCAAGTACGATAAAACATCTATATTACTGGGAACGCTTGAAGTCCCTTGATTCGTATCCCCTGGAGCGCAGGCGAGAAATATTCATAATAATATACACTTGGAAAATTCTAGATTAGTACCAAACTTGCACACGAAAATCACTCCCTACGAAAGCAAAGGACTCGGCAGGAGATGCAACATTCCATCAATGAAAAGCAGAGGCGCCACGAGTACACTAAGAGACAACACAATAAGTGTCAGGGGCCCAAGACTGTTCAACTGCCTCCCAGCATACATAAGGGAGATTACCAATAGATCCTTGGCTGTCTTCAAGAGGGTGCTGGATAGGCAGTACCTGACCAGCCGGCCTGTGGTTTTTACGTCGGTTTACGTGCGGTCAGCAGTAACAGCCTGGGTGATCAGATCCTGATCCACCACGAGGCCTTGTCTCAAACCGGGTCGCGGGGGCGTTGACCCCCGAAACCCTCTCCAGGTATAATAGACTAATTGGATAAACAGACTAAATGAATGAACAATAGACGAAATGGATGAACAATAGACTAAATGGATGAACAATAGCCTAAATGGATGAACAATAGACAAAATGGATGAACAATAGATTAAATGGATGAACAATAGACTAAATGGCTGAACAGACTAAAATGTCTTGGGAGGAAGAGGGGCATTAAAGTCAGATTTAATTAATTGTAAAATATTTTCTCGTGGAAACCGTACCAATTAAATTATGACCAGGACTTGTGGTGGAAAATTATATCACTGGATCAGTAGGATCACTGGATCAGTAGGATCACTGGATCAGTAGGATCACTGGATCAGTAGGATCACTGGATCAGTAGGATCACTGGATCAGTAGGATCACTGGATCAGTAGGATCACTGGGTAAGTAGGATCACTGGATCAGTAGGATCACTGAATCAGTAGGATCACTGGATCAGTAGGATCACTGGATCAGTAGGATCATTGGATCAGTAGGATCACTGGGTAAGTAGGATCACTGGATCAGTAGGATCACTGGATCAGTAGGATCACGGGATCAGTAGATCACTGGGTAAGTAGGATCACTGGATCAGTAGGATCACTGAATCAGTAGGATCACTGGATCAGTAGGATCACTGGATCAGTAGGATCACTGGATCAGTAGGATCACTGGGTAAGTAGGATCACTGGATCAGTAGGATCACTGGATCAGTAGGATCACTGGATCAGTAGGATCACTGGATCAGTAGGATCACTGGGTAAGTAGGATCACTGGATCAGTAGGATCACTGGATCAGTAGGATCACTGGGTCAGTAGGATCACTGGATCAGTAGGATCACTGGGTCAGTAGGATCACCGGATCAGTAGGATCACTGGATTAGTAGGATCACTGGATCAGTAGGATCACCGGATCAGTAGGATCACCGGATCAGTAGGATCACTGGATTAGTAGAATCACTGGATCAGTAGGATCACTGGATCAGTAGGATCACTGGATCAGTAGGATCACTGGATCAGTAGGATCACTGGATCAGTAGGATCACTGGATCAGTAGGATCACCGGATCAGTAGGATCACCGGATCAGTAGAATCACCGGATCAGTAGGATCACTGGATCAATAGGATCACTGGATGAGTAGGATCACTGGATCAGTAGGATCACTGGATCAGTAGGATTACTGGATCAGTAGGATCACTGGATCAGTAGGATCACCGGATCAGTAGGATCACCGGATCAGTAGGATCACCGGATCAGTAGGATCACCGGATCAGTAGGACACCGGATCAGAAAGGATCACCGAATCAGTAGGATCACCGAATCAGTAGGATCACCGGATCAGTAGGATCACCGGATCAGTAGGATCACTGGATCAGTAGGATCACTGGATCAGTAGGGTCACTGGATCAGTAGGATCACTGGATCAGTAGGATCACCGGATCAGTAGGATCACCGGATCAGTAGGATCACCGGATCAGTAGGATCACCGGATCAGTAGGATCACCGGATCAGTAGGATCACCGGATCAGTAGGATCACCGGATCAGTAGGATCACCGGATCAGTAGGATCACCGGATCAGTAGGATCACCGGATCAGTAGGATCACCGGATCAGTAGGATCACCGGATCACTAGGATCACTGGATCAGTAGGATCACTGGATCATTAGGATCACTGGATCAGTAGGATCACTGGATCAGTAGGATCACTGGATCAATAGGATCAATGGATCAGTAGGGTCACTGGATCAGTAGGATCACTGGATCAGTAGAATCACAGGATCAGTAGGATCACTGGATCAATAGGATCAATGGATCAGTAGGGTCACTGGATCAGTAGGATCACTGGATCAGTAGAATCACAGGATCAGTAGGATCACTGGATCAATAGGATCACCGGATCAGTAGGATCACTGGATTAGTAGGATCACTGGATCAGTAGGATCACTGGATTAGTAGGATCACTGGATCAGTAGGATCACTGGATCAGTAGGTCCATTTGTAAAGTTATATGTACCTACTGAGTGTTTTACTCTGGTAACGAGTGTCATCCTGGTAACGAGTGTCACCCTGGTAACGAGTGCCATATTGGTAACGAGTGTTACTCTGGTAACGTGTGTCACCCTGGTAACGAGTGTTACCCTGGTAACGTGTGTCACCCTGGTAGCGAGTGTTACCCTGGTAACGTGCGTCACCCTGGTAACGAGTGCCATATAGGTAACGAGTGTTACCCTGGTAACAAGTGTCACCCTGGTAAGGTGTGTCACCCTGGTAACGAGTATTACCCTGGTAACGTGTGTCACCCTGGTAACGAGTGCCACCCTGGTAACGAGTGCCACCCTGGTAACGTGTGTCACCCTGGTAACGAGTGTTACCCTGGTAATGTGTGTTACCCTGGTAACGAGTGTTACCCTGGTAACGTGTGTCACCTGGTAACGAGTGCCATATTGGTAACGAGTGTTACCCTGGTAACATGTGTCACCCTGGTAACGAGTGTTACCCTGGTAACAAGTGTCACCCTGGTAAGGTGTGTCACCCTGGTAACCAGTGTTACCCTGGTAACGTGTGTCACCCTGGTAACGAGTGTCACCCTGGTAACGTGTGTCACCCTGGTAACGAGTGCCATACTGGTATCGAGTGTTACCCTGGTAACGTGTGTCGCCCTGGTAACGAGTGTTACCCTGGTAACGTGTGTCACTCTGGTAACGAATGTCACCTTGGTAACGAGTGTCACCCTGGTAACGAGTGTCACCCTAGTAACAAGTGCTACTCTGGTAACGAGGTTACCCTGGTAACGAGTGCCATCTTGGTAACGAGTGTCACCTTGGTAACGAGTGTCACCCTAGTAACGAGTGTCACCTTGGTAACGAGTGCCACCCTGGTAACGAGTGCCATCTTGTTAACGAGTGTCACCTTGGTAACGAGTGCCACCCTAGTAACGAGTGTCATCTTGGTAACGAGTGTCACCCTGGTAACGAGTGCCATCTTGGTAATGAGTGTTACCCTGGTAACGAGTGTCACCCTGGTAACGAGTGCCATCCTAGTAACGAGTGTCATTTTGGTAACGAGTGTCACCCTGGTAACGAGTGCCATCTTGGTAACGAGTGTCACTCTGGTAACGAGTGTCACCCTGGTAACGAGTGCCATCTTGGTAACGAGTGTCACCCTGGTAACGAGTGCCATCTTTGTAACGAGTGTCACCCTGGTAACGAGTGCCATCTTGGTAATGAGTGTCACCCTGGTATCGAGTGTCACCCTGGTAACGAGTGTCATCTTGGTAACGATTGTCATCTTGGTAACGAGTTTCACCTTGGTAGCGAGTGTCAGACTGGTAACGAGTGTCACCCTAGTAACGAGTGTCATCTTTGTAATGAGTGTCACCCTGGTAACGAGTGTCCTCTTGGTAACGAGTGCCATGAGTATCACTTTGGTAACAAGTGTCATCCTGGCAACGAGTGCCATCCTCTAATGAGTGTCATCCAGGAACGAGTGTCGTCCAGACAACGAGTGTCATCCTGGCAAGGTGGAGGAATTTGACCGACTTCTGGCAACGAGTGCCATCCTGTCAAGGTGGAGGAAGGTGGTTGAGTCTTGGCAACGAGTGCCATCCTGGCAACGAATGTCATCATCGCAACGAGGGCCATCCTGACAATGAGTGCCATACTGGCAACGAGTGTCATCCTGGCAAGATGGAGGAAGGTGTTTGAGTCCTGGCAACGAGTGCCATCCTGGCAACGAGTGCCATCAAGGCAACGAGGGCCATCCTGACAATGAGTGCCATACTGGCAACGAGTGTCATCCTGGCAAGGTGGAGGAAGGTGGTTGAGCCCTGGCAACGAGTGCCATCCTGGCAACGAGTGCCATCAAGGCAACGAGGGCCATCCTGACAATGAGTGCCATACTGGAAACGAGTGCCATCCTGGTAAGATGGAGGAAGGTGGATGAGTTCTGGCAACGAGTGCCATCCTGGCAAGATGGAGGAAGGTGGTTGAGCCCTGGCAACGAGTGCCATCCTGGCAACGAGTGCCATCAAGGCAACGAGGGCCATCCTGATAATGAGTGCCATACTGGAAACGAGTGCCATCCTGGTAAGATGGAGGAAGGTGGATGAGTTCTGGCAACGAGTGCCATCCTGGCAAGATGGAGGAAGGTGGATGAGTTCTGGCAACGAGTGCCATCCTGGCAAGATGGAGGAAGGTGGTTGAGCCCTGGCAAGGAGTGCCATCCTGGCAACGAGTGCCAACTTGGAGGTTGCAGGATAGCTTTATGTTAGCAATTTGCATGCAAGGTGCAAAGTTTACTAATTTTGCTGATTACTTTCGGACAGTTACTTTGGCTAATTACTTTGGGTGATTACTTTAGATCATTACTTTAAAAGATTAATTTCTCTACTTACAGCGATTAATATTGTGGATTACCCTTATTGATTACTTTGAGTGACTGCTCAAGATAAATTTTGGGCTAATTACTTTTGGGGGATTACCTTGACACGCCTGAATGATCTTGATTACTTTCATCTTCTCAATATATTCAGCATTTTGAGGCAAGGTAATTAGCGCTGAACAGTTACTCGTTTTCTTGATAATTAAGAGTAATTACATTGAGGCTTTAATGTGGAAGGTAATTCTAAAGAGTCAATTTGTATAATTACTTTGAACTGATTACTTTGAGTAGTTACTTTGCCAGATTGTGTTGTGTGATTGCTTTATTAATTAACGTAATTACTTTTAGTAATTACGTTGGGTGAATACTTTCACAGATTACCTCCGCCTGGTTAAATTTAATCGGTAAGTTATCATTAAAATTTAACGAATTGAAATGGAAAATTGCTGTAAAAGGCAGAAGGTACATGGGTAGAGATAGACACTGTCAGGTGGATGGATGGATGGATAGACCAGGTAATTTACTGTCCACCTGCTTTATCCATCCATCTACCTCTCAGTGTCTACCCATGTACGTAGAACATAGATAAATGTGTAAATGAATGGTGATGTAAACAGAGACAATAAAGATGGGAGACAGAAGACGACAAAAACAGTTCTGGTGCCAGCAGAGGCAATAAAGTTGGGAGAGAGAGAAAGAGAGATACAGAGGTAAAACCAAGAAACAGTTTAGGTAAACTGAACATTAAACGCTGACAAACGTCTTCCAAACAAGATAGATTTTTTTTTATATAATTTTTTAGGTGGTGCTTCTGTGCAATATTTAAGATAAACAACCTTTAGTGCAACATTACTGTCCGCCCCTTCCACCGGTCTTTTGTTAAACGTTAGTGTTCAATATCTCTCTCTCTCTCTCTCTCTCTCTCTCTCTCTCTCTCTCTCCAACCAGTCGATTGTCAAACGTTTCAGAAAGCCTTTATCTTCCCCTCTCTCCGACCAGACAACCCTCGCACGTTTCCCTTAGCATCCCCTCTTCCATCTCACTTCAACCAGCTGATCATCAAACGCTTCAGAAAATTAAATGTTTGACAGTACTCAAACGTGTTCAGAGAGGCCGGAGACAGACAGACGGACACGATGGCAAAGACACAGATGACCAAACAAGTGGTCAGAGACGAGTCTGTTTATTTGCATACCTCTATCCTCTCCCCTCATGTATTTAAAACACCATCAGTCGCACACACAAACACACACACACACACACACACACACACACACACACACACACACACACACACACACACACACACACACACACACACACACACACACACACACACACACACACATGCAAAAAAAGAAAATCTCATTTTCTCAGCGATGCACTCTCACGCACACTGAAAAACCACACCTGTCTTTTTTTTCCGCCCCCAACACAGAATAAACAATAAAGATGGTTGAAGCTGTAATGGTTTAGGCAGCGATCGCACCGCAGAAACATCAATCAGAGCGGCCAGGATTACAAGGGATCTTATCATAGGCAGTATTGGCCGCAGCGTATATTCAAACACCCGCTTTACACAACCAACAAATTGAAAACTGGATGTTTCCGTGCTTTTGCGCCTATTGTTCGCTTCGTTATTGTTTTGTTGTAAACGTTATTTTGGCCGCTGGTTTTTTTTTGTGCGTATTTAGAGTGCGAGTTTTTTTTTATTTTATTTATGGTGCTTTTGTGGGTCACGTTGTCTTCTTGTTGGTCGTGTGTTGCGAGGAAGGTGCTTCCATGTTTTGCAGTGTTTATGTGTTGTAGGTAAGAATGTCTTAATTTATTTAGGGTATATTCAGTGCTTCATAGTGTGTTGTGGGTGGTGTTGTGTTTTTCACAGTGTGTTGTTGGTGGTGTTGTGTTCTTCAGTGTGTTGTTGGTGTGTGTTGTGTTCTTCAGTGTGTTGTGGGTGGTGTGTTCTTCATAGTGTGTTGTGAGTGGTGCTGTGTTCTTCACAGTGTGTTATTGGTGGTGTTGTGTTCTTCAGTGTGTTGTGGGTGTTGTGTTCTTCAGTGTGTTGTGGGTGGTGTGTTCTTCATAGTGTGTTGTGAGTGGTGTTGTGTTCCTCAGAGTGTGTTGTGGGTGGTGTTGTGTTCTTCAGTGTGTTGTGGGTGGTGTGTTCTTCATAGTGTGTTGTGAGTGGTGTTGTGTTCCTCACAGTGTGTTGTGGGTGGTGTTGTGTTCTTCAGTGTGTTGTGGGTGGTGTGTTCTTCATAGTGTGTTGTGAGTGGTGTTGTGTTCTTCACAGTGTGTTGTGGGTGGTGTTGTGTTCTTCACAGTGTGTTGTTGGTGGTGTTGTGTTCTTCACAGTGTGTTGTTGGTGGTGTTGTGTTCTTCAGTGTGTTGTGGGTGGTGTTGTGTTCTTCAGTGTGTTGTGGGTGGTGTGTTCTTCATAGTGTGTTGTGAGTGGTTGTTGTGTTCTTCACAGTGTGTTGTGGGTGGTGTGTTCTTCACAGTGTGTTGTGGGTGGTGTTGTGTTCTTCACAGTGTGTTGTGGGTGGTGTGTTCTTCACAGTGTGTTGTGGGTGGTGTTGTGTTCTTCAGTGTGTTGTGGGTGGTGTTGTGTTCTTCAGTGTGTTGTGGGTGGTGTTGTGTTCTTCACAGTGTGTTGTGGGTGGTGTTGTGTTCTTCACAGTGTGTTGTGGGTGGTGTTGTGTTCTTCAGTGTGTTGTGGGTGGTGTTGTGTTCTTCACAGTGTGTTGTGGGTGGTGTTGTGTTTTTCACAGTGTGTTTTGGTGGTGTTGTGTTTTTCACAGTGTGTTGTGGGTGGTGTTTGTGTTCTTCACAGTGTGTTGTGGGTGGTGTTGTTGTTCTTCACAGTGTGTTGTGGGTGGTGTTGTGTTCTTCACAGTGTGTTGTTTGGTGGTGTTGTGTTTTTTCACAGTGTGTTGTTGGTGGTGTTGTGTTCTTCACAGTGTGTTGTTGGTGGTGTTGTGTTTTTCCACAGTGTGTTGTTGGTGGTGTTGTGTTTTTCACAGTGTGTTGTGGGTGGTGTTGTGTTCTTCACAGTGTGTTGTGGGTGGTGTTGTGTTCTTCACAGTGTGTTGTTGGTGTGTTGTGTTTTTCACAGTGTGTTGTTGGTGGTGTTGTGTTCTTCACAGTGTGTTGTTGGTGGTGTTGTGTTTTTCACAGTGTGTTGTGGGTGGTGTTGTGTTCTTCACAGTGTGTTGTGGGTGGTTGTTGTGTTCTTTCACAGTGTGTTGTGGGTGGTGTTGTATTCTTCACAGTGTGTTGTGGGTGGTGTTGTATTCTTCACAGTGTGTTGTGGGTGGTGTTGTATTCTTCACAGTGTGTTGTGGGTGGTGTTGTATTCTTCACAGTGTGTTGTGGGTGGTGTGTTCTTCACAGTGTGTTGTGGGTGGTGTTGTGTTCTTCAGTGTGTTGTGGGTGGTGTTGTGTTCTTCAGTGTGTTGTGGGTGGTGTTGTGTTCTTCACAGTGTGTTGTGGGTGGTGTTGTGTTCTTCACAGTGTGTTGTGTGGGTGGTGTTGTTGGTTCTTCAGTGTGTTGTGGGTGGTGTTGTGTTCTTCACAGTGTGTTTGTGGGTGGTGTTGTGTTTTTCACAGTGTGT
Organism: Cherax quadricarinatus; assembly: GCF_026875155.1. Taxonomy (NCBI): domain Eukaryota; kingdom Metazoa; phylum Arthropoda; class Malacostraca; order Decapoda; family Parastacidae; genus Cherax; species Cherax quadricarinatus. The sequence goes on along the minus strand of NC_069408.1, from coordinate 50,667,292 downwards.
TGTTGGTGGTGTTGTGTTTTTCACAGTGTGTTGTGGGTGGTGTTGTGTTCTTCACAGTGTGTTGTGGGTGGTGTTGTGTTCTTCACAGTGTGTTGTGGGTGGTGTTGTGTTCTTCACAGTGTGTTGTTGGTGGTGTTGTGTTTTTCACAGTGTGTTGTTGGTGGTGTTGTGTTCTTCACAGTGTGTTGTTGGTGGTGTTGTGTTTTTCACAGTGTGTTGTGTGGTGGTTGTGTTTTTCACAGTGTGTTGTGGGTGGTGTTGTGTTCTTCACAGTGTGTTGTGGGTGGTTTTGTGTTCTTCACAGTGTGTTGTTGGTATTGTTGTGTTTTTCACAGTGTGTTGTTGGTGGTGTTGTGTTCTTCACAGTGTGTTGTTGGTGGTGTTGTGTTTTCACAGTGTGTTGTGGGTGGTGTTGTGTTCTTCACAGTGTGTTGTGGGTGGTGTGTGTGTCTTCACAGTGTGTTGTGGGTGGTGTTGTATTCTTCACAGTGTGTTGTGGGTGGTGTTGTATTCTTCACAGTGTGTTGTGGGTGGTGTTGTATTCTTCACAGTGTGTTGTGGGTGGTGTTGTATTCTTCACAGTGTGTTGTGGGTGGTGTTGTATTCTTCACAGTGTGTTGTGGGTGGTGTTGGTATTCTTCACAGTGTGTTGTGGTGGTGTTGTTGTTCTTCACAGTGTGTTGTTGGTGGTGTTGTGTTCTTTTACAGTGTGTTGTTGGTGTTGTTGTGTTCTTCACAGTGTGTTGTGTTCTTCACAGTGTGTTTGTGGGTGGTGTTGTGTGTCTTTACAGTGTGTTGTTTGATGGTGTTGTATTCTTCACAGTGTGTTGTGGGTGGTGTTGTATTCTTCACAGTGTGTTGTGGGTGGTGTTGTATTCTTCACAGTGTGTTGTGGGTGGTGTTGTATTCTTCACAGTGTGTTGTGGGTGGTGTTGTATTCTTCACAGTGTGTTGTGGGTGGTGTTGTGTTCTTCACAGTGTGTTGTTGGTGGTGTTGTGTTCTTTACAGTGTGTTGTTGGTGGTGTTGTGTTCTTCACAGTGTGTTGTGTTCTTCACAGTGTGTTGTGGGTGGTGTTGTGTTCTTTACAGTGTGTTGTTGATGGTGTTGTGTTCTTCACAGTGTGTTGTTGGTGGTGTTGTGTTCTTTACAGTGTGTTTTGGGTGGTGTTGTGTTCTTCACAGTGTGTTGTGTTCTTCACAGTGTGTTGTGGGGTGGTGTTGTGTTCTTCACAGTGTGTTGTGGGTGGTGTTGTGTTCTTCACAGTGTGTTGTGTTCTTCACAGTGTGTTGTTGGTGGTGTTGTGTTCTTTACAGTGTGTTGTGGGTGGTGTTGTGTTCTTCACAGTGTGTTGTTGGTGGTGTTGTGTTCTTTACAGTGTGTTGTGGGTGGTGTTGTGTTCTTCACAGTGTGTTGTGGGTGGTGTTGTGTTCTTCACAGTGTGTTGTGGGTGGTGTTGTGTTCTTCACAGTGTGTTGTGGGTGGTGTTGTGTTCTTCACAGTGTGTTGTTGGTGGTGTTGTGTTCTTCACAGTGTGTTGTGGGTGGTGTTGTGTTCTTCACAGTGTGTTGTGGGTGGTGTTGTGTTCTTCACAGTGTGTTGTGGGTGGTGTTGTGTTCTTCACAGTGTGTTGTGGGTGGTGTTGTGTTCTTTACAGTGTGCTGTGGGTGGTGTTTCTTAGTGCTGTAATATACCTGTTGTCATCCCATCCTTCACTCATCCTTCACTCATCCTTTACTCGCCCTTATCCCATCCTTCAGTAACCCATGGCTCATCTCCATTCATCCTTCACTTATACTCGCCGCATTCTTCACTCATTCTGCCCCATCGTTCATTCATCCTTCCCTCATCCTTTCCTTATTCATTCCTCATCCCTCACTCATCCTCGCTCCATTTCTTCCTAAAGGGACGTAGCTAAACTTATACCAATATTTTTGTATGTAAAATTGTATGTTCATGTTGAGGATATGACCTTGAGACATCAACTTACTAACGTTGATGTATAACAAAATAGCCTAGAAACCTTGTTAACGTTGATGTATAACAAAATAGCCTAGAAACCTTGTTAACATTGATGTATAACAAAATAGCCTAGAAACCTTGTTAACATTGATGTATAACAAAATAGCCTAGAAACCTTGTTAACATTGATGTATAACAAAATAGCCTAGAAACCTTGTTAACGTTGATGTATAACAAAATAGCCTAGAAACCTTGTTAACATTGATGTATAACAAAATAGCCTAGAAACCTTGTTAACGTTGATGTATAAACAAAATAGCCTAGAAACCTTGTTAACATTGATGTATAACAAAATAGCCTAGAAACCTTGTTAACGTTGATGTATAACAAAATAGCCTAGAAACCTTGTTAACATTGATGTATAACAAAATAGCCTAGAAACCTTGTTAACGTTGATGTATAACAAAATAGCCTAGAAACCTTGTTAACATTGATGTATAACAAAATAGCCTAGAAAACCTTGTTAACATTGATGTATAACAAAATAGCCTAGAAACCTTGTTAACGTTGATGTATAACAAAATAGCCTAGAAACCTTGTTAACATTGATGTATAACAAAATAGCCTAGAAACCTTGTTAACATTGATGTATAACAAAATAGCCTAGAAACCTTGTTAACATTGATGTATAACAAAATAGCCTAGAAACCTTGTTAACATTGATGTATAAACAAAATAGCCTAGAAACCTTGTTAACGTTGATGTATAACAAAATAGCCTAGAAACCTTGTTAACATTGATGTATAACAAAATAGCCTAGAAACCTTGTTAACATTGATGTATAACAAAATAGCCTAGAAACCTTGTTAACGTTGATGTATAACAAAATAGCCTAGAAACCTTCTTAACGTTGATGTATAACAAAATAGCCTAGAAACCTTGTTAACGTTGATGTATAACAAAATAGCCTAGAAACCTTGTTAACATTGATGTATAACAAAATAGCCTAGAAACCTTGTTAACGTTGATGTATAACAAAATAGCCTAGAAACCTTGTTAACATTGATGTATAACAAAATAGCCTAGAAACCTTGTTAACGTTGATGTATAACAAAATAGCCTAGAAACCTTGTTAACATTGATGTATAACAAAATAGCCTAGAACCTTGTTAACGTTGATGTATAACAAAATAGCCTAGAAACCTTGTTAACACTGATGTATAACAAAATAGCCTAGAAACCTTGTTAACATTGATGTATAACAAAATAGCCTAGAAACCTTGTTAACGTTGATGTATAACAAAATAGCCTAGAAACCTTGTTAACATTGATGTATAACAAAATAGCCTAGAAACCTTGTTAACATTGATGTATAACAAAATAGCCTAGAAACCTTGTTAACATTGATGTATAACAAAATAGCCTAGAAACCTTGTTAACATTGATGTATAACAAAATGCCTAGAAACCTTGTTAACATTGATGTATAACAAAATAGCCTAGAAACCTTGTTAACGTTGATGTATAACAAAATAGCCTAGTAACCTTGTTAACGTTGATGTATAACAAAATAGCCTAAAAACCTTGTTAACGTTGATGTATAACAAAATAGCCTAGAAACCTTGTTAACGTTGATGTATAACAAAATAGCCTAGAAACCTTGTTAACGTTGATGTATAACAAAATAGCCTAGAAACCTTGTTAACGTTGGTGTATAACAAAATAGCCTAGAAACCTTGTTAACGTTGATGTATAACAAAATAGCCTAGAAACCTTGTTAACGTTGATGTATAACAAAATAGCCTAGAAACCTTGCTAAGATTGATGTATAACAAAATAGCCTAGAAACCTTGTTAACATTGATGTATAACAAAATAGCCTAGAAACCTTGTTAGCATTGATGTATAACAAAATAGCCTAGAAACCTTGTTAACGTTGATGTATAACAAAATAGCCTAGAAACCTTGTTAAGATTGATGTATAACAAAATAACCTAGAAACCTTGTTAACATTGATGTATAACAAAATAGCCTAGAAACCTTGTTAACGTTGATGTATAACAAAGTAGCCTAGAAACCTTGTTAACATTGATGTATAACAAAATAGCCTAGAAACCTTGTTAACGTTGATGTATAACAAAATAGCCTAGAAACCTTGTTAACATTGATGTATAACAAAATAGCCTAGAAACCTTGTTAACATTGATCTATAACAAAATAGCCTAGAAACCTTGTTAACACTGTGTATAACAAAATAGCCTAGAAACCTTGTTAACATTGATCTATAACAAAATAGCCTAGAAACCTTGTTAACATTGATGTATAACAAAATAATCTTACTTAAGTTATTGCATATGTGACTTAGAAACATAAGCATAAACCTTGCAGATAATACTAGAATTTGCATGAGAGTGTCATCCATAGAAGGTTCAGTGAGCCTCCAAGGTGATATAAAGCAAGTCTTCCAGTGAACCACTGACAACAATATGATGTTCATTGAGGATAAACTT
>NC_069408.1:50650323-50657823 GCF_026875155.1 Cherax quadricarinatus | reverse complement strand
GTAATTTCTTCCTTCACACCCTCGCTTTCTCCTCATTCTGTGTTTTGCTACCCCTTCTCCTCCTCCTCTTCTCTTACCTCTTCATTTTCTCCTCCCTTTCCATCATCTTTATCACCCCTTCACGCTTCTCATTCCTGTCTTTCCCTCTCGCACCCATCCCTCTGCCCTTCCCACCATACGTCTCACCTCTCCTCCCGCCTTCCAGCCTGCCTGTCCACCTCACCAGCCATATTTACATCTCTACTTACCTGGGCTCTCAGTATATTTGTTCATAAATACTGCGGCTGTGATCTTCCTCAGGACTAGTTGCTTGCTCAGTAGACCTGCCCGTGACCGTAAGTGTATGAACGTGCATATGCGTCCGTGTACAGTATATGTTTTGTGTGTAGTGATTTTGAATTTACACCCACAAACACGAGTAAATGCAAATGCGTATGCAGTATATGTGTTCTTACCTAATTGTGGCTGCAGGGGTCGAGACTCAGCTCCTGGCCCCGCTTCTTCACTGAACGCTACTAGGTCCTCTGTGTGTGTATATATATATATGTCGTGACGAATAGGTAAGACTGGTCAATTAGCAAAACTCATTTAAAATTAAGTCCTTTCTAAAATTTTCTCTTAGACGTTTAAAGATGTATTTTTTTTCATTTACGTTAATGTAAAAATTAATAATTTTGTACCAAAGGACCCTTACACTACAGTTATAAAACGGTAACAGTAACACCCCTCCTTCAGAGTGCCGGCACTGTACTTTCCATCTCCAGGAATCAAGTCCGGTCTGCCGGTTTTCCTGAACCCCTTCATAAATGTTACCTTGCTTACACTCCAACAGCACGTCAAGTCCTAAAAACCATTTGTCTCCATTCGCTCCTATTTAACATGCTCACGCATGCTTGTTGGAAGTGCAAGCCCCTTGCACACAAAACCTCCTTTACCCCTCCCTCCAGCCTATCTAAGGCCGACCCATACCCCACCTTCCTTCCACTACTGGTTTATACACTCTCGAAGTCATTCTATTTTGTTCCACCCTCTTTTCATGTCCGAACCACCACAACAACCTCTCCTCAGCCCTCTGAATAATAGTTTTGGTAATCTCACACCTTCTCCTAATTTCCAAACTACGGATTCTCTGCATTATATTCACACCACACATTGCTCTCAGACATAACATCTCCACTACCTCCAGCCTTCTCCTTGTTGCAACATTCACCACCCATGCTTCGCTCCCATATAAGAGTGTTGATATAACTATAGTCTCATACATTCTCTTCTTCGCTTCCATGGATAAAGTTCTTTATCTCCACAGACTCCTCAGTGCACTACTCATCTTTCGCCCCTCGTCAATTCTATGATTCACCTCATAGTGTGTAGTAACACTAACGTTGTTAACAATTGTCTTGGTGGTGTGTTATAACACTAACCGACCTCGCCACTGACCTCGCCACCGACCTCGCCACCGACCTCGCCACCGACCTCACCACCGACCTCGCCACCGACCTCGCCACCGACCTCACCACCGACTCACCACCGACCTCGCCACCGACCTCGCCACTGACCTCGCCACCGACCTCGCCACCGACCTCGCCACCGACCTCACCACCGACCTCGCCACCGACCTCGCCACCGACCTCGCCACCGACCTCGCCACCGACCTCACCACCGACCTCGCCACCGACCTCGCCACCGACCTCACCACCGACCTCGCCACTGACTTCGCCACTGACACTTGCAATAAAAGATAACAATGGTAATACTGCAGCGCGTCTCTCACCTCCCTCCTTCACCTAACATATCTTCCTCACCTCACATCCCTTCCCTCTCGGGACACTTTCCCTCCCCCTCACCTACTCCTTCCATTCCTTCACCCCCACCCTCAACATGCCCTCCTCTAACCCCCTCCCCTCACCCCCTACCATAACCCTCCTGAAAAGCAAAACATTTTTTCATCCATTTCCTGGAGAAGGACACTGGTGCGTGTGATAGTTGACGCTGCTGGCATGTGACCTGGCACGTGCCTGGCACTCCAGGCACTTAAACTGCTAGTAAGGTCAATACGCTTTCGTCAGTAATGTTTCATCGATAAGAGGTCATATATATATATATATATATATATATATATATATATATATATATATATATATATATATATATATATATATATATACATATATATATATATATATATATATTATATATATGTTAGGTGAAGGAGGGAGGTGAGAGACGCGCTGCAGTATTACCATTGTTATCTTTTATTGCAAGTGTCAGTGGCGAAGTCAGTGGCGAGGTCGGTGGTGAGGTCGGTGGCGAGGTCGGTGGTGAGGTCGGTGGTGAGGTCGGTGGTGAGGTCGGTGGTGAGGTCGATGGTGAGGTCGGTTAGTGTTATTACACACCACCAAGAACATTGTTAACAACCTTAATGTTACTACACACCACCAAGAACATTGTTAACAACCTTAGTGTTACTACACACCACCAAGAACATTGTTAACAACCTTAGTGTTACTACACACCACCAAGAACATTGTTAACAACTTTAGTGTTACTACACACCACAAGAACATTGTTAACAACTTTAGTGTTACTACACACCACCAAGAAAATTGTTAACAACTTTAGTGTTACTACACACCACCAAGAACATTGTTAACAACCTTAGTGTTACTACACACCACCAAGAACATTGTTAACAACCTTAGTGTTACTACACACCACCAAGAACATTGTTAACAACTTTAGTGTTACTACACACCACCAAGAACATTGTTAACAACTTTAGTGTTACTACACACCACCAAGAACATTGTTAACAACTTTAGTGTTACTACACACCACCAAGAACATTGTTAACAACCTTAGTGTTACTACACACCACCAAGACAATTGATAACAACCTTAGTGTTACTACACACCACCAAGAACATTGTTAACAACCTTAGTGTTACTACACACCACCAAGAACATTGTTAACAACCTTAGTGTTACTACACACCACCAAGAACATTGTTAGCAACCTTAGTGTTACTACACACCACCAAGAACATTGTTAACAACTTTAGTGTTACTACACACCACCAAGAACATTGTTAACAACTTTAGTGTTACTACACACCACCAAGAACATTGTTAACAACCTTAGTGTTACTACTCACCACCAAGAACATTGTTAACAACTTTAGTGTTACTACACACCACCAAGAACATTGTTAACAACCTTAGTGTTACTACACACCACCAAGAACATTGTTAACAACTTTAGTGTTACTACACACCACCAAGAACATTGTTAACAACCTTAGTGTTACTACACACCACCAAGAACATTGTTAACAACCTTAGTGTTACTACACACCACCAAGAACATTGTTAACAACCTTAGTGTTACTACACACCACCAAGAACATTGTTAACAACCTAAGTGTTACTACACACCACCAAGAACATTGTTAACAACCTAAGTGTTACTACACACCACCAAGAACATTGTTAACAACCTAAGTGTTACTACACACCACCAAGAACATTGTTAACAACCTAAGTGTTACTACACACCACCAAGAACATTGTTAACAACTATAGTGTTACTACACACCACCAAGAACATTGTTAACAACCTAAGTGTTACTACACACCACCAAGAACATTGTTAACAACCTTAGTGTTACTACACACCACCAAGAACATTGTTAACAACTTTAGTGTTACTACACACCACCAAGAACATTGTTAACAACCTTAGTGTTACTACACACCACCAAGAACATTGTTAACAACCTTAGTGTTACTACACACCACCAAGAACATTGTTAACAACCTAAGTGTTACTACACACCACCAAGAACATTGTTAACAACCTTAGTGTTACTACACACCACCAAGAACATTGTTAACAACTTTGGTGTTACTACACACCACCAAGAACATTGTTAACAACCTAAGTGTTACTACACACCACCAAGAACATTGTTAACAACTTTAGTGTTACTACACACCACCAAGAACATTGTTAACAACCTTAGTGTTACTACACACCACCAAGAACATTGTTAACAACCTAAGTGTTACTACACACCACCAAGAACATTGTTAACAACCTAAGTGTTACTACACACCACCAAGAACATTGTTAACAACCTAAGTGTTACTACACACCACCAAGAACATTGTTAACAACCTAAGTGTTACTACACACCACCAAGAACATTGTTAACAACTTTAGTGTTACTACACACCACCAAGAACATTGTTAACAACCTAAGTGTTACTACACACCACCAAGAACATTGTTAACAACCTAAGTGTTACTACACACCACCAAGAACATTGTTAACAACCTAAGTGTTACTACACACCACCAAGAACATTGTTAACAACCTAAGTGTTACTACACACCACCAAGAACATTGTTAACAACTTTAGTGTTACTACACACCACCAAGAACATTGTTAACAACCTAAGTGTTACTACACACCACCAAGAACATTGTTAACAACCTTAGTGTTACTACACACCACCAAGAACATTGTTAACAACTTTAGTGTTACTACACACCACCAAGAACATTGTTAACAACCTTAGTGTTACTACACACCACCAAGAACATTGTTAACAACCTTAGTGTTACTACACACCACCAAGAACATTGTTAACAACCTAAGTGTTACTACACACCACCAAGAACATTGTTAACAACCTAAGTGTTACTACACACCACCAAGAACATTGTTAACAACCTAAGTGTTACTACACACCACCAAGAACATTGTTAACAACCTAAGTGTTACTACACACCACCAAGAACATTGTTAACAACTTTAGTGTTACTACACACCACCAAGAACATTGTTAACAACTTTAGTGTTACTACACACCACCAAGAACATTGTTAACAACCTAAGTGTTACTACACACCACCAGGGAAAGAAGTAAGAACACTGATGAACAAAACATCAACTGAGTGTTGAACATATCGCCGTGTGTGTGTAATTCTTTAAGTTGTCACTTTTATATATCATTGATGTTATAAAGTACTGATGAATTAAATGTTTTATTAAAGGGATTTACTGTAGCTCTCCTCTTAATTATAATATCCACGCTGACAAGAGTACTCCCTCTCATTCCCTTTCATCCTCACGCTGACAAGACTACTCCATCTCACTCCCTCTCATCCCACTGGGACAAAATTACTCCCACTCATCCCCATGCTGACAAAACTACTCGCTCTCATCCCCACGCTGACAAAACTACTCCTTCTAATCCCCACGCTGACAAGACTACTCGCTCTTATCCCCACGCTGACAAGACTACTCCCTCTCATCCCCACGCTGACAAGACTACTCGCTCTTATCCCCACGCTGACAAGACTACTCCCTCTCATCCCCACGCTGACAAGACTACTCGCTCTTATCCCCACGCTGACAAGACTACTCCCTCTCATCCCCACGCTGACAAGACTACTCGCTCTTATCCCCACGCTGACAAGACTACTCCTTCTAATCCCCACGCTGACAAGACTACTCGCTCTTATCCCCACGCTGACAAGACTACTCCTTCTAATCCCCACGCTGACAAGACTACTCGCTCTTATCCCCACGCTGACAAGACTACTCCTTCTAATCCCCACGCTGACAAGACTACTCGCTCTTATCCCCACGCTGACAAGACTACTCCTTCTAATCCCCACGCTGACAAGACTACTCGCTCTTATCCCCACGCTGACAAGACTACTCCTTCTAATCCCCACGCTGACAAGACTACTCGCTCTTATCCCCACGCTGACAAGACTACTCCCTCTCATCCCCACGCTGACAAGACTACTCCTTCTCATCCCCACGCTGACAAGACTACTCGCTCTTATCCCCACGCTGACAAGACTACTCCCTCTCATCCCCACGCTGACAAGACTACTCCTTCTCATCCCCACGCTGACAAGACTACTCGCTCTTATCCCCACGCTGACAAGACTACTCCCTCTCATCCCCACGCTGACAAGACTACTCGCTCTCATCCCCACGCTGACAAGACTACTCGCTCTTATCCCCACGCTGACAAGACTACTCCCTCTCATCCCCACGCTGACAAGACTACTCTTCTCATCCCCACGCTGACAAGATACTCGCTCTTATCCCCACGCTGACAAGACTATCCCTCTCATCCCCACGCTGACAAGACTACTCGCTCTCATCCCCACGCTGACAAGACTACTCGCTCTCATCCCCACGCTGACAAAACTACGTCCTCTTATCCCCACGCTGACAAGACTACTCCCTCTCATCCCCACGCTGACAAGACTACTCGCTCTTATCCCCACGCTGACAAGACTACTCCTTCTCATCCCCAAGCTGACATGACTATTTCCTCTCATCCTCACACTGACAAGACTACTCGCTCTCATCCTCACACTGACAAGACTACTCGCTCTCATCCTCACACTGACAAGACTACTCGCTCTCATCCTCACGCTGACAAGACTACTCGCTCTCATCCTCACACTGACAAGACTACTCGCTCTCATCCTCACACTGACAAGACTACTCGCTCTCATCCTCACACTGACAAGACTACTCGCTCTCATCCTCACGCTGACAAGACTACTCGCTCTCATCCTCACACTGACAAGACTACTCTCTCTCATCCTCACACTGACAAGACTACTCGCTCTCATCCTCACACTGACAAGACTACTCGCTCTCATCCTCACGCTGACAAGACTACTCGCTCTCATCCTCACGCTGACAAGACTACTCGCTCTCATCCTCACGCTGACAAGACTACTCGCTCTCATCCTCACGCTGACAAGACTACTCGCTCTCATCCTCACGCTGACAAGACTACTCGCTCTCATCCTCACGCTGTCAAGACTACTCGCTCTCATCCTCACGCTGTCAAGACTACTCGCTCTCATCCTCACGCTGACAAGACTACTCGCTCTCATCCTCACGCTGACAAGACTACTCTCTCTCATCCTCACGCTGACAAGACTACTCGCTCTCATCCTCACGCTGACAAGACTACTCTCTCTCATCCTCACGCTGACAAGACTACTCGCTCTCATCCTCACGCTGTCAAGACTACTCGCTCTCATCCTCACGCTGACAAGACTACTCGCTCTCATCCTCACGCTGTCAAGACTACTCTCTCTCATCCCCACCCTGACAAGAGGACTCCCTCTCATTCCCTCTCATCCTCACACTGACAAGGGAACGTTCCCGGCCTACACAAACTGTCTCCGGCTCTTAACTAAATTAGTTGGTCCTCCAGTGTCATTATCTCTCAAGTGGCGGCACCTCCAGGCACTCTGGCCCTCCAAGGACGGTGTCTCGGTGCTGGTCAAGGGCTTTTATTCTAAGGAATTGGAGCTACCCTTCCCCGGATCAAACCTCATCTTAGGAATGCACTTCGGTCGCTGCACGATCCGAGAAAGGTTGTGTTGCATAGACCTAGTCCCCTCTACCTCGATGCAAGCAAGTGTAATAGTGCAGCAGAATGCGGCATAGGTT
>NC_069408.1:50627823-50645323 GCF_026875155.1 Cherax quadricarinatus | reverse complement strand
GGGCCCGTTGTTGTTCACAATTTACATAAACGACATAGATGAGGGAATAAATAGCGACATAAGCAAATTTGCCGATGACACCAAAACAGGCCGTCCAATTCATTCTAATGAGGACACTAGAGCACTCCAGGATGATTTGAATAGACTGATGCAATGGTCGGAGAAGTGGCAGATGCAGTTTAATATTGACAGATGCAAAATTCTAAATGTTGGACAGGTAAATAACCATGCCATATATAAACTAAATAATGTAGATCTTAATACTACTGATTGCGAAAAGGATTTAGGAGTTCTGATTAGCAGAAATCTAAAACCAAGACAACAGTGCATTAGTGTTCGCAATAAAGCTAACAGAATTCTTGGCTTCATATCTAGAAGTATAAATAATAGAAGTCTTCAGGTTGTTCTTCAACTCTATATATCATTGGTTAGGCCTCATTTAGACTATGCTGCTCAGTTCTGGTCACCGTATTACAGAATGGACATAAATGCTCTGGGAAACGTGCAGAGGAGGATGACAAAGATGATCCCATGTATCAGAAATCTTCCCTATGAGGATAGACTGAGGGCCCTGAATCTGCACTCTCTCGAAGGCGTAGAATTAGGGGGGATATGATCGAGGTGTATAAATGGAAAGTAGGAATAAATAAAGGGGATGTAAATAGCGTGCTGAAAATTTCCAGCCAAGACAGGACTCGCAGCAATGGTTTCAAGTTAGAAAAATTCAGATTCAGGAAGGATATAGGAAAGCACTGGTTTGGTAATAGAGTTGTGGATGAGTGGAACAAGCTCTCGAGTACAGTTATTGAGGCTAAAACGTTGTGTAGTTTTAAAAATAGGTTAGATAAATACATGAGTGGGTGTGGGTTGGTGTGAGTTGGACCTGACTAGCTTGTGCTGCTGGGTCTGGTGCCGTGCTCCTTCCCTGATTGGAGGTGACCAGACTGGGTGGGTCATTGGGCTATTCCGTGGGGGGGGGGTCATTGGGCTAATCCGGGTGGGGGGGAGACATGGACCTGCTCCGCATGGGTCAGTGGGCGTGTTGCAGTGTTCCTTCTTTCTTATGTTCTTATGATTCTTCACCACTGAGCGTTTCGGAGGTTATCTCTTACATTCCAGGATGCTGGGAGTGGGCGCTACGACTTTGGTTATAGAGCACCTGTGTAGGCTGTTTGTGCATAGAATGTTGCCCTAATTACCGTACAGTAGTGTTGAAAATTTGATGCCGATCTGATGAGGTCTTTGCGTGTTACGAGCGAAATTAAAACCAGAAGTTGAGAAAGAAAATAAAGTAGAAAACGAGAAAATAACGAACCACTTACATTTCCCTCTCGGGGATACTACTACTACTACTACTACTACTACTGCTGCTGCTACTACTACTACTACTACTACTGCTGCTGCTGCTGCTACTACTACTACTACCACTACTACTACTACCACTACTGCTACTACTGCTGCTGCTACTACTACTACTACCACTGCTACTACTACTACTACTACTACTACTACTACTATACTAATAATAATAATAATAATAATAATAATAATAAGAAGAAGAAGAAGAAGAAGAAGAAGAAGAAGAATAGTAAACTAATAAAATTAACAATTAATAATAATAGCACTACTAACAGTAATACTACTACTAATAATAATAAGTAATAATAATAATAATAATAATAATAATAATAATAATAATAATAATAATAATAATAATAATAATAATAATAATTCATTCAAAGGTAGAGGTGATGACATTTGAGTGAGAAAGTTGGGATGAGTGCTGTGAGGCGGAGTCCAACTTGGACACCACATTTAACTCTGATTGAATGAAGCTTAACACAGAGCCACCATAGATTGTTCTGTTACCTGTGTCTGCTGACCTCGACCTTCCCCCTCCCAGGGTCGATCTCGACCTTCCCCCTCCCAGGGTCGACCTTGACCTTCCCCCTCCCAGGGTCGATCTCGACCTTCTCCTCCCCGGGTGGACCTCGACCTTCAGTTCCCCGGATCCACCCCAACTTCCAATTGTGACCCCTTGTTTCTGTGTCCCATCTCTCGAACATCCCCTCTTTGTCCATCTTGTCAATTCCTCGTAGTATTTTATATGTCGTTATCATGTCTCCCTGACCCTCCTATCCTCCAGTGTCATCAGGCCGATTTCCCTTAACCTTTCTTCATAGGTCAATCCCCTTAGCTCTGGGACTAGTCTTGTTGCAAACCTTTGCACTTTCTCTAATTTCTTGACGTGCTTGACCAAGTGTAGATTCCAAACTGGTGCTGCATACTCCAATATGGGCCTGACGTATATGGTGTACAGAGTCTTAAACGATTCCATTGTGAAGTATCGGAACACTATTCTTAGGTTTGCCAGACGCCCGTATGCTGCAGCAGTTATATGATTGATGTGCGCCTCAGGAGATGTGCTTGGTATTATACTCACCCCAAGATCTTTTTCCTTGAGTGAGGTTTGCAGTCTTTGGCCACCTAGACTATTTCTGTTTGCGGTCTTCTTTGCCCTTCCCAGATCTTCATGACTTCGCATTTGGCGAGGTTAAATTCAAGGAGCCAGTTGCTGGACCAGGCTTGTAGCCTGTCCAGGTCTCTTTGTAGTCCTGCCTGATCCTCGACCGATTTAATTCTTTTAATTAATTTCACATCATCTGCAAACAGGGGCATTTCTGAGTCTATCCATTCCGTCATGTCATTCACATATACCAAAAACAGCACAAGTCTTAGGGCTGACCCCTGTGGAACCCTGCTCGTCACAGGCGCCCACTCTGACACCTTGTCAAGTACCATGACTCGTTGTTGCCTCCCTGTCAGATATTCTCTGATCCATTGCAGTGCCTTTCCTATTATGTGTGCCTGATACTCTAGTTTTTGCAGTAACCTCTTGTGAGGAACTAAGTCGAAGGCCTTCTTGCTGTCCAAGAAAGTGCAGTTCATCCATCTCCTCTCTTTCGGGTCTTACTTCTCTTTCCTTGTCATAAAACTCAAGTAGGTTTGTGACACAGGATTTTCCTTCACTGAAACCGTGCTAGTTGCCATTAATAAGCTTGTGTCTTTCTAGGTGCTCCACCACTCTCCTCCTGATGATCTTCTCCATGACTTTGCATACTATACACGTCAGTGACACAGGTCTGTAGTTTAATGCCTCTTGTCTGTCCTTTCTTAAAAATTGGGACTACATTTGTCATCTTCCATACCTCAGGTAGTTACCCAGTTTCAATGGATGTGTTGAAGATTTTTGTTAGTGGAATACACAGCATCTCTGCTCCCTTTCTAAGGACCCATGGAGAGATGTTGTCTGGTCCCATCGCCTTTGAGGTATCAAGTTCACATAGCAGCTTCTTCACCTCCTCCTCAGTTGTGTGTATTTCAACCAGCACTTGTTGGTGTACCTCCCTATTCTGAACACTTGGAGTCCTTCCTGTCTCCACTGTAAATACTTCTTTAAATCTCATGTTGAGCTCCTCACATACCTCTTGGTCTTTTCTTGTGAACTCCCTGCCTTCCTTCTTCAGCCTGATTACCTGGTCCTTGACTGTTGCTTTCCTCCTGATGTGGCTATACAGCAGCTTCGGGTCAGACTTGACTTTTGATGCTCTGTCATTTTCGTATTGTCGCTGAACCTCCCTTCTTATCTGTGCATATTCGTTTCTGGCTCTTCGGCTATTGTCTTTATTTTCCTGGGTCCTTTGTCTTCTGTACTTTTTCCATTCTCTAGTGCACTTAGTTTTTGCCTCCCTACACCTTTGGGTGAACCAAGGACTCGTTCTGTTCTTCCCATTATTTCTGTTTTCCTTGGGAACAAACCTCTCCTCTTCGTCCTTGTCACATAGTCCTGCTAATTCTCTCTCCCACTGAACATCTTGCAGGAAGTTCCTCATGCCTGTGTAGTCCCCCCTTTTGTAGTTTCGTTTATCCCGTCCTATTCCTGCTACTCTCTACACTTGTAGCTCAACTATGTAATCAAAGTACAGAACCACATGATCACTAGCTCCAAGGAGCCTTTTGTACATAATATCCTCGATGTCTGAACTACTCAAGGTGAATATTAGGGCCAGTCTTGCTGGATCATCCTCTCCTCTCTCTCTCTCTGGTAGTGTCTCTAACATGTTTATGCATGAGGTTTTCCAGTACCACTTCCATCATCTTGGCTCTCCATGTTTCGGGACCCCCATGGGGCTCCAGGTTTTCCCAGTCTCCTTGTGATTGAAATCACCCATAACTAGTAACTTTGCTATCCCCACGTGAGCTCTTCTGGCCACCTTGGCTAGTGTGTCTACCATTGCTGTGTTGCTTTCGTCGTATTCTTCATTTGGCCTCCTGCAGTGTGTGTGTGTGTGTGTGTGTGTGTGTGTGTGTGTGTGTGTGTGTGTGTGTGTGTGTGTGTGTGTGTGCGTGTGTGTGTGTGTGTCTGTGTGTATGAGTATCATCAATTGTATGTCCTATTTTACCTGGAGAGAGTTCCGGGGGTCAACGCCCCCGCGGCCCGGTCTGTGACCAGGTTCAATTTTTCATATCATGTAATAATTTTTTCCACAATATCGCTCAACAGAACAACGAATAATAATAATAATAATAAAAATAATAATAATACCTTAATAATAATAAGATAATGAATTTTTAGTATATTATTAAGGCTGGAAAATATAATATTCCGGGAACACTGCGTGTTTTTCTCCTCATTATGGAAGTATAATGATATGATGACCGTTACTCAAGAGTGACAGCCAGGTGATGACAGCACACTAATGAGAATAATATACACTCTAGGGGTTGGTTACAGGTTGACTTGGATGGTTACTGGTAGACCTGCATGGTTACAGATAAACCTTGATAGTTATAGGTAGACCTGAACATACTACACGCGTGGTCAAGAAATTTGGAGGAGAGAAGACCAGACGTGGCACACAGCTTTAGATTTTTGCTACCTAAGTGGCTAGTTTATTGTGCATCCCATATTCATCCTGTGGAGGGTATCGCAAGAACATATGGATGCACAAAAGGCCTTGGAACTAGGGGCCTCGAAGGGGTTAATAGGAGTTCATCTGGATTTTTATATCTAGTTGACTTATCTGTTGCAAGCAAATTTCGGAAATTTGTTTAATATTTTTCTTATTTTTATTAATAACATATCTTGACATGCTTGAGAGGAGAGAAACTACAAATATGAATCAGGGAGAAAGTTCTTGGGGTGAACATCACACCTAACATATCACTAGAATTGCATGAATTACTTAATACCTGCAATATATGTGAGGATAACTAATATCACAACTTCCTCAACAAACTTCAGTAAAGAATATTTTAGAAGTATGTTCAGGCACTGTGTCATGTCTGTCATGCAGAATGCTGCTCCAGCCTGGAGTCACAACCTGGTCAGCAGTTTAGGAAAACTAGAAAAGTTTCATAGATTTGCAACAAGACTAGTCCCGGAGCTGAAGGGATTTAGTTAAGAACATAAGAAAGAAGGAGCACTGCAGCAGGCCTGCTGGCCCGTACTACGCAGGTCCAAGTCGCCTACTGGCCCAAGCCAGTCAGGTCCAAGTCACACTCACCCACACCCACTCGTGTAATGGTTTTAGCTTCAGTGACGTTACTGGGGAGTTTGTTCCACTCATCCACAAGTCTAAAGGTATTAAATTTGACGATAATAGGAGAGATGACTGGCAGAGATATAATTACAACGTACAAGATACTCTGAGGATTTGACAGAGCAAATAGTGATAGACTTTCTGAAGTGGGTGTTATAGTGGCGAGAGTCATAGATGGAAAATAAAGACAGGTGAATCACAGGGATGTTAGGAAATACTTTTAGTCTCCAAGGTGATAAAAATGGAATGAGCTAGATGATGAAATGGTTGAAGCAATCAGACACACAGTTTCAAGGGTAGTAGAGGCTAGGAGGCCAGGAAACCAAATAAGCGTGATGAAATGTTAAGTACTGCGAGTAGACAAGTTGGACAAAGACAAGATGTTCAGAGATGGCACAGAAAACGGTCCCCCAGTTGAAGTTGGAACGACCCGATGAGTCAAAGGGAAAGTTAGGAGTATTTCTTCGACATAGTTGTCAGGAAGTGGGATAAGATAGAAAGTGACATGAGAGGCAAAGGAACCATTACATAGTTTAAATGAGGTTTGATAAAGTTCAGGAGCAGGGTGAGAGAGAGTGGACCTAGAGCAAACAGTGAAGAGGCGGGGGGCAGGAGTAATGACTTGACCCCTGTGCCACAACTAGGTGGGACACGTACACACACACACTACACACACACCACACACACACACGACACGCGAGAGGGACAATGAGAGTTGTGGTTCAGCCAAAATTAAGAAATTAAGAAGCATGGAAAAAACGCACAACTACACAAGGCAAAACACTGGAACTAACACTGAGAGCCGCAGGCAACATGTCTGATGTAACTACGTCTGATGTAACTACGTCTGATGTAACTACGTCTGATGTAAACACGTCTAATGTAACTACGTCTGATGTAATACGTCTGAGTAACTACGGGGTTTTGATGTAACTAACGTCTGATGAACTACGTCTGATGTAACTACGTCTAATGTAACTACGTCTGATGTAACTACGTCTGATGTAACTACGTCTGATGTAACTACGTCTGATGTAACTACGTCTGATGTAACTACGTCTAATGTAACTACGTCTGATGTAACTACGTCTGATGTAACTACGTCTGATGTAACTACGTCTAATGTAACTACGTCTGATGTAACTACGTCTGATGTAACTACGTCTGATGTAACTACGTCTGGTGCAACTACGTCTGATGTAACTACGTCTGATGTAACTACGTCTAATGTAACTACGTCTGATGTAACTACGTCTGATGTAACTACGTCTAATGTAACTACGTCTAATGTAACTACGTCTGATGTAACTACGTCTGATGTAACTACGTCTGATGTAACTACGTCTGATGTAACTACGTCTGATGTAACTACGTCTGATGTAACTACGTCTGGTGCAACTACGTCTGATGTAATTACGTCTGATGTAACTACGTCTGATGTAACTACGTCTGGTGCAACTACGTCTGATGTAACTACGTCTGATGTAACTACGTCTGATGTAACTACGTCTGATGTAACTACGTCTGATGTAACTACGTCTAATGTAACTACGTCTGGTGTAACTACGTCTGGTGTAACTACGTCTGATGTAACTACGTCTGATGTAAACTACGTCTGATGTAACTACGTCTAATGTAACTACGTCGGTGTAACTACGTCTGGTGTAACTACGTCTGATGTAACTACGTTGATGTAACTACGTCTGATGTAACTACGTCTGATGTAAATACGTCTGATGTAACTACGTCTAATGTAACTACGTCTGGTGTAACTACGTCTGGTGTAACTACGTCTGATGTAACTACGTCTGATGTAACTGCGTCTGATGTAACTACGTCTGATGTAACTACGTCTGATGTAACTACGTCTGATGTAACTACGTCTAATGTAACTACGTCTGGTGTAACTACGTCTGGTGTAACTACGTCTGATGTAACTACGTCTGATGTAACTGCGTCTGATGTAACTACGTCTGATGTAACTACGTCTGATGTAACTACGTCTGATGTAACTACGTCTAATGTAACTACGTCTGGTGTAACTACGTCTGATGTAACTACGTCTGATGTAACTACGTCTGATGTAACTACGTCTAATGTAATACGTCTGGTGTAACTAACGTCTGGTGTAACTACGTCTGATGTAACTACGTCTGATGTAACTGCGTCTGATGTAACTACGTCTGATGTAACTACGTCTGATGTAACTAGTCTGATGTAACTACGTCTAATGTAACTACGTCTGGTGTAACTACGTCTGATGTAACTACGTCTGATGTAACTACGTCTGATGTAACTACGTCTGATGTAACTACGTCTGATGTAACTACGTCTAGTGTAACTACGTCTGATGTAACTAGTCTGATGTAAACTACGTCTAATGTAACTAACGTCCTGATGTAACTACGTCTGATATAACTACGTCTGATGTAATTACGTCTAATGTAAACTACGTCTAATGAACCTACGTCTGATGTAACTACGTCTGATGTACACTACGTCTGATGTAACACGTCTAAGTAACTACGTCTGATGAACTACGTCTGATGTAACTACGTCAATGTAACTACGTCTGATGCAACTACGTCTGATGTAACTACGTCTAATGTAACTACGTCTGATGTAACTACGTCTGATGTAACTACGTCTAATGTAACTACGTCTGATGTAACTACGGCTGATGTAACTACGTCTGATATAACTACGTCTAATGTAACTACGTCTGATGTAACTACGGCTGATGTAACTACGTCTAATGTAACTACGTCTGATGTAACTACGTCTGATGTAGCTACGCCTGATGCACCTGCGTCTGATGTAACTACGTCTGATGTAACTACGTCTGATTTAACTACGCCTAATGTAAGTACGTCTGATGTAACTACGTCTGATGTAACTACGTCTGATGTAACTACGTCTGATGTAACTACGTCTGATGTAACTACGGCTGATGTAACTACGTCTAATGTAACTACGTCTGATGTAACTACGGCTGATGTAGCTACGCCTGATGCACCTGCGTCTGATGTAACTACGTCTGATGTAACTACGTCTGATGTAACTACGTCTGATGTAACTACGTCTAATGTAACTACGGCTGAGGTAACTACGTCTGATGTAACTACGTCTAGTGTAACTACGTCTGATGTAACTACGGCTGATGTAACTACGTCTAATGTAACTACGTCTGATGTAACTACGCCTGATGTAGCTACGCCTGATGCACCTGCGTCTGATGTAACTACGTCTTATGTAACTACGTCTGATGCAACTACGTCTGATGTAACTACGTCTTATGTAACTACGTCTGATGCAACTACGTCTGATGTAACTACGTCTGATGTAACTACGTATGATGTAGCTACGTCTGATGTAATTACGTCTGATATAACTACGTCTGATGCAGCTACGTCTGATGTAACTACGTCTGATGCAACTACATGTGATGTAACTACGTCTGAAGCAACTACGTTTGATGTAACTACTTCTGATATAACTACGTCTGATGCAGCTACGTCTGATGTAACTACGCCTGATGCAGCTACGTCTGATGCAGCTACGTCTGGCGTAACTACGTCTGATATAACTACGTCTGATGCAGCTACGTCTGATGTAACTACGTCTGATGCAGCTACGACTGATGCAACTATATGTGATGTATCTACGTCTGAAGCAACTACGTTTGATGTAACTACGTCTGATGCAGCTACGTCTGATGTAACCACGTCTGATGCAACTATATGTGATATATCTACGTCTGATGTAATTACGTCTGATATAACTACGTCTGATGCAACTACATGTGATGTAACTACGTCTGAAGCAACTACGTCTGATGTTACTACGTCTGATGCAACTACATGTGATGTAACTACGTCTGAAGCAACTACATTTGATGTAACTACGTCTGATATAACTACGTCTGATGCAGGTACGTCTGATATAACTACTTCTGATGCAGCTACGACTGATGCAACTATATGTGATGTATCTACGTCTGAAGCAACTACGTTTGATGTAACTACGTCTGATGCAGCTACG
Organism: Cherax quadricarinatus; assembly: GCF_026875155.1. NCBI lineage: Eukaryota > Metazoa > Arthropoda > Malacostraca > Decapoda > Parastacidae > Cherax > Cherax quadricarinatus. The sequence goes on along the minus strand of NC_069408.1, from coordinate 50,635,679 downwards.
TCTGATGCAGCTACAGCTGATGCAACAACGTAAGATGCAAACTGCAAGAACTACAATAGCTGCAAGTACTACAATAACTGCAAGTACTACAAGAACTGAAAGTGCTACAAGAAATACAATGAGCTGCAAGACATACAAAAACTACAAGGACCTACAAGTACGGAAACTACGAGGGCTGTGAGAACTGCAAGAACAACAACTGCAACAACTGGAAGAGCTACAAGAATTCCAGAGATTGCAAGAACTATAACTGCAAGAATTAAAAAAAAATACGAGGACCATGATAACTGTAGTAACTACGAGGACTTCGAGAAGTTCAGTGATTTTCAAGAACTACGAGAAGTTTAAAAACATTATGACTTAGATAAACAGCTGCTGTGGTCTGGAAATTGTTCCCTTAACATCAGCCTGTACTGCAATGACAGTTTGGTTGTTCAAGTTCAACCTCCAAAATGATGAGAGGAAAGTGGTTGTTCAAGTTCAACCTCCATAATGATGAGAGGAAAGTGGTTGTTCAAGTTCAACCTCCATAATGATGAGAGGAAAGTGGTTGTTCAAGTTCAACCTCCATAATAATGAGAGGAAAGCGACTTAGTGTTGTTGTAGTATCTTGTGTCAGTGGTTCCCAGAGTGTGGTGCCCGCACTCCTGGGAGTGCGTGATCTGATCTCAGGGAGTGCGTGATCTGATCTCTGGGAGTGCGTGATCTGATCTCTGGGAGTGCGTGATCTGTTCTCTGGGAGTGCGTGATCTGATCTCAGGGTGTGCGTGATCTGATCTCTGGGAGTGCATGATCTGATCTCTGGGAGTGCGTGATCTGTTCTCTGGGAGTGCGTGATCTGATCTCTGGGAGTGCGTGATCTGATCTCTGGGAGTGCATGATCTGTTCTCTGGGAGTGCGTGATCTGATCTCTGGGAGTGCATGATCTGATCTCTGGGAGTGCGTGATCTGATCTCTGGGAGTGCATGATCTGTTCTCTGGGAGTGCGTGATCTGATCTGTGGGAGTGCGTGATCTGATCTCTGGGAGTGCGTGATCTGATCTCTGGGAGTGCGTGATCTGATCTCAGGGAGTGCATGATCTGATCTCTGGGAGTGCGTGATCTGATCTCTGGGAGTGCATGATCTGTTCTCTGGGAGTGCGTGATCTGATCTCTGGGAGTGCGTGATCTGATCTCAGGGAGTGCATGATCTGATCTCTGGGAGTGCATGATCTGATCTCTGGGAGTGCGTGATCTGATCTCAGGGAGTGCATGATCTGATCTCTGGGAGTGCATGATCTGATCTCTGGGAGTGCGTGATCTGATCTCTGGGAGTGCATGATCTGTTCTCTGGGAGTGCGTGATCTGATCTCTGGGAGTGCGTGATCTGATCTCAGGGAGTGCGTGATCTGATCTCTGGGAGTGCGTGATCTGATCTCTGGGAGTGCGTGATCTGATCTCAGGGAGTGCGTGATCTGATCTCTGGGAGTGCATGATCTGATCTCTGGGAGTGCGTGATCTGTTCTCTGGGAGTGCGTGATCTGTTCTCTGGGAGTGCGTGATCTGATCTCTGGGAGTGCGTGATCTGATCTCAGGGAGTGCGTGATCTGATCTCTGGGAGTGCGCGATCTAATCTCAGGGAGTGCGTGATCTGATCTCAGGGAGTGCGTGATCTGATCTCTGGGAGTGCGTGATCTGATCTCAGGGAGTGCGTGCTCTGATCTCAGGGAGTGCGTGATCTGATCTCTGGGAGTGCGTGATCTGATCTCTGGGAGTGCGTGATCTGATCTCAGGGAGTGCGTGATCTGATCTCTGGGGAGTGCGTGATCTGATCTCGTGGAGTGCGTGCTCTGATCATCAGGGAGTGCGTGATCTGATCTCTGGGAGTGCGTGCTCTGATCTCAGGGAGTGCGTGATCTGATCTCAGGGAGTGCGTGATCTGATCTCAGGGAGTGCGTGATCTGATCTCAGGGAGTGCGTGATCTGATCTCAGGGAGTGCGTGCTCTGATCTCAGGGAGTGCGTGATCTGATCTCTGGGAGTGCGTGCTCTGATATTCGGGAGTGCGTAATCTGACTTGGGAGTGCGTGATTGATCTCTGGAGTGCGAACCTCTATCATCTGGGAGTGCGTGCTCTGATCTCAGGATGCGTATCTGATCTCTGAGTGCGTGATTGTCCAGAGTGCGTGATCTGACTCTGGCGGCGACTATCTCTGGGAGTGCGTGATCTGATCTCTGGGAGTGCGTGATCTGATCTCTGGGAGTGCGTGATCTGATCTCAGGGAGTGCGTGATCTGATCTCTGGAGTGCGTGATTGATCTAGGGAGTGCGTGATCTGATCTCTAGGGAGTGCGTGATCTGATCTCTGGGAGTGCGTGATCTGATCTCAGGGAGTGCGTGATCTGATCTCTGGGAGTGCGTGATCTGATCTCTGGGAGTGCGTGATCTGATCTCTGGGAGTGCGTGATCTGATCTCAGGGAGTGCGTGATCTGATCTCTGGGAGTGCGTGATCTGATCTCAGGGAGTGCGTGATCTGATCTCTGGGAGTGCGTGATCTGATCTCTGGGAGTGCGTGATCTGATCTCTGGAGTGCGTGATCTGTCCGGGAGTGCGTGATCTGATCTCAGGGAGTGCGTGATCTGATCTCAGGGAGTGCGTGGTCTGATCTCTGGGAGTGCGTGATCTGATCTCTGGGAGTGACAAGAATTCCATTATGGCAGAAGTTATACCTAATATTCAATTTTTAATGAGATTCCAGAAATATTCAATATTATCTTTGATTGAGAACTTTATAATTTTAAATCAATTAATTATTTGTTCTGTAAATGATCATGTAAGTGCAATACTGCGACAGTCCGGGGATCGAACCGTGTCATATACCCAGCCTCTCAACACCTTTATCCACTGTGCCACTACACTGGGTACCTGATGATGGTAGTATGGTGGCCCAGTGGATGAAGGCGTCGAGAAATTTACCCATTGTCCTGGGAGGCTGGGTTGATGTCACGGGTTCGATTCCCGGTGAGTCGAAGAATTATATTTGGTTAATGAAAACCCACTTTGTTCTGTGGATGATTTAAAATGACCACGTGCATGGGAGTGGCGCCCTCATACACCTGGCTCCTCAAGGGATGGAAGTGGTGGTGATATATATTGATTCGGGACTCACTGCTGACTCAGATCTGGCCCGGTTAAAATATGTTTACCTATGTGACTTGCTTCACCTCTCGTTCCGTCTCGTGACGTCTTAAAACATGTGACTTGCTTCACCTCTCGTTCCGTCTCGTGACGTCTTAAAACATGTGACTTGCTTCACCTCTCGTTCCGTCTCGTGACGTCTTAAAACATGTGACTTGCTTCACCTCTCGTTCCGTCTCGTGACGTCTTAAAACATGTGACTTGCTTCACCTCTCGTTCCGTCTCGTGACGTCTTAAAACATGTGACTTGCTTCACCTCTCGTTCCGTCTCGTGACGTCTTAAAACATGTGACTTGCTTCACCTCTCGTTCCGTCTCGTGACGTGTTAGAAGAATATACAGCGGACGAATCACTTTGGATATATTTCAAACCTGCTTTATAAAGTGGTGGTTGTTAAACCACTGTAGCTACATCCAGTTTGTGTTGAAGAGTGAGGAAGTCAGTTGTTTGTTGTTGCTGTTGTTTTATTCGTCAGGAAACAGGTCAAGTGCGTCCTGACATTAGATCTTAATGATATAGATGACCCGTAAGAGGAAGTCAGTTTGCTGACTCTATTCTTAGCTGGAGGGTTCACTGTGAAAATTCTCTCGTGTCGTGTTATATTTGTGGTTATCTAGTGTTAGCACAGGTGATGCATGTGTTATGTTTGTAGTTATCTTATGTTAATACAAGTTATCCTGGGATCCGTCACTTCTTTTCTTTCGTATTAATTATAACGAAACTGGAATAAAGAAACAAATCACAATGGCATTCAACTTAGTTGAATGGCAATACCTTTGTCTGTGTCACAGACTCCAGGGATCACCACTTCTCAAGTGAATATCCCAGTAAACACCATATAAAATATATATCCATCCATCGATAAACATACATAATAGGCGCCGTGCAGAATATGTTTATTGTGCACTCTATATTCATCCTGTGGAGGGTAGGTTAGTTTAGTTTAATATGTTTATTATGCACCCCATACCCATCCTGTGGGCGGTAGTCAAAAAATTACAGAGGTACATAATTGGTCCAGGGACTGGACTCCAAAGTTTTGATAGCTGAGCAAGTTACAGAGGTAATGAACTCAGAATTTACAAAGGTAATGAACTCCAGGAAGGTCTGGTCACAATCATGACAAGTTACAAAGGTATTTACAGATTACAGAGGTACGTAATGGGTCCAGGGACTGGGCCCCCAAAGTTTTGATAGCTGAACTAGGTACAAAGGTTAACAAGAGTACATCCGGATTTATATCTACAGTTCACTTATCTGTTACAAGCAAATTAAGTAGTTTTTTACTTATTGTATCTGGTATCTTATTTTCATTAATATGATACCTTGACATGTCACATACTGTGTATCTCTATATTGCTCAATAAGCAGATACTAAGACACATATTTTGTATTTTGTTTGATCATCATATGTGTGTGTCTCCCAAACTGCAGAATGCCAAAGAATGAAAACAAAAAATATCGGCAGATGGTGAGAAAGATCATAAGTGTCCTCCAGCTGTCTTGGTTGCTACCAGCTTGACTGATCTTCGTGCTGAGACGCAGCTTCATCCTAGTGCAGTGTAAGCTAGGCTTCAATATATCAATAATGTGATCATTTATATTCATAAGATGCCATAGCGTTGGCTCTTTGAAAGATGAGCCATTATTCTTTAGTGGAGCTGTAAAGACATGACGTTTGTATAACGGAGATAAAAGATGTGCATCGTGATGCGCACCGTTGTAAACACAGTTTGAGTGACACTGGTGACTAAGAGAAGGAAGGTTGATCAGGGAAGGAAGGATGGGGAGGGAGGGAAGAATGGGCAGGGATGGAAGGTTGAGCAGGGAGGAAAGAATGGGCAGGGATGGAAGGATGGGCAGGGAGGGAAGGATGGGCAGGGATGGAAGGATGGGCAGGGAGGAAAGAATGGGCAGGGATGGAAGGATGGGCAGGGATGGAAGGATGGGCAGGGAGGAAAGAATGGGCAGGGATGGAAGGATGGGCAGGGAGGGAAGAATGGGCAGGGATGGAAGGATGGCAGGGAGGGAAGGATGGCAGGGAGGGAAGAATGGTCAGGGATGGAAGGATGGGCAGGGATGGAAGGATGGGCAGGGATGGAAGGATGGGCAGGGAGGGAAGGATGGGCAGGGATGGAAGGATGGGCAGGGATGGAAGGATGGGCAGGGAGGAAAGAATGGGCAGAGATGGAAGGATGGGCAGGGAGGGGAAGAAATGGGCAGGGATGAAAGGATGGGCAGGGAGGGAAGGATGGGCAGGGATGGAAGGTTGAGCAGGGAGGAAAGAATGGGCAGGGATGGAAGGATGGGCAGGGAGGGAAGGATGGGCAGGGATGGAAGGATGGGCAGGGATGGAAGGTTGAGCAGGGAGGGAAGAATGGGCAGGGATGGAAGGATGGGCAGGGATGGAAGGATGGACAGGGATGGAAGGATGGACAGGGATGGAAGGATGGACAGGGATGGAAGGATGGACAGGGATGGAAGGATGGACAGGGATGGAAGGATGACAGGGATGGAAGGATGGACAGGGATGGAAGGATGGACAGGGATGGAAGGATGGACAGGGATGGAAGGATGGACAGGGATGGAAGGATGGACAGGGATGGAAGGATGGACAGGGAGATGCATCTGAATTATTTGTGAAATCTTGTTGTCCCTCACAACAGTATATATGCTGCTCCTCGTGTTCAGTTGTGTCACCAGGCTGGTCATTATCCCTCGGACCTGGTCTCGTTACCAACCTTGCTGTGACCTGGTCTCGTTACCAACCTTGCTGTGACCTGGTCTCGTTACCAACCTTGCTGTGAATACTTTTATCAGGTGTGGGTTCCATACTAGTGCTACGTACTCTAGATGAGTCAGACGATGTACATAAGGGTAGTGAATGACTTTTTGTTAAGGTTCCTCGATACTGTTATTAGATTCACTGTCGCTCGGATAATACCCAAGTTATTGTATTGCCTTGCATCTGTGGCGCTGACAGGTATTGTTCACATGTATGGTACAGATACACTTAGTACAAGGCAAGATTTTTTATTATAAATAACGTTTCGCCCTAAGTGAACGAAACTTTATCTGTACTGAATGTTTTTGTACCGGGTATGTTGGGTATTATACAGGTCTTGAGGTCCTCCTTGAGTGAGGGTTGTAGTCGCTCCGCCAAGTCTCTACTCCGTCTCCATAATGCTCCCATAATTTTCATAACCTTACACTTGCTGGAGTTGGTCTCCAGTAGCCACTTATCTGATCAACTCTACAGTGCATTTGTGTCATAGTGTTGCCTGGTTCTGCCATCTACCACCTCCATTATATTCTTTAGTGTTACATGTACGAAGCGAGAGGTAGTCGCGAAGGTTTGATCCTCCGTCACCCTTGTTATAGTGTTAAGACGGAGGATTGAGCCTCTGATGAGTGACACACACACACACATGTTCAACACTTAATGAAGCACAACATAGCTTGACTGATCACAGACTGACCCGCGATGGCCGTACGGAGGATTGAGCGTGCACTATCCTTGCGTTGAATGGCTCACACGGGTTTACTGCTTCGTGATCTATAATTACAGTGTGGTATACAGTGTTGTCCCTTATGAGTGTCCTCTCGTTACACCTGTCCTTCCTGGTACTCCTTCCTGCAAACTTCCGTTATGTTCCTCCACTTAGATATTCTGTAATCAATTAAAACGTCCTTCCCATTTTTGGGGCCCCTCCCTTTTCTAGTTTATTTTTCAGGTCGGTGCCATCCCGTCCTCCGTGGGCCAACCACTAGTTTATAACTATTTAGGTTTAGATATTTGCAACCCGGGTTCTTAATTGTAGAAACGTTTTTTGCTCCAGTAGTTTCCTCAGCCCCAATACAGAGAAGAAATTTAAGACAGGAAGGTTTTTGAGGTAATCAGTCCCACCCGGGATCATGTGTTCAGTCCATCAATCTTCAAGATTGCGGCAGGAGATAATCGTAAAAACTCGCTTTTTGGGGTCACAGTGGTGGCCCATGCAACCCTCCCAAAGGGTATAAATATACCTAGTTGGATAAGTTTTTGTAGCCAGCGGGGTCCAGTGGCAACGCACTGGCCTGAAGTTTTAGGCTCCTTGCACCTTTTGGGTTCAAACCCCAACCGTACCCCCCGGGTTGATTTCATCGTGTTTTTTACTTTTTCGTGGGGTTCTAGATCTCAAAAAATTCTAGTTCACACTGTCAAATTAAGGTAAGGGGGGAAGAGGCAGATTTCGGGGTGCCAGACAGGCCAGCGCCAACAACCCCCCTTCTCCCCCCCCCTCCCTTCCCCAATTTCCCCCTCCTCTCTCCCCCCCCCCTCCCCACTTTGGGTGTTTTTGAGTCTACAGGTACCCATCATGGGGGGTGGGGGAGGGAGGGAGGAAGGAGTTTGTTAATAAATGGACGGCAAATATCCCAAATGCGTTTTCCTTTCACACCAGGGGTGTTTTTTCAGACACCACTGGGTACTGATGTTGTTTTGTGACCGCACTGTGTACAAGATTTGGATGTACAGTCACTTGTACTGATTTTGTTCAGTAAACCACGGGGTACATGGTGTTTGTGAATCACGGGGACGTGATTTGTTAGTGCACTTCATACTGATGTGGGGGTGTACAGGGTGGGGGGATTTTGTGTGAAAACCCGTACAGGTGTTTTGGATTTGGCGTGCAATCTTG
>NC_069408.1:50607823-50622823 GCF_026875155.1 Cherax quadricarinatus | reverse complement strand
TATTATTATTATTATTATTATTATTATTATTGGTGGGAGTCATAAAGCTCTTGGAGAAAGTAGGGAAGCTCCACCTCCTTGGAGGTCATCATAAACGGATCATCACAAATGGATCATCACAAATGGGCCATCACAAATAGATCATGACGAAAAACGTCATCACAGAAAGTACTGGAGACAAGACGTGGTAATCCACCATAATTTTGGTAGTCAAGAACGGCGACAGCCAGGGTCGAGTGTTCCTGCCTGGTCTGTCTGTCTACCTGACTGTCATCATATAAGCCTACCTGCTTGCCTGCCTGCCTTTCTGCCTGCAAAGCCTGCCTACCTGGCCGCTGGCGTTACACATTAAGCTCACTGGATAACGAACTTCCTTGATCAAATATTCAATAATGGCGGCCTGAAATGAGTGGCACGAGAGGAGGAGGCTACGTAGCACCACGAGAATATTCATCTGTTGGTTTACTATCCGCTGCTGTTGTTGTTATTTCTGCTGTTGTTACTGTTGCTGTTCTTGATGTTACTGGTGGTAGCGGTGCTGCTCTTGCTACTGCTGGTATGGTGCTGTTGTTACTGCTGCTGTTCTTGATGCTACTAGTGGTGGTGCTGTTGTTATTACTGCTGTTGTTCTTGATGCTACTAGTGGTGGTGCTGTTGTTATTACTGCTGCTGTTCTTGATGCTACTAGTGGTGGTGCTGTTGTTATTACTGCTGTTGTTCTTGATGCCACTGGTAGTGGCGATGCTGTTGATGCTACTTGTGGTGGCGGTGCTGCTCTTGCTACTGGTGGTCGCGGTGCTGTTGTTGTTACTGCTCTTGTTCTTGATGCTACTGTGGGGGGGGATGATGTTGATGCTACTGGTGGTGGAGGTGCTGTTGTTGCTACTGGTGGTGGCGGTGCTGTTGTTGTTACTGGTACTGTTTTTGATGCTACTGGTGGTGGCGGTGCTGTTGCTGTTACTGTTACTAATGCTGTTTTTTACTTTTGCTGTTATAGCTGTTGTTGTTGCTATTACTGCTGCTGCCGCTGCTGTTGTTGTTGCTGCTGCTGCTGTTGTTGCTCCTGCTGTTACTGTTGCTGCTGCTGTTGTTGCTCCTGCTGTTACTGTTGCTGCTGCTGTTGTTGCTCCTGCTGTTACTGTTGATGCTGCTGTTGTTGCTCCTGCTGTTACTGTTGATGCTGCTGTTGTTGCTCCTGCTGTTACTGTTGATGCTGTTAGTACATCCAATTTTTTCTTTCCTCTCACCTATCACGTTACTCTGGATAATCTAATATTTAGGTCTGAATTACAATAACAAACATCAGAAAGAGAGAGAGAGAGAGAGAGAGAGAGAGAGAGAGAGAGAGAGAGAGAGAGAGAGAGAGAGAGAGAGAGAGAGAGAGAGAGAGAGAGAGAGAGAGAGAGAGAGAGAGATAGAGACATTGCATGTGCAATGTACAGACCTCAGTGGCAACATGCAGACCCTATCAATTTCATAATGGAAAATATTGACTCCCTTCTGCTACAACACAACTGTCAACATATTATAATTGTTGGTGACCTCAACCAGCACCTTATACAGAGGGACTTTGATGACCTTCTTGCAGTGTTTGACATGAGAAACTTTGTTGATTTCCCTACTCATATCTCTGGCTCCTCCCTTGACCCAGTAGTGAGTGATCTGGCAGAAGGCATAGTCACTTGTCAACCCCTCGGCTACGTTGGATCGTCTGACCACAAGGCTGTTTTTACCACACTTAAGATCCCAACAGAACGAGGTGAGGAGTCCACACGCACAACCTGGCTATGGGAAAAAGGTAATTGGCCAGCCCTTTGCTCTGAGCTCGCCACCACCGACTGGAATGCTCTTCTCCAGGGGGATATTGACAACCAAGTGAAAGCCTTCACTGGACACATCCTTAATCTGCAACAAGAACACATTCCTCACCGGCAATATGTGACAAAGCCTACAGTTCAGCCTTGGTTTGGCTTTCGTTGTAGAGAGGCTGCTACTGCTAAGTACAAAGCATGGCGAAGGTATAAGAGACATCCTACCACCTATAACAGGAACTTGCACATGCAAGCCTGTAGGCATATGGGTGATGTTCAAAAGTGGGCCATTGCTAAATGGGAGGTGGACACTAAAAGAAAGTTAGCATCAGGTAGGGTAGGCTCCAAAACCTGGTGGTCCCTGGTCAAGGACAGACAAGGTTATCTGCCTGATGAACTTATTCCACCTCTAAATCGACAGGATGGGACCACCTCTACTAGTAGTCAAGAGAAGGCGGACCTCTTTGCTGAACACTTTGCTACCAAAATGCAAGTTCCTGATCCAGCAAGGGACCCTCCTTGGCTAGCTGCAAGAACTGTGTCAAAACTGTCAGTGGTGACAATAAGGCAGGAGGAGGTGCATTTCCTTCTTAAATCACTTGACCAAGAAAAGGCTGTGGGCCCAGACAAGTTGAGCCCAAGATTGTTGAGAAGATGTGCAGACCAGCTAGCAGCACCTCTAACTCGCATCTTTCAGCACTGCCTAGTACAGTGTAAATGGCCCTCTCCATGGAAAGAGGCAAATGTAGTCCCTGTTCACAAAAAGAAGAGCAGAGCAGAAATCAGCAACTACAGACCAGTGTCACTCCTGTCAATCACTGGTAAGATCCTTGAGACAATAATCTCAAGACAAATGACAGATTTTTTTGACTACCACTCACTACTTTGTGATCGTCAATATGGCTTCAGGAAAGGTTACTCTGCTGCTGATCTGTTGTTAAACCTCTCCACTAAGTGGCACCAGTCACTGGATGAATCCAAAGTCAGCTGTGTGGTAGCACTGGACATTGCTGGCGCTTTCGACCGGGTGTGGCACCAGGGCCTCTTAGCAAAACTTCAAGCACTGGGAATTGCAGGCTCTACGCTATGTCTCCTCAGTGATTACCTTCATGGTAGATCTCTAAGTGTAGTCCTCAATGGAACGGAATCAGCAAGGCATCCTATTGGGGCAAGCGTTCCACAAGGAAGTGTGCTGGGTCCACTGTTATGGAATGTCTACTTCAACGACCTTCTTCATCTCATCCCAGAATCACATGCATATGCAGACGACTGTACACTGACATTCACTTATCCAAGAGAAGAAATGCCAGGTGCTCTAAGCTACATCAATCACCAGCTGAGAGCTATATCAGCTTGGGGAAATAGATGGCAAATAACATTTGCACCTGAGAAAACGCAAATGATGATCGTCTCTAGGCACCATGATGGTAATGCTGGTGCAGTAGTACGGATGAATGGGACGATGTTGGCACCTGGAGAAGAAGTTGATATCCTTGGGGTGAAATTTGACTCCAAACTAACCATGAAGAACCATGTTGTAAATCTTGCAAACAAGGCAGCCAGGAAGCTTACCTGATGGCTACAGCTCCCGCTTCACACACGGAGGGCCCGGGTTCGATTCCCGGCGGGTGGAAACATTCCGACACGTTTCCTTACACCTGTTGTCCTGTTCACCTAGCAGCAAATAGGTACCTGGGTGTTAGTCGACTGGTGTGGGTCGCATCCTGGGGGACAAGATTAAGGACCCCAATGGAAATAAGTTAGACAGTCCTCGATGACGCACTGACTTTCTTGGGTTATCCTGGGTGGCTAACCCTCCGGGGTTAAAAATCCGAACGAAATCTTATCTTATCTTATCTTATCTTCGCCGTATCTCGCACCTGCTTGACAGTAGGGGTTGCAAGATCCTGTACGAGGCACAAGTACGCTCACACCTTGAGTATGCTCCACTTTCTTGGTTTGCCTGCCCCCCCCTCTCATATGCGACTGCTTGACAGAGTAGAGAACAGAGCAAGACGTCTCATCTCTCGCCTGGACCCATCCTGGATAGATCTGTCATTTCAGCAGAGCCTTCAACATAGGAGGGATGTGGGTGGCCTTACTGTTATGTACAAGGCCAATATTGTCAAAATACCACACTTGGATCCACTTCGAGGACAGCGTGAAACAAGCTTTTATGCCACAAGACGGGCAGAAAGCAGCAACTTCACTCTGGCTGTACCCTTCTCCAGAACATCACTCCATCTGAGATCATACATACCCAGGATGACTCGAGTATGGAACACATTCGTACAGCATAATGTAGTCAACGAGATAACGTCAGTTGATCAAATGAAAATGATGGCCCACAGATGGCTCCAACTTCATCCTGTTCCCTACTTGTATGTCTCATAACAATAAAAATGCTTTCAAATGAGCTGATGTAGGGTAACAGCTCTTAGCTTGCCAATAAAGTTAGGAATCCTTAACCTGTAAATAGCTGTCAATAAAGCTAGGGATCCTTAACCTTGTCAAACCCTGTGTAAAAAAAAAAAAAAAAAAAAAAAAAAAAAAAAAAAAAAAAAAAAAAAAGAGAAGGATGAGAGCAAGGAGGGAGAGAGAGAAAGTATGAAAATAGGGAGAAAGGAAAGAAGACAGGGAGAGGGATGAAGACAGAGAGAGATATTATGAAGACAGGGAGAGAGGTACAAAGAGAGAGATGAAGACACCGAGTGAAAGGAAGACAGAGAGAGAGAGAGATGAAGACAGGGAGAGAGAGAGAGAGAGAGAGAGAGAGAGAGAGAGAGAGAGAGAGAGAGAGAGAGAGAGAGAGAGAGAGAGAGAGAAAGGAAGAGAGGGAGGGAGGATAATCCTCCAAAATGTTTTTCTGTCAGGTGTGAGCAACTCTACAGCGATCATGATCTCCAGGCTGTGATGGCTGGTAACACTGGTGGTCTGTAGGGTCTCTCTCCTGGCTGTGATGGCTGGTAACACTGGTGGTCTGTAGGGTCTCTCTCCTGGCTGTGATGGCTGGTAACACTGGTGGTCTGTAGGGTCTCTCTCCTGGCTGTGATGGCTGGAAACACTGGTGGTCTGTAGGGTCTCTCTCCTAGCTGTGATGGCTGGAAACACTGGTGGTCTGTAGGGTCTCTCTCCAGGCTGTGATGGCTGGAAACACTGGTGGTCTGTAGGGTCTTTCTTCTGGCTGTGATGGCTGGAAACACTGGTGGTCTGTAGGGTCTCTCTCCTAGCTGTGATGGCTGGTAACACTGGTGGTCTTGTAGGGCCCTCTCTCCTGGCTGTGATGGCTGGAAACACTGGTGGTCTGTAGGGTCTCTCTCCAGGCTGTGATGGCTGGAAACACTGGTGGTCTGTAGGGTCTCTCTCCAGGCTGTGATGGCTGGAAACACTGGTGGTCTGTAGGGTCTTTCTTCTGGCTGTGATGGCTGGAAACACTGGTGGTCTGTAGGGTCTCTCTTCTGGCTGTGATGGCTGGAAACACTGGTGGTCTGTAGGGTCTCTCTCCTAGCTGTGATGGCTGGAAACACTGGTGGTCTGTTGGGTCTCTCTCCTGGCTGTGATGGCTGGAAACACTGGTGGTTTGTAGGGTCTCTCTCCTGGCTGTGATGGCTGGAAACACTGGTGGTCTGTAGGGTCTCTCTCCTGGCTGTGATGGCTGGAAACACTGGTGGTCTGTAGGGTCTCTCATCTGGCTGTGATGGCTGGTAACACTGGTGGTCTGTAGGGTCTCTCTTCTGGCTGTGATGGCTGGTAACACTGGTGGTCTGTAGGGTCTCTCTTCTGGCTGTGATGGCTGGTAAACACTGGTGGTCTGTAGGGTCTCTCTCCTGGCTGTGATGGCAACGTTGGTACCACTAGTGTGTGTCTGTGTTGTAGTGGTAACACTGGTACCTCCAGTGTTGCACTCAAACAAACACTCAAGACAGGTAAGTGAGACAAGTAAGAAGTGATATTCCTGGCATAAGATTCACGAGATCATTTTTCCCAAGTTCTTATGCTCTGATGATGAGCTCTTGCTACGACTTATGCTCCGATGATGAGCTCTTGCTACGTCATATGCTCCGATGATGAGCTCTTGCTACGACGATGATGAGCTCTTGCTACGTCATATGCTCCGATGATGAGCTCTTGCTACGTCATATGCTCCGATGATGAACTCTTGCTACGTCATATGCTCCGATGATGAGCTCTTGCTACGTCATATGCTCCGATGATGAGCTCTTGCTACGTCATATGCTCCGATGATGAACTCTTGCTACGTCATATGCTCCGATGATGAGCTCTTGCTACGTCATATGCACACAAAAAATATCTTCTCCCATGCATATCTCTTTTGTCATCCTCTACAGGTATTTTGCTTTGCAGATCTCTTTCCGTATGAATATTTTTGGTCGAAAACCCCAAAACGCAGGAAAGATGATTATTCCGAGCATAATCTTACTAGCATAAGACGCAGGAAGAGTTATCTTCCGAGGATAAAACGTAGGACAATTAATCTTACGAGGATAAGACGTAGGAAGAGTAATCTTACGAGGATAAGAGAGAGGAACCTCGCCACGACAGTGTTGGTCATAAGTTCATGAGGAAAGTTTGTACATTCTTTTCGGAAGTCAAGGAAGGAAATTAGCATTGATAGGTAGAAGCCGAGGACTTACTGTTCCTTGAGGAAGGTTTCTTGATGCTGGTGTGTGATCTCCCTTAAGGAAGGTTCCTTGATGCTGATGAAGGAACTCTCCTTCAAGGAAGGTTCCTTCATGCTGGTGAAGGAATTCTCCATCAAGGAAGGTTCCTTGATGCTTCTGTGTGACTCTCCATCACGGGAGATTCCTTGACTCCAAACTGACCGTGAAGAACCACGTTGTAAAGTTTACAAACAAGGCGGCCAGGAAGCTTACAACACTTAGACGAATCTCTCATCTGCTCGACAGTAGAGGTTGCAAGATTCCGTACGAGACACAAGTATGCTCACACCTTGAGTATGCTCAACTTTCTTAGATTCACCCTCCCCCCTTTCCTGACAGAATAGAGAACAGAGCAAGATGGCTCAACACTCGCCTGGACGCAACCTGGACAGATCTGTCATTTCATCAGAACCTTCAACACTGGAGGTATGTGGGTGGACTTACTATTATATACAAGGCCAGTATTGTCAAAGTACTACACTTGGCTCCACTCTGAGGACAGCTATAAGCGAGCTTCCTACACAACAAGACGGGCAGCAGATAGCAATTTCACTCTGGTTGTACCCTTCTCCAGAACATCACTTCATCTGAGATCATTTATTTCCAGGAGGTCTCGAGTCTGGAACATGTTTGTACAGCACAACATCGACGAAAGTGAAGCTCTTAAACCATACCCCCGGCCGGGATTGAACCCGCGGTCATAGAGTCTCAAAACTCCAGCCCGTCGCGTTAGCCACTAGACCAGCTAGTCGTGAAGCTCTTAGTTTGTAAATAAAATTAGGAACCTTAAACCTAACCCTGTGAAAGCCCTGTGTAAGAGAAAGAGAGAGAGGGAGAAGTGTCCTATAGCTCGATTGCTAGTGCACTCAGCTCACACACTGAGGTCCGTGGTTCGATCTCTGGTACGGGTGAATACATTAGGACTGTTGTCTCTGTTCAGCTATCAGTAAAATAGGTATATGGGTACTAGTCGACTGGTGTGGGTCGCACCCTGGGGACAAAATTGACCCAATTTGTCTGAAATGCTGTGCATAACGAGAGGCTTTGTATATAGTAGTGTGTCATAGATGTTAGCTATGGTCTGTATACCTTGTACAATGTACTTGTAGAAATATTATTATTATTATTATTATTATTATTATTATTATTATTATTATTATTATTATTATTATTATATTATTATTATTATTATTATTATTATTATTAGAGAGAGAGAGAGGGAGAGAGATAGAGAGAGAGAGAGAGAGAGAGAGAGAGAGAGAGAGAGAGAGAGACAGAGAGAGAGAGAGAGAGAGAGAGAGAGAGAGAGAGAGAGAGAGAGAGAGAGAGAGAGAGAAGAGAGAGAGGAGAGAGAGAGAGAGAGAAAGAGAGAGAGAGAGAGAGAGAGAGAGAGAGAGAGAGAGAGAGGGAGGGAGGTAGACAGAGTAGACGGGGTCTGGTATACCAGTCTGGCCAGACTAAGGTCAGAAGACAGTTACAGTGATCCAGACACAGTCCACTCATCAACAGTTACAGTGATCCAGACACAGTCCACTCATCAACAGTTACAGTGATCCAGACACAGTCCACTCATCAACAGTTACAGTACCCGGACACGTGCGTTCACTTCCTCTCCTTCGCTAACACGGATTTAATTTCTCATCCGGACTGCGCTTCGCTGCTAATGCGGAAAGTTTTGCCGATATACGGTTAAAAATTCGCATGGTTCCTTCTACCAGCTGATTGGATTCGCTTCTCAGAGTCCGGATAATTCGTAAGTGAGATTTAGTGAGTGTGGGAGAGCGGAGTCTGGTCGACCTGGAGGGAAGGGAGAGGCATAGAGGGAGGGAAGGGAGAAGCATAGAGGGAGGTAAGGGAGGGAGGGAGAGAGAGAGAGAGAGAGAGAGAGAATATCTTAACGTAACAGGAGAAGATTAGACGTTAATCAGAGACTCCAGGAATGACGTCATCCTTCCTTTATCCTTTGAGTAACGTGCAAATCCATAACTAGAGTTGCTTTGTGTAGCACGTGCTACCAGCCTGGTGTGTGCTACCAGCCTGGTGTGTGCTACCAGCCTGGTGTGTGTGCTACCAGCCTGGTGTGTGCTACCAGCCTGGTGTGTGTGCTACCAGCCTGGTGTGTGTGCTACCAGCCTGGTGTGAGCTACCAGCCTGGTGTGTGTGCTACCAGCCTGGTGTGTGCTACCACCTGGTGTGTTGTGCTACCAGCCTGGTGTGTGTGCTACCAGCCTGGTGTGTGCTACCAGCCTGGTGTGTGTGCTACCAGCCTGGTGTGTGCTACCAGCCTGGTGTGTGTGCTACCAGCCTGGTGTGTGCTACCAGCCTGGTGTGTGTGCTACCAGCCTGGTGTGTGTGCTACCAGCCTGGTGTGTGTGTGCTACCAGCCTGGTGTGTGTGCTACCAGCCTGGTGTGTGTGTTACCAGCCTGGTGTGTGTGCTACCAGCCTGGTGTGTGTGCTACCAGCCTGGTGTGTGTGCTACCAGCCTGGTGTGTGTGTGTTACCAGCCTGGTGTGTGGTGCTACCAGCCTGGTGTGTGTGCTACCAGCCTGGTGTGTGTGCTACCAGCCTGATGTGTGTGCTACCAGCCTGGTGTGTATGCTACCAGCCTGGTGTGTGTGCTACCAGCCTGGTGTGTGTGCTACCAGCCTGGTGTGTGTGCTACCAGCCCGGTGTGTGTGCTACCAGCCTGGTGTGTGTGCTACCAGCCTGGTGTGTGTGCTACCAGCCTGGTGTGTGTGTTACCAGCCTGGTGTGTGTGCTACCAGCGTGGTGTGTCTGCTACCAGCCTGGTGTGTGTGTTACCAGCCTGGTGTGTGCTACAAGCCTGGTGTGTGTGTTAGCAGCCTGGTGTGTGTGCTACCAGTCTGGTGTGTGTGCTACCAGCCTGATGTGTGTGCTACCAGCCTGGTGTGTGTGCTACCAGCCTGGTGTGTGTGCTGCCAGCCTGGTGTGTGTGCTACCAGCCTGGTGTGTGTCCTACCAGCCTGGTGTGTGTGCTACCAGCCTGGTGTGTGTGCTACCAGCCTGGTGTGTGTGCTACCAGCCTGGTGTGTGTGCTACCAGCCTGGAGTGTGTGCTACCAGCCTGGTGTGTGTGCTACCAGCCTGGAGTGTGTGCTACCAGCCTGGTGTGTGTGCTATCAGCCTGGTGTGTGTGCTATCAGCCTGGTGTGTTTGCTACCAGCCTGGTGTGTTTGCTGCCAGCCTAGTCTGTGTGCTGCCAGCCTGGTGTGTGTGCTGCCAGCCTCGTGTGTGTGCTACCAGCCTGGTGTGTGTGCTACCAGCCTGGTGTGTGTGTTACCAGCCTGGTGTGTGCTACCAGCCTGGTGTGTGTGCTACCAGCCTGGTGTGTGTGCTACCAGCCTGGTGTGTGTGCTGCCAGCCTGGTGTGTGTGCTACCAGCCTGGTGTGTGTGTGCTTCCAGCCTGGTGTGTGTGCTACCAGCCTGGTGTGTGCTACCAGCCTGGTGTGTGTGCTACCAGCCTGGTGTGTGCTACCAGCCTGGTGTGTGTGCTACCAGCCTGGTGTGTGTGCTACCAGCCTGGTGTGTGTGCTACCAGCCTGGTGTGTGTGCTACCAGCCTGGTGTGTGCTACCAGCCTGGTGTGTGTGCTAGCAGCCTGGTGTGTGTGCTACCAGCCTGGTGTGTGTGCTACCAGCCTGATGTGTGTGCTACCAGCCTGGTGTGTGTGCTACCAGCCTGGTGTGTATGCTACCAGCCTGGTGTGTGTGCTACCAGCCTGGTGTGTGTGCTACCAGCCTGGTGTGTGTGCTGCCAGCCTGGTGTGTGTGCTACCAGCCTGGTGTGTGTGCTACCAGCCTCGTGTGTGTGCTACCAGCCTGGTGTGTGTGCTACCAGCCTGGTGTGTGTGCTACCAGCCTGGTGTGTGTGCTACCAGCCTGGGTGTGTGGCTACAAGCCTGGTGTGTGTGCTGCCAGCTTCGTGTGTTTGCTACCAGCCTTGTGTGTGTGCTGCCAGCCTGATGTGTGTGCTGCCAGCCTGGTGTGTGTGCTGCCAGCCTGGTGTGTGTCCTACCAGCCTGGTGTGTGTGCTACCAGCCTGGTGTGTGTGCTACCAGCCTGGTGTGTGTGCTACCAGCCTGGTGTGTGTGCTGCCAGCTTCGTGTGTTTGCTACCAGCCTGGTGTGTGTGCTGCCAGCCTGGTGTGTGTGCTGCCAGCCTCGTGTGTGTTCTACCAGCCTGGTGTGTGTGCTGCCAGCCTGGTGTGTGTGCTGCCGGCCTGGTGTGTGTGCTGCCAGCCTGGTGTGTGTGCTGCCAGCCTCGTGTGTGTGCTACCAGCCTGGTGTGTGTGCTACCAGCCTGGTGTGTGTGTTACCAGCCTGGTGTGTGCTACCAGCCTAGTGTGTGCTAGCAGCCTGGTGTGTGTGCTACCAGCCTGGTGTGTGTGCTACCAGCCTGGTGTGTGCTACCAGCCTGGTGTGTGTACTACCAGCCTGGTGTGTGTGCTGCCAGCCTGGTGTGTGTGCTGCCAGCCTCGTGTGTGTGCTGCCAGCCTCGTGTGTGTGCTACCAGCCTGGTGTGTGTGCTGCCAGCCTGGTGTGTGTGCTGCCAGCCTCGTGTGTGTGCTGCCAGCCTGGTGCGTGTGCTACCAGCCTGGTGTGTGTGCTACCAGCCTGGTGTGTGTGTTACCAGCCTGGTGTGTGCTACCAGCCTGGTGTGTGCAAGCAGCCTGGTGTGTGTGCTACCAGCCTGGTGTGTGTGCTACTAGCCTGGTGTGTGCTACCAGCCTGGTGTGTGTGCTACCAGCCTGGTGTGTGTACTAAAAGCCTGGTGTGTGTGCTACTAGCCTGGTGTGTGTGCTACCAAACTGGTGTGTGTGCTACCAGCCTGGTGTGTGTGCTACCAGGCTGGTGTGTGTGCTACCAGCCTGGTGTGTGTGCTACCAGCCTGGTGTGTGTGTGTGCTACAAGCCCGGTGTGTGTGCTACCAGCCTGGTGTGTGTGTGCTACCAACCTGGTGTGTGCTACAAGCCTGGTGTGTGTGCTACCAACCTGGTATGTGTGCTACCAACCTGGTGTGTGTGCTACCAACCTGGTGTGTGTGCTACCAGCCTGGTGTATGTTCTACCAACCTTGTGTGTGTGCTACCAGCCTGGTGTGTGCTACCAGCCTGGTGTGTGCTACCAGCCTGGTGTGCGCTACCAGCCTGGTGTGTGCTACCAGCCTGGTGTGCGCTACCAGCCTGGTGTGTCCCCACCAGCCTGGTGTGTGCTACCAGCCTGGTGTGTGCTACCAGCCTGGTGTGTGTGCTACCAGCCTGGTGTGTGCTACCAGCCTGGTGTGTGCTACCAGCCTGGTGTGTGCTACCAGCCTGGTGTGCGCTACCAGCCTGGTGTGTGCTACCAGCCTGGTGTGTGCTACCAGCCTGGTGTGTGCTACCAGCCTGGTGTGTGCTACCAGCCTGGTGTGCGCTACCAGCCTGGTGTGTGCTACCAGCCTGGTGTGTGCTACCAGCCTGGTGTGTGCTACCAGCCTGGTGTGTGCTACCAGCCTGGTGTGTGTGCTACCAGCCTGGTGTGTGCTACCAGCCTGGTGTGTGCTACCAGCCTGGTGTGCGCTACCAGCCTGGTGTGTGCTACCAGCCTGGTGTGTGCTACCAGCCTGGTGTGTGCTACCAGCCTGGTGTGTGCTACCAGCCTGGTGTGTGCTACCAGCCTGGTGTATGTGCTGCTGACATTCATGCATGACTTTGTTTGGTTGCTGCTCCGTATTGATTTATACACTATAAATAATTTTGATGCCTGGTGGATCATGAGAACTACTAGGCTGAGAAACCATAGTAGTGCCTAGTCGAGTAGTAGGATATAGTATATAGTCAGTAGTGGTTATACTGAACTTCAGTAGCGGTTAGTGTGATAGTCCAGCCTTATTAGTTATCCATACTGATCTCGGGAAGAACAGGTGTGGGAGAATGTGGTCTTAAGAAGACCTGGTTGGCCAGCACTTATACTGCCAGCGACGGTGGTGGTGTTACTGTAACATCTCCAACATTCTGCTACACTCACGTAATGAGTCTTCCAGACTCGTTGGAAGTAATTGATAGACGTATGAGAGGGAGACATAGGGAAGGAGAGGATTGGGATGGATGTAGGATAGGCAGGGAGGGAGAGATGCAGGATGGGAGGGAGAGAGGCAGGAAGGGAGGGAGAGAAGTAGGGTGGGAGAGAGGCAGGGAGGGAGGGAGATATGAAGAGAGGCATTAAGGAAGAGAGAGAGGCAAGAAGGGAGCGACAGAGGGAGTAAGGGTGGGAGAGAGACACGGCGTGAGAGAGAGGCAGGAAGGGAGAGAGGGAGTGCTGGAGTAATCGAGAAACAAAGAGTGTTAATCCTGCCACAACACATTACCTTAAGAAACAGTTGAAATTCCGACTGTTTATAGTCAGTCTTGTTAGGGACAAAATTCCTCAGTAGATTTTCCCTTTTTCGTCTCATTCAGCAAATTTCTTGATTTAAGTCAGTTAGGTCAAGGTTACATGGTGGTCTGTTTATCACAACAACCGGTTATAACGTACAACAACAACATGTAAGATAAGTGAGAATAAAGTTGTGGAATGTGAACAGAACTCGTGGACCCACTGAGCGTACTAGTAAAAACAGTCACATAATCACTGTTGAAGGCTCTTGAACAGTCACCCATTTAACTGTCTTAGTAATACTGTGAAATGTTGACTGTTGTTAAGAGGAGAAGCTGCTCTGTTAAGCATCTCTCTCTCTCTCTCTCTCTCTCTCTCTCTCTCTCTCTCTCTCTCTCTCTCTCTCTCTCTCTCTCTCTCTCTCTCTCTCTCTCTCTCTCCTCTCTCTCTCTCTCTCTCTCTCTCTCCTCTCTTCTCTCCTCTCTCTTCTCTCTCTCTCTTCTCTCCTCTCTCTCTCTCTCCGTCCCTCCCTCTATCCCTTCTTCCCTTCTTCCTTCCCTTCCTTCTTAACAATCAAACCTCACCTCCCTCAACCTAAATATGTATATGTCGTGCCGAATAGGTAGAACATGCGATTTCGGCTTAAATAGCAACGCTCTTCTTGCCGAGTAAGGCAAGTGAAAATTTGTGTATGCAATAATTTCACAAAAATCATTCTGAATCTAACGAAAAAATATATTTCATCGTGTTTGTTTATTATTAAATTATTGTAAACTTACCTAAAATATATTTAGTTGGATTAGGCTAAATTAAATTGCGCTTGTTATAATAAGGTTAGGCAAGTTTTCTAAGGTGCTTTTTGGTACAAAATTATTATATAATATATATATTATATATATATATATATATATATATATATAATATATATATATATATATATATATATATAATATATATATGTATATATATATATATATATATATATATATATATATATATATATATATATATATATATATATATATATATATATATATATATATATATATATATATTAGTTTGTATTTCTGAAACAATATTCATCATATTAATCAACATTAATGTTCAATATACTTTAATATATTCGTTATATTCAGATGTTGCGTCGTTTGCAACACACAACGCACAGACGGACAGACGCTGCGTAATTCCACACTCGAGCGGAACGCATAACTGAATAATATTAATTATACGCAGATATACGCTTATGTAAAACTGGGGGTGCCCAGTTTTACACTATAATTGTTGTTGTTTCTGAGTTAACTCTCTTTCTCTCTCTCTCTCTCTCTCTCTCTCTCTCTCTCTCTCTCTCTCTCTCTCTCTCAGAGCAGAAATAACGACCGATATTTTTATTCGTTTTCTTCTCGTTCTCAGTTTTCTGTTCCTGATACCATTTTGAGATATTATTATTATTATTATTATTATTATTATTATTATTATATTATTATTATTATTATTATTATTATTGTTATTATTATTATTATTATTGTTATTATTATTTTATTATCATCATTACTCATTATTGTTATTATTTCTCATTATTATCTCATTATTATTATTTTATTACTATTGTCATTACTCATAATTATTATTATACTTACTGTTATCATTTCTCTTATTATTGTTATTATTATTTGTTTTATTTTCAGTGCTAACTCACACAAGTAATTATATACCCTCGAAAACTACCTTTAAGTGGTTGAGAACTACTTGTTTAGTCTAGAGAACTAGTTTATTCTAGAGAACTGGTTTACTCTAGAGAACTGGTTTACTCTAGAGAACTGGTTTACTCTAGAGAACTGGTTTACTCTAGAGAACTGGTTTACTCTAGAGAACTGGTTTACTGCAACTTGGAATAAACCTCAGGCAACTGTTAGTGTTTTTTTCCTCTGGTCAAAGTTATATCGCCATTCCTGATTTTGGTTTCTGTTCCTTAACTTGAGAACGCTGCTTCCGATCGGCTTCGGAATAAGGCTGACGTTGTTACTGTAGTCTGTAGGGGTCACTAAGACAATTATATTTTAAAACTGGTGTAGTATATGTTTGGCCTTGACGTGTGTAGGCGTCTAGTAAACTGCCTGGGTCTTTAAGGGGC
>NC_069408.1:50590323-50602823 GCF_026875155.1 Cherax quadricarinatus | reverse complement strand
GTGGGATAGCGATGAAGAAGTTTCTTGGCGATGGTTCAGCTATGTTATAGAAGCCGTTGTTCTGGTTGAAATTGTTGGTTATAGAGATAAGCGATGATTCCAGGATTCTTCGGTATTGAGTGTTGTCTTCTGTGGCGATAAGTCTTGAGTTTCTGTAGTTAATTAAATGGTTGTGTGAATTGCGATGTTGTACACAGGCATTCCTTGCATCGTCAGTCCTGTTTTGCATATTGGTGTTCTGAAATACGTGGTTTTGGAGGTCTCTTGATGTTTCGCCCACAAATAATTTGTTGCAGTCATTACAAGGGATTATGTATACCCCTGCAGAGGATGGAGGCTTGTCCTGTCTACTACTGGTGATGTCCTTGATGGTCGTGGTTGTGGAGGTAGATACTTGGAATGATGTATTGGAAAAGATGTTGGAAACATGTTTGGCAATGGAGTGGTGGGGAGGACTATGTATCTCTTCTCGGCAGTGTCTTCTCTGGGTGTGTTGAAGATGTTTAATGCCCGCCGTCCAAAACGATCTTCTCCACTTCTACTCTCACCACGACACCAAAACCAAACGTGGTGTAATTATAGGCTTCTTCCTGCGTGCACTCAGAATCTGCAGCAATGAGTTCCTTGAGGAAGAATGCACTATAATTGAACAAGTATTTTCTAAACTCCACTATCCTCGTCACTTCATCAGAGACTGCAGACGGCGGGCATTAAACATCTTCAACACACCCAGAGAAGACACTGCCGAGAAGAGATACATAGTCCTCCCCACCAACTCCATTGCCAAACATGTTTCCAACATCTTTTCCAATACATCATTCCAAGTATCTATCTCCACAACCACGACCATCAAGGACATCACCAGTAGTAGACAGGACAAGCCTCCATCCTCTGCAGGGGTATACATAATCCCTTGTAATGACTACAACACATTATTTGTGGGCGAAACATCAAGAGACCTCCAAACACGTATTTCAGAACACCAATATGCAAGCAGGACTGACGATGCAAGGATTGCCTGTGTACAACATCGCAATTCACACAACCATTTAATTAACTACAGAAACTCAAGACTTATCGCCACAGAAGACAACACTCAATACCGAAGAATCCTGGAATCATCGCTTATCTCTATAACCAACAATTTCAACCAGAACAACGGCTTCTATAACATAGCTGAACCACTCGCCAAGAAACTTCTTCATCGCTATCCCACATAAGAACATAGAACACTGCAGAAGGTCTACTCACAACTTGTCCAATACCCCTGCCAAGCTACCCAAGACCCTATAACCCACCCGGTAGATCATCAGATGCAGCATTCTCCACCTGACCTCAACATTCTGAACATGACTATAAATACTCCCGTACCTTCCACCCCAGGTAGATCTGTGTGTGACTTGAAAAAGCCCACTGTGTGGGTGAAACGTTGTCAATAAAGGACCACATTATACTGCATATGTGTTTATATTTCCACCATTGTTACACATGTCTGTGTTATGTGCATTAAGAATTAGACACTTGTACAACACTCGGGTATCTGTACTGTTGAAACGTTTCGCTAACCAGTGTCTTCTTCAGTCCAGTACAGAGAAGAATGGTTGAAAATCGGAAAGAGTTTCAGGTAAACAGTCCCTCAGCCTGGAGTCAATGTGACCAGTCCATTGATGGAGTGATTGACTCCAGGCTGAGGGATTGATTACCTGAAACTCTCCCTCAACTTCAACTATTCTACTCTGACGAAGCCACTGGTTGGCGAAACGTTTCCTAAATAAAGATTACCAAGTGTTGATAAATTAGACACATGTGCAACTCTTGGGTATCTTTATTGAGGAAACGTTTCGCCACACAGTGGCTTCATCAGTCCATACAAAGGAGAATTTTGAAGAACAGGAGGAGAATGAGGTAATCAGTCCCTCAACCTTGAGTCGATGTGGTCAGTGTTTCATTCTTCACAATGTGGGTTCTCTGATCCATGTGTCTACACATGTGTCGACATGTGTCTACACATGTGTCGACATGTGTCTACACATGTGTCTACATATGCACATTAACCTTTCATTTGCTTTTTTAAAACCTGCTCAGTCTTACTCAAAGATCTTGTATTCTCCCTTGTACTGATATACGGGAGGTCCGTGGCTACAGTCACGTATTTATGGGGATACAGTCGCGTATTTATGGGATTACAGGTGCGTATTTATGGGTTATAGTTATTTATGGGGTTACAATCGCGTATTTATGGGGTTACTATTCCGTATTTATTGGGGTCACAGTCGTATATTTATGGGGTTACAGTCGCGTAATTATGGGGTAACAGTTGCGTATTTATTGGGGTCACAGTTGCGTATACATGGGGTTGCAGTCGCGTATTTATATGGTTACAGTTGCGTATATATGGGGTTACAGTCGCGTATTTTTGGGGTTACAGTCGCGTATTTATGGGATTAAAGTCGCGTATTTATGTGGTTACGATAGCTTATTTTGGAGTTCAAATAGCGTATTTGTTAGCTCTGTTACGTATTTTGGAGAGCAAGCAAAGCCTGTTTGGAAGGTTACGATCACGAACATTAGGATTTACAGTAGCGTATTTTGCGGATTGCAGGCGCGTATTTGGGACTTTCCATCGCCTGTGTGGTAGCCGCAGTCACGTATTCAGAAGTTACTGTAGCGTAACTTCTGAATGCGAAGTTACGCTTATTTTGGAGTTATAATATGTTATTTAGTAGTTTCAATCTGTATTTGTGAGTTACAATCACGTATGGAGAGTTACAATCACGTATAGAGAGTTACAATCACATTTTAGGATTAAAATAACGTTTTAGGAGTTACAATCACGTAATAAGAGTTACAATCAAATAAGAGTTACAATCATGTAATAAGAGTTACACTCCCGTAATAAGTTACAATCACGTAATAAAAGACGCACCCACATAAGAGTTACAATCACGCGATAAAAGTTACAATCACGTGATAAGAGTTACAATCACGTGATAAGAGTTACAATCACGTGATAAGAGTTACAATCACGTGATAAGAGTTACAATCACGTGATAAGAGTTACAATCACGTGATAAGAGTTACAATCACGTGATAAGAGTTCACAATCACGTGATAAGAGTTACAATCACGTGATAAGAGTTACAATCACGTGATAAGAGTCACAATCACGTGATAAGAGTTACAATCACGTGATAAGAGTTACAATCACGTGATAAGAGTTACAATCACGTGATAAGAATTACAATCACGTGATAAGAGTTACAATCACGTGATAAGAGTTACAATCACGTGATAAGAGTTACAATCAAGTACTATGAGAACATAATATGCAGTACAGCCAGCTTCATGTACTTACCTACATCAAGTGTTGGTACCTCTGCCACCACGTTGGTCCTGAGTGCTGCTACTCTCACTAGAGTAGCTGTCACCAACATGGCCGCCCACGCCCATGTCCATGCCCATGCTCCTAGGCCCACCCACACGCTCAGCATCGCGTTAATGCAGACGCCTTGGTCGCTGTGATGGGGTGTGGGTTGAGGGTGTGGGCGGTGAGGAAGGGGGTGGGTGAGAAACAAGAGGGCGGCGAGTTGGGTGGTACTTCTTGGAGGGTGAGTAGCACCCCTGGCACTCTCTCTGTCACCAGTGCCACCACCACTGGTACTACCACTACCGGCACTGCCACCACCACCACCACTACTGGCACTACCACCACCACTAGCAACACCAGCAGTAGCAACAGCACGTCTCTCGAAACACACAGACGTGTTGTGTTCCTCGTGACCTTCTCTGGCCTGAGCATCATTCACCAATCAGACGTTCCATTGAGGGTCAGACAAGACGAGAGGAGAGGAAATACGAGAGAAGAAAGCTGTGAGAAAAAAACAGGAATGAATTCAGTGGGCAAGGAGAAGGTGGGAGCAGGGACGAAAAGAGAGACTGATGAAAGGGGACGCACGGGGAATGAGCACAAGAGAGAAGGAGAGGATAATGAGGGAGGATGGAGAACTGAAGCTGTGTGTGTGTGAGTCCAGAAGAACGTGTATGAAAATTAAGGAGACTGCTTTCAGGCCTTTAAATCGTCAGAGTTAAAACAGAGTAAGATAGAGCTGGAGGATGCCGGCGTGTGTGGGGGGGGGGGGGAGGGAGCACGTGGAATGGGCGTGGTGGCCTAGAATTGGCGTCGTGGGCGGTGTGACGCCTCTTCCTCCCTGTAATAAAAAGAGAGTCAGTTTATACTGCGGCTAACAATATCACTGTCAGACCCTTACGGGTTTATCCACTCGTAAGTAACCTGATTATTTACCACCTTTCCCCTAATAAAGTTAAACATTAAATAATTGGTTAATGGGGTTTAAAACATGTCTGCTACACGAAGGTCATTAAGGCTGCATGTCACCTCTGCTCCACCAGTCAAGAATACTTTAATAAGTTAAGATTATAATAAACTCAATGTATATACACCGAGAGACGTATACCTCTCAGTATATATACATTGAGAGGTATACACCTCTCAATGTATATATCCTGAGAGACATATTTATCTTTTAGTGTATGTATATTGACAGATATACACCTCTCAGTATATATATGCTAAGTCAAAGACATTTATAAATAACACATAATAATTATTATAATATTTACAGTGTGATATTCGTAAATAATAATAATATAATAATATTATTATTACCGGTAATTAATAATAATAATAATAATAATAATAATAATAATAATAATAATAATAATAATAATAATAAAATAATAATAATAATACATTATACTAAATATGTTTAAAAATTGATAACTAATTATATCAATTACATAGTATAATGAGAAGTTATCAGGAAATTAATTACTCTGTCACAGCCTTATTCATTACGAAGTGTCAGTAGTGAATAAGTCTGGTGAAGTGGGTACGTAAGAAGAGTGAAGGAATAATTCTCCTTCACTCTCTCTCTTTCACTTTATCTCTGCCTACCTATCTATCTGTATGTATATGTTTACATATTTCTCCCTCTCTCTCTCTCTCTCTCTCTCTCTCTCTCTCTCTCTCTCTCTCTCTCTCTCTCCTCTCTCTCTCTCTCTCTCTCTCTCTCTCTCTCTCTCTCTCTTCTCTCTCCTCTCTGCATGTATATTACATGTTTGTGTCTGTCGCTAGGTTTCTGTCACTAAGGAGTGTCTATTGCAGACTTTGTATTGCCAGTGTGTTGTGTGCAACTTGCACTTGTTGATAATATGCTTCACGAAGTATGTGTCTCTCGCTGTGTTGCAATGTGACAGTGTTATCTAAGTTGTTTTGTGAGGGAGTGGGTGTGGGAGAGTGAGGGAGTGGGTGTGGGAGAGTGAGGGAGTGGGTGTGGGAGAGTGAGGGAGTGGGTGTGGGAGAGTGAGGGTGGGTGTGGGAGAGTGAGGAGTGGGTGTGGAGAGTGGGAGGGTGTGGAGAGTGAGGGAGTGGGTGTTGGGAGAGTGAGGGAGTGGGTGTGGAGAGTGAGGAGTGGGTGTGGGAGAGTGAGGAGTGGGTGTGGGAGAGTGAGGGAGTGGGTGTGGGAGAGTGAGGAGTGGGTGTGGGAAGTGGAGGGAGTGGGTGTGGGAGAGTGAGGAGTGGTGTGGAAGAGTGAAGGAGTGGTGTGGGAGAGTGAGGGAGTGGGTGTGGGAGAGTGAGGGAGTGGGTGTGGGAGTGAAGGAGTGGGTGTGGGATAGTGAGGGAGTGGGTGTGGGATAGTGAGGGAGTGGGTGTGGGAGAGTGAGGGAGTGGGTGTGGGAGAGTGAAGGAGTGGGTGTGGGATAGTGAGGGAGTGGGTGGGAGAGTAGGATGGGTGTGGAGAGTGGGGATGGTGTGGGAGTGAAGGAAGTGGTGTGGGATAGTGAGGGTGAGGGTGGGAGAGTGAGGGATGTGGGTGGGAAAGAGAGGAGATGTAGGGGGGAAGTGAGGAGTGGGTGGGGGAGGAAGAGTGGGTGTGATAGTGAGGGAGGGGTGGGGAGAAGTGGAGGAGTGGTGTGAGGAGAGGAAGGATGGGTGTGGGATAGTGAGTGTGAATGGGGTTGGGAAAGGGAGGGAGTGGGTGTGGGAGAGGAGGGAGTGGATGGGGAGAGGGAAGGGATGGTGGGGGTAGTGAGGGATGTGGGTGTGGGAGGATGAGGGAGTGGTGTGGGAGATAGGGATGCTGACCTGGGTATGAACCCGCTACCTCGCCATTATTCCGAGGCAGTTAGTCGGGCGTCCACCTCCTCTTCTCAGCTTGGGGATGCGGAAGTGGGTGGATAAGAAGCATGAGGTGATGAATGGGGGAGGACAAACAGGGAGATGAAGGGGGAGGACAAAGCAGGATGATGATGAATGGGGAGGACAAGCAAGAGGATGATGAATGTGGGAGATAAGCAAGAGGATAATCAATGGGGGAGAGGAGAGGAATAATGATTTTCAAAACAAGGATCTGTGTTGGATCATCGCTAACTGCACCTTGTTTGGTTTTTCCTTGTTTGTTTTTTTACTTGTTTGGTTTAATTGTTGTCTGAGTTTGGACGGCTTTGCTGTGGTGAGAAGAGGAGGAGGAGGGAAGAGAGGAGAAGAGGAGATATGAACAGAGTGAGAGAGAGGTTAGAATATAAGAAACAAGGTGCGAGAGAGAGAGAGAGAGAGAGAGAGGAGAGAAGAGAGAAGAGAGGAGAGAGAGAGAGAGAGAAGAGAGAGAGAGAGAGAGGAGAGAGAGGAGAGAGAAATTCTGAAAGAAGAAAGATCTCAGATTTATCATATGGCTCACCAGGGGATCAAACTGATTACCTCCATTCCCATTAATAATAATAATATTGCAAAAATTCTGGCTTACTGCTGAAAACTGAGTAAGAGAGAGAGAGGACACAGAGGGGATGGGAAAGTGAAGGAAGAGAAAGAGGGGAAAAAGAAGATAAAATATTTTTCTTAGAACCAGGGCCCCTGAGGGCAGGGACCAAGAGAAGAAAGACATTCATTGTCACCATTCAATCACTTCTTATACATACTCTCCAAATTCTTTTAACCTTCACAACTTTTAACCCTCCCAAAAGGGTATCATCAAATTGTCTTGACAACTCCGCAGAGTTTTTACCTTTTAATACTACATCTCTCTCCAACACGCCAGTGTTCACGCTCTGACAACCCATTTATAAATATGTTAAATAACGATAGTGCCATCAGACATCTCTATGTAATGCTTAAATTTACTGGAAAATAATCTCCCTCCCTCCTACATATCCTGAACCTGACCCTCGCTATCCACAGAAAAGTTATCTACTGCTTTAAGCAACCTATCACTTATTCCATACATTAGTAACATCTACCACATGGTTCCCCTATTCACTCTATCCTATGTCTTTTCTATATAAATGTAATGAAAAATTCCTTACCTTGTGTTGTTCACTTATGTGCTTTAATGTAAATACTTGGTCGACACATTCCTACCCTTCCTAAAACATCCTTGTTCCTCTGTAATCCTAATTTGTCTTACCCTTAATTCCTTCAATAATAACTCAATGATACACTTTTCTGGGTATATTCTAAAGGTTTATTCCCCTACAATTCTTACACTCTCTTATATCTCTCTTTTTCTTATACAAAGGAACTATGCATACTCTCTGTCAGTCCCTAGGTACCTGTCCCCCTTTCATGCATAGGTTGAACAAATGCACAAACCACTCCAAAATAATATCCCCACATGCTTTTAACATTTCTGTCTTAATCCTATCTATCCCAGCTGATTTACCCTCTTTCAGTCTACCCACTGCATCACACACCTGAGTCCTTCCCCCCCATACACGCACACACTCACATCTAGTTCTCTCTCACTCCGACAAGGTTATAAATTTTCCCTGGCTCTTTTCACTCCCTCAAACATTCTTTTAGCTTTTCTTTCACTCTGCCGTATATTCCTCCCCTTTATACATCACTCCAACATTTTAAAAACTTTCATATGCCAACTTTTTCTCCCTTAACACCCTCTGTACCTCATTCCATCAGTCACTCTTCCTTCCTGCACCCACTTTTTTATACCTAAAGACTTCTGCTGCACACTCTAACACTGCATTGTTAAATCTTCCCCATACCTCCACTTTCCCGTCCTTATTACCTGTACTTTCTCTAGCCCACCTTTCTTCCGGTAGCTGTTTATACTTTACACTATCTCCTCCTTTAATTTATACAATTTTTCTTC
The DNA here is from genome assembly GCF_026875155.1 of Cherax quadricarinatus. NCBI lineage: Eukaryota > Metazoa > Arthropoda > Malacostraca > Decapoda > Parastacidae > Cherax > Cherax quadricarinatus. The sequence goes on along the minus strand of NC_069408.1, from coordinate 50,594,640 downwards.
TTTCTTACCTACCGATGACATTCTCCTTATACCCCATCTACATCTTACTCTCACTGTAGTTACCACTAAATAATGATTTGATATATCCGTCTCCCTTCTAAAATATGCACATCCAGAGGTCTACCCATCAGCCCAGGAAACTGCTGTTATCGCAAACTATATCGTGTCTCGTGTTCTTATCCTGTTTTTCGTAAAATACGTTTTACCTAACCTCTTTCTATACATAGTTTAATTAAAGGCCCTTCCCCTTCCCCTTCCCCCAGTATTGTTTACCCCTGGCACACAGACTTATCTACTAAGCCCTTAACAACAGTTTCTCCCACTTTAACATCTAGGTCTCCTACATAACAATTAATTTCTCACTTTGTTCAAAATTCCCTAAAAGATTACCGAAGATCCCCAAAATTCTCACTCTCTCTCTCTCTCTCTCTCTCTCTCTCTCTCTCTCTCTCTCTCTCTCTCTCTCTCTCTCTCTCTCTCTCTCTCTCTCTCTCTCTCTCTCTCTCTCTCTCTCTCTCTCTCTCTCTCTCTCTCTCTCTCTTTACACAGGGTTTGACAAGGTTAAGGATCCCTAGCTTTATTGACAAGCTATTTACAGGTTAAGGATTCCTAACTTTATTGGCAAGCTAAGAGCTGTTACCTACATCAGCTCATTTGAAAGCATTTTTATTGTTATGAGACATACAAGTAGGGAACAGGATGAAATTGGAGCCATCTGTGGGCCAGCATTTTCATTTAATCAACTGACTTTATCTCGTTGACATCATTATGCTGTACGAATGTGTTGCATACTCGAGTCATCCTGGGTATACAGGATCTCAGATGGAGTGATGTTCTGGAGAAGGGTACAGCCAGAGTGAAGTTGTTAGGTAAGACTCATATGCAACAGTTAGGTATCTTTATTTCGAAAACGTTTCGCCTACACAGTAGGCTTCTTCAGTCGAGTACAGAAAAGTTGATAGAAGCAGAAGATACTTGAAGACGATGTAATCAGTCCATCACCCTTAAAGTTTTGAGGTGGTCAGTCCCTCAGTCTGGAGAAGAGCATTGTTCCGTTGTCTGAAACAATATTGTTTCAGACAACGGAACAATGCTCTTCTCCAGACTGAGGGACTGACCACCTCAAAACTTTAAGGGTGATGGACTGATTACATCGTCTTCAAGTATCTTCTGCTTCTATCAACTTTTCTGTACTCGACTGAAGAAGCCTACTGTGTAGGCGAAACGTTTCGAAATAAAGATACCTAACTGTTGCATATGTGTCTTACCTAACAATCTGTCGGTATTTTATACCATTTTAATGTTCAGAGTGAAGTTGCTGCTTTCTGCCCGTCTTGTGGCATTAAAGCTTGTTTCACGCTGTCCTCGAAGTGGATCCAAGTGTGGTACTTTGACAATATTGGCCTTATACATAACAGTAAGGCCACCCACATCCCTCCTATGTTGAAGGCTCTGCTGAAATGACAGATCTATCCAGGATGGGTCCAGGCGAGAGATGAGACGTCTTGCTCTGTTCTCTACTCTGTCAAGCAGTCGCAGATGAGAGAGGGGGGGGGGCAGGCAAACCAAGAAATTTGGGAGCATAACTCAAGGTGTGAGCGTACTTGTGCCTCGTAAAGAATCTTGCAACCCCTACTGTCAAGCAGATGCGAGATACGGCGAAGTGTTGTAAGCTTCCTGGCTGCCTTGTTTGCAAGATTTACAACATGGTTCTTCATGGTTAGTTTGGAGTCAAATTTCACCCCAAGGATATCAACTTCTCCAGATGCCAACACCCTCCCATTCATCCTTACTACTGCACCAGCATTATCATCATGGTGCCTAGAGACGATCATCATTTGCGTTTTCTCAGGTGCAAATGTTACTTGCCATCTATTTCCCCAAGCTGATATAGCTCTCAGCTGGTGATTGATGTAGCTTAGAGCAGCTGGCATTTCTTCTCTTGGATAAGTGAATGTCAGTGTACAGTCGTCTGCATATGCATGTGATTCTGGGATGAGATGAAGAAGGTCGTTGAAGTAGACATTCCATAACAATGGTCCCAGCACGCTTCCTTGTGGAACACTTGCCCCAGTAGGATGTCTTGCTGATTCCGTTCCATTGAGAACTACCCTTAGAGATCTACCATGAAGGTAATCACTGAGGAGACATAGCGTAGAGCCTGCAATTCCCAGTGCTTGAAATTTTGCTAAGAGGCCCTGGTGCCACACCCGGTCGAAAGTGCCAGCAATGTCCAGTGCTACCACACAGCTGACTTTGGATTCATCCAGTGACTGGTGCCACTTATTGGAGAGGTTTAACAACAGATCAGCAGCAGAGTAACCTTCCTGAAGCCATATTGACGATCACAAAGTAGTGAATGGTAGTCAAAAAACTGTCATTTGACTTGAGATTATTGTTTCAAGGATCTTGCTGATTTCTGCTCTGCTCTTCTTTTTGTGAACAGGGACTACATTTGCTCTCTCTCTCTCTCTCTCTCTCTCTCTCTCTCTCTCTCTCTCTCTCTCTCTCTCTCCTCTCTCTCTCTTCTCTCTCCCCTCTCTCTCTCTCTTCTCTCTCTCTCTCTCTCTCTCTCTCTCTTCTTCTCCTCTTCCTTTCTTTCCCTAGGTAATAAACACTTAGTTTTACCCCTTTCTCACATCCCACCAGTATTTTAATCCACATAATTGCTGAAAGAGCTGGAAGACAATAAACACACACACACACATATAGAGCAGGTGTTTATCGACAAGTGCTTTTGACAGTAACTACTACTACTGCTGCTGCTGCTGCTGCTGCTTTTTGTTATTGTGTTGTTGTGTTGTTACTACCAATGCATACCCTCCCATACACAAAAAAGGAAACACACACTCACAAAACACTTGTCGAAACACACAACATACACACCACACACACACACACACCACACACACACACACACACACACACACACACACACACACACACACCACAAAAGAAACACGCACACAAAGCACTTGCTATCGGCAAGTGTTTTTGACAGTCAATAACTAACTACTATCCCCCGCAATCCCACACACAATAAACGAGTCACTTTCCTTCTACCAGTGTCCGTCAAAAGACTCCAGGCGTTCGTTAACCAACTAATTGAACTAAACACACAAGAAACAAATAAAGCATCACAGTAACTACGAAGAGAAAGTCACAAAGAAACACGGGAGCGAACAAACCAAACGCGCCCATGCAAGGCAATTCGCCTCGCGTCGAAACTCAACCGGAAGAGAACGGAAAGAAAAGGCCACCAGAATCGGACCAATCAGAGAGCTGCACGTATAACGAACGCAATTAAGGTTGATTAGAAGGTGCCAGAGAGGCGGAAAACTGAGCCAATAACGGGGAAAAAGCGACTTAGGAGGAGTGGCGGCGGTGGTGTGGCTGGCTGGCTGCACTACTACAACAAACACGGTACAAAACTGAGGAACCGCCAAATATTCCAACCTTCCCTTGCCTTGCATGCATGTTTCTTGCTCCACTTTCAGAAATTCACATATATTGATACCCTCTTGTTTTTAATTTTATGTACTCATTAAGATGCAGCGGAATTTCTCAAACAAGTTAAGGTTTTTGTCATAATCAGATACTGGAGACTTACGCAGTACTTGGCTATACAAACACTAGTGTGTAACGTTGTACCATATCTATATGTCGTGGCGAATATGTAAAACTGGTCAGTTAGCAAGAACTCATTTAAAATTAAGTGCTTTCTGAAATTTTCTCTTATACGTTTAAAGATATATTTTTTTCATTAATTTTATTGCAAAAATTTATAATTTTGTACCAAAAGAATCTTAGAAAACTTACCTAACATTATTATAACAAACGCAATTTATTTTAGCCTAACCCAACTAAATATATTTTAGATTTGTTTACAATAATTTAATACTGAACAAACACAATGAAATATATTTTTTTCGTTAGGTTCAGAATGATTTTGGCGAAATTATTGCAAACAAAAGTTTTCACTTGTCCTATATGGCAAGATGAACGTTGCTATTTAAGCCAAGATCGCAAGTTCCGTCTATTCGGCACGACATATATATATATATATATATATATATATATATATATATATATATATATATATATATATATATATATATAATATATATATATATATATATATATATATATATATATATATATATATATAAATATCCTTGGGAGAACCATTCACGTGAACGAACCTTCCTGGATTTCCTACTCTATTTCTGCAAATTGGAAATTCTTGATGACGTATTAATTGCAACACGAAAGGCGTAGAGTTATCATTCAATTCCCCCTGTGGTTGTTTTGCATAAA
>NC_069408.1:50570374-50589823 GCF_026875155.1 Cherax quadricarinatus | reverse complement strand
GTCTTTCTATAAAAATGTAATGAAAAATTCCTTACCTTGTGTTGTTCACTTATGTGCTTTAATGTAAATACTTGGTCGACACATTCCTACCCTTCCTAAAACATCCTTGTTCCTCTGTAATCCTAATTTGTCTTACCCTTAATTCCTTCAATAATAACTCAGTGATACACTTTTCTGGGTATATTCTAAAGGTTTATTCCCCTACAATTCGTACACTCTCTTATATCTCTCTTTTTCTTATACAAAGGAACTATGCATACTCTCTGTCAGTCCCTAGGTACCTGTCCCCCTTTCATGCATAGGTTGAACAAATGCACAAACCACTCCAAAATAATATCCCCACATGCTTTTAACATTTCTGTCTTAATCCTATCTATCCCAGCTGATTTACCCTCTTTCAGTCTACCCACTGCCTCACACACCTGAGTCACCCCCCCCAAGCACACACTCACATCTAGTTCTCTCTCACTCCGACAAGGTGTTATATTTCCCTGGCTCTTTGCACTCCCTCATCATTCTTTTAGCCTTTCTTTCACTCTGCGTATATTCCTCCCTTCATACATCACTCCAACATTGTAAAAACTTTCATATGCCAACTTTTTCTCCCTTAACACCCTCTGTACCTCATTCCATCAGTCACTCTTCCTTCCTGCACCCACTTTTTTATACCTAAAGACATCTGCTGCACACTCTAACACTGCACTGTTAAATCTTCCCCATACCTCCACTTTCCCGTCCTTATTACCTGTACTTTCTCTAGCCCACCTTTCTTCCGGTAGCTGTTTATACTTTACTCTATCTCCTCCTTTAATTTATACAATTTTTCTTCTTTCTTACCTACCGATGACATTCTCCTTATACCCCATCTACATCTTACTCTCACTGTAGCTACGACTAAATAATGATTTGATATACCCGTCTCCCTTCTAAAATATGCACATCCAGAGGTCTACCCATCAGCCTTGTATCTACTGTTACATAGTCCAGGAAACTGCTGTTATCACAAACTATATCGTGTCTCGTGTTCTTATCCTGTTTTTCGTAAAATACGTTTTACCTAACCTCTTTCTATACATAGTTTAATTGAAGGCCCTTCCCCTTCCCCTTCCCCCAGTATTGTTTACCCCTGGCACACAGACTTATCTACTAAGCCCTTAACAACAGTTTCTCCCACTTTAACATCTAGGACTCCTACATAACAATTAATTTCTCACTTTGTTCAAAATTCCCTAAAAGATTACTGAAGATCCCCAAAATTCTCATTCTCTCTCTCTCTCTCTCTCTCTCTCTCTCTCTCTCCTCTCTCTCTCTCTCTCTCTCTCTCTCTCTCTCCTCTCTCTCTCTCTCTCTCTCTCTCTCTCTCTCTCTCTCTCTCTCTTTACACAGGGTTTGACAAGGTTAAAGGGTCCCTAGCTTTATTGACAAGCTATTTACAGGTTAAGGATTCCTAACTTTATTGGCAAGCTAAGAGCTGTTACCTACATCAGCTCATTTGAAAGCATTTTTTATTGTTATGAGACATACAAGTAGGGAACAGGATGAAATTGGAGCCATCTGTGGGCCAGCATTTTCATTTTAATCAACTGACTTTATCTCGTTGACATCATTATGCTGTACGAATGTGTTGCATACTCGAGACATCCTGGGTATACAGGATCTCAGATGGAGTGATGTTCTGGAGAAGGGTACAGCCAGAGTGAAGTTGCTGCTTTCTGCCCGTCTTGTGGCATATTAAAGCTTGTTTCACGCTGTCCTCGAGTGGATCCAAGTGTGGTACTTTGACAATATTGGCCTTATACATAACAGTAAGGCCACCCACATCCCTCCTATGTTGAAGGCTCTGCAGAAATGACAGATCTATCCAGGATGGGTCCAGGCGAGAGATGAGACGTCTTGCTCTGTTCTCTACTCTGTCAAGCAGTCGCAGATGAGAGGGGGGGGGGCAGGCAAACCAAGAATGTGAAGCATACTCAAGGTGTGAGCGTACTTGTGCCTCGTAAAGAATCTTGCAACCCCTACTGTCAAGCAGATGCGAGATACGCGCGAAGTGTTGTAAGCTTCCTGGCTGCCTTGTTTGCAAGATTTACAACATGGTTTTCATGGTTAGTTTGGAGTCAAATTTCACCCCAAGGATATCAACTTCTTAAGATGCCAACACCCTCCCATTCATCCTTACTACTGCACCAGCATTATCATCATGGTGCCTAGAGACGATCATCATTTTGCGTTTTCTCAGGTGCAAATGTACTTGCCATCTATTTCCCCAAGCTGATATAGCTCTCAGCTGGTGATTGATGTAGCTTAGAGCAGCTGGCATTTTTCTTTGGATAAGTGAATGTCAGTGTACAGTCGTCTGCATATGCATGTGATTCTGGGATGAGATGAAGAAGGTCGTTGAAGTAGACATTCCATAACAATGGTCCCAGCATGCTTCCTTGTGGAACACTTGCCCCAGTAGGATGTCTTGCTGATTCCGTTCCATTGAGAACTACCCTTAGAGATCTACCATGAAGGTAATCACTGAGGAGACATAGCGTAGAGCCTGCAATTCCCAGTGCTTGAAATTTTGTCTAAGAGGCCCTGGTGCCACACCCGGTCGAAAGTGCCAGCAATGTCCAGTGCTACCACACAGCTGACTTTGGATTCATCCAGTGACTGGTGCTACTTATTGGAGAGGTTTAACAACAGATCAGCAGCAGAGTAACCTTTCCTGAAGCCATATTGACGATCACAAAGTAGTGAGTGGTAGTCAAAAAACTCTGTCATTTGTCTTGAGATTATTGTTTCAAGGATCTTACCAGTGATTGACAGGAGTGACACTGGTCTGTAGTTGCTGATTTCTGCTCTGCTCTTCTTTTTGTGAACAGGGACTACATTTGCTCTCTCTCTCTTTCTTTTCTCTCTCCTCTCTCTCTCTCTCTTCTCTCTCTCCTCTCTCTCTCTTCTCTCTCTCTCTCTCTCTCTCTCTCTCTCTCTCTCTCTCTCTCTCTCTTCTCCTCTCCTTTCTTTCCCAAGTAGATAAACACTAAGTTTTACCCCTTTCTCACATCCCACCAGTATTTTAATCCACATAATTGCTGAAAGAGCTGGAAGACAATAAACACACACACACACATATAGAGCAGGTGTTTATCGACAAGTGCTTTTGACAGTAACTACTACTACTGCTGCTGCTGCTGCTTTTTGTTATTGTTGTTGTTGTTGTTGTTACTACCAATGCATACCCACCCATACACAAAAAAGGAAACACACACTCACAAAACACTTGTCGAAACACACACACACACACACACACACACACACACACACACACACACACACACCACAAAAGAAACACGCACACAAAGCTCTTGCTATGGGCAAGTGTTTTTGACAGTCAATAACTAACTTCTACCCCCCGCAATCCCACACACAATAAACGAGTCACTTTCCTTCTACCAGTGTCCGTCAAAAGACTCCAGGCGTTCGTTAACCAACTAATTGAACTAAACACACAAGAAACAAATAAAGCATCACAGTAACTACGAAGAGAAAGTCACAAAGAAACACGGGAGCGAACAAACCAAACGCGCCCATGCAAGGCAATTCGCCTCGCGTCGAAACTCAACCGGAAGAGAACGGAAAGAAAAGGCCACCAGAATCGGACCAGTCAGAGAGCTGCACGTATAACGAACGCAATTAAGGTTGATTAGAAGGTGCCAGAGAGGCGGAAAACTGAGCCCAATAACGGGGAAAAAGCGACATTAGGAGGAGTGGCGGCGGTGGTGTGGCTGGCTGGCTGCACTACTACAACAAACACGGTACAAAACTGAGGAACCGCCAAATATTCCAACCTTCCCTCGCCTTGCATGCATGTTTCTTGCTCCACTTTCAGAAATTCACATATATTGATACTCTCTTGTTTTTAATTTTATGTACTCATTAAGATGCAGTGGAATTTCTCAAACAAGTTAAGGTTTTTGTCATAATCAGATACTGGAGACTTACGCAGTACTTGGCTATACAAACACTAGTGTGTAATGTTGTACCATATATATATGTCGTGGCGAATATGTAAAACTGGTCAGTTAGCAAGAACTCATTTAAAATTAAATCCTTTCTGAATTTTTCTCTTATACGTTTAAAGATATATTTTTTTCATTAATTTTATTGCAAAAATTTATAATTTTGTACCAAAAGAATCTTAGAAAACTTACCTAACATTATTATAACAAACGCAATTTATTTTAGCCTAACCCAACTAAATATATTTTAGATTTGTTTACAATAATTTAATACTGAACAAACACAATGAAATATATTTTTTTCGTTAGGTTCAGAATGATTTTGGCGAAATTATTGCAAACAAAAGTTTTCACTTGTCCTATATGGCAAGATGAACGTTGCTATTTAAGCCAAGATCGCAAGTTCTGTCTATTCGGCACGACATATTATATATATATATATATATATATAATATATTATATATATATATATAATATAATATATATATATATATATATATATATATTATATATATATATATATATATATATAAATATCCTTGGGAGAACCATTCACGTGAACGAACCTTCCTGGATTTCCTACTCTATTTCTGCAAATTGGAAATTCTTGATGACGTATTAATTGCAACACGAAAGGCGTAGAGTTATCATTCAATTCCCCCTGTGGTTGTTTTGCATACACACACACACACGCACACACACACACACACCACACACACACACATGCACACACACACACACACACACACAAATACACACACACACATACAGACAGACACACACGCACACACACACACACACACACACATATACAGGATTTCACACCTTCCTGTGAAGTGACCCTCTAACCCTTCATTCCCACCCCCCGTGTTTCTCCCTCTCCTCCTCTCTCTTCCTCTTTTTTTTTTTTTTTTTTTTTTTTTACACAGGGTTTGACAAGGTTAAGGATCCCTAGCTTTATTGACAGCTATATTACAGGTTAAGGATTCCTAACTTTATTGGCAAGCTAAGAGCTGTTACCTACATCAGCTCATTTGAAAGCATTTTTATTGTTATGAGACATACAAGTAGGGAACAGGATGAAGTTGGAGCCATTGTGGGCCAGTATTTTCATTTGATCAACTGACTTTATCTCGTTGACATCATTATGCTGTACGAATGTGTTCCATACTCGAGTCATCCTGGGTATGTATGATCTCAGATGGAGTGATGTTCTGGAGAAGGGTACAGCCAGAGTGAGTTGCTGCTTTCTGCCCGTCTTGTGGCATAAAAGCTTGTTTCTCGCTGTCCTCGAAGTGGATCCAAGTGTGGTATTTTGACAATATTGGCCTTGTACATAACAGTAAGGCCACCCACATCCCTCCTATGTTGAAGGCTCTGCTGAAATGACAGATCTATCCAGGATGGGTCCAGGCGAGAGATGAGACGTCCCTTTCTCTGTTTCTACTCTGTCAAGCAGGTCGCAGATGAGAGGGGGGGGCAGGCAAACCCAAGGGAAAGTGGAGCATACTCAAGGTGTGAGCGTACTTGTGCCCGTACAGGATCTTGCAACCCCTACTGTCAAGCAGATGCGAGATACGGCGAAGTGCTGTAAGCTTCCTGGCTGCCTTGTTTGCAAGATTTACAACATGGTTCTTCTGGTTAGTTTGGAGTCAAAATTCACCCCAAGGATATCAACTTCTTCTCAGGTGCCAACATCCTCCCATTCATCCTTACTACGCACAGCATTTCCATCTGGTGGCCCAGAGACGATCATCATTTGCGTTTTCTAGGTTTCAAATGTTTCTTATTCTATTTCCCCCAAGCTGATATAACTCTCAGCTGGTTATTGATTAGCTTGAGCAGCTGGCATTTCTTCTCTTGGATAAGTGAAATTTAGGGACAGTCGTCTGCATAGCATGTGTTTTGGGATAGATTTAAAAAGGGCGTTTTAAAATAGACCCTTCCCTAAAAATGGGGCCCAGCACCTTCCTTGTGGGAAAAAGCTTGCCCCAATAAGGGGTGCCTTGCTGGGTTTTCCCTTCCTTGAGGGGTAACTTAGAGATCTACCCGAAGGTAACATGAGGAGACATAGCGGGAGAGCCTCAAAATTTCCCCGGGGCTTTGAAAATTTTGCTAAGGGGGGCCCTGGTGCCAAAACCCGGGGCGAAAGCGCCAGCAATGGGCCCGTGCTTTCCCACACCCGCTGACTTGGGGTTTCCACAAACTGGTGCCAAATTAGTGGAAAAGGTTTTAAAACAGAAACAGCAGCAGAGTAAAACCTTTTCCAAGCCATATTGACGGGTCACAAAGTAGTGGGTGGGAGCAAAAAAATCTGTCATTTTTTTTTTGAGGAAATTTTTTTTCTCAAGGATCTTACCAGTTTATTTACAGGAGTGACACCGGGGCTGAGTTGCTGATTTCTGCTCTGGGGTCTTCTTTTTGTGAACAGGGACTACCAAAATTTGCCCCCCTTTCCAAAAGAGGGGGGCCCTTTACACTGTAAATAGGGGGGTGCTGAAAGATGCGAGTTAAAGGGGCTGCTTTGCTGGGCTGCCCTCTTCTCAACAATCTTGGGCTCAACTTGTCTGGGCCCACCCCCTTTTCCTTTGGGCAATGATTTTTAAAAAGGAAATGCACCCCCCCCCCTGGCCCCTTTTTGTCACTAATGACCCGTTTTGACACCCGTTTTTTGCAGCTACCAAGGGGGGTCCCTTGCTGGATCAGGAACTTTGCATTTTGGTTTGCAAAAATGTTTTAAAAGAGGTCCGCCCTTTCTTGAAATACTAGTAAGGTGGGCCCATCCTGTCGATTTAAGGGGGGTGGAATAAAATTCATCAGGCAGATAACCTTGTCTGTCCTTGACCAGGGACCACCCGGTTTTGGGGCCTACCCCACCTGATTCTAACTTTCCCTTTTTGTGTCCACCTCCCATTTTTGCAATGGCCCACTTTTGAAAAATCACCCATATGGGCCACAGGCTTGCATGTTTCAAGTTCCTGTTATAGGTTGGGAGGATGTCTCTCATACCTTTGCCATGCTTGGGACTTAAACCCGTAGCAGCCCCCTCTCAGCCCAAAGCCAAACCCCAAAGGGTGATCTGTAGGGTTTTGGGCACATATTCCGGTGAGGGAAAGGTTTTTCTTGGTTTCAATTAAGGATGGGGTTCCAAAAAGGCTTTTACTTTGGTTCAAATCCCCTTGGGGAAGAATTCCCCCCAGGTGGTGGCGAGCCAGAGCAAAGGGCTTTGGGCCCCCTTTCCTCTTTCCCAAAAGCCAAAGGTGTGCGTGTGGACTCCTCACCTGGTTCTGTTTGGGGTCTTAAGTGTGGTAAAAACGCCTTGTTTTCAGCGATCCAACGTAGCCGGGGGTTAAAAAGTGATGGCCTTTCTTCTCTCTCTCTCTCTTCTCTCTTCTCTCCTTTTCCCTCTCTCTCTCTCTCTCTTCTTTCTCTCTCTCTCTCTCCTTTTCTCTTCCCCCTTTCTTCATCCTCTCTCTTTCCTCTCTTTTCCTCTCTCTTTTCCCTTCTCTCTTTTTCTCACTCTTTCTCTCTCTTCCTTCTCTCTCCCTCCCCCCTTTTCCTCTCTTTTCCCTTTTCTTCCTCTTTAATCTCTCTTCTCTCTTCCTTTTTCCTCTCTCTTTTCCCTTTTCTTTTCTCTCTCTTCTCTCTCTCCTCTCTCTCTCTCTCTCTCTCTCTCTTCTCTCTCTCTCTTCTCTCTTTTTCTCTCTCTCTCTCTTCCCCTTGTCATCCCCTTCTCTTCTTTTTTCCTTTTCCCTCTCTCTCATTTTCCCCCCCCCTTTTCCTTATTTTTCTCCCTTCTCCCTCCCCTTCTCTCTTTTTCTCCCTCCCCTTCCTCTCTCCCCCTTTTTCCCTTTTTCTTTTCTTTTCTCTTTACAAAAAAAAAAAATGGTTGGAACTCGCGGGAATGGGATCAGATGGACAATGGTCTGGTGGGGGAAAATGGTGGAGAGCAGTGGAAAAGGATAGAGCAAAAAAGGAGAGAAAATTAGGAGAGCTTTCTAAAAAATGGGAAAGAGCTCTCTGTAAAAAGGGAAAAGAGGTTGGAGAAGGAGACGAAGAATTGGGAGGACAAGCGAAAAATGCAGTAGCCCCGGGAAAAGGGCCCAGAAGTTGAGGTAAAAAGGGTGAAGCAAGTTCAGGGGGAGTGACCCGAGAAGACACACCTAAATGAGGGCTGAACAGGGAAGGGAAAGGAGATATGAATTAGCTAAGGTCATACAGCCTGCAAAGAAGGGCCAGGGGTGGAAGGGAAGACAGATGGGGGGGATGGGAGGGAGAAGGTCGAATGTGAGGGACAACCTGCACCAAGAGCCACGGAAAAAATCAAAGGGGGAAAAGACCAATACAGACAGGACCAAGTCAAAAGGGGAGGCAAAGGGAGGGGGGAAAGGGGGAAAATCAGTGTTTTTCCAGGGCTTCGGGAGAGGAGGAAAGGGCACATATGAAAAACGGCAGGAAGAAAAAAAGGGGGGATTGAGAAAAAATCAGGGAAAAAGGGGGGAAACATGGGAGATTGAAATTTTCAGAGAAAAGGGGGGGGACTTGAAGGGGAGAAACGACCGATCAAGCTGATTCTCAGGGGAGAAAGAGTGTGGAAAAGGATCCTCCAAGAGAAAAACCCCCGGTTGAAAAGCTCAAGAGTACAAAAGGTGTTCCCAACAAGACGAACACAAACAAGGGGACAGCAGCGAGGGAGAGGGACAAAAAAAGGAAAGAGCTAGGAAAAGGGGACAAGGATGGAAACCCGAGAGGGCATCAAGCAGAAAGAGCACAAGGGCAAGCACACACACAACTTCCTCAGAACCCCAAACCCATCCCCAACCCCCAAACACAATACAATCCATACCCACAGCTTCCCCCCCAACCCCCCAAACCCAAAATCCCACAGTTGTACCCGTCTCCCCACCCCCCAGGCCCCAAACCACAGTGTTGGAAAAGGAAAAAAAAGTTAAGGTAACAAAGCTGATGGAATAACAATCAAGTGGGAGGATGCATGAAAAAGGTCAAAGAAGCTCACCCGGCATCTAGCGATCAAAAAAATCAAGTTTCAGGTATTATAACAGTGTCATCTTTCCTGGGTACCCGATCCCGAGGAAAGACAGAAGGGAAAGGGGGGGAAGGAGTGGATTGTGATCAAACCGATGGAATTTTGATGAGGGAGAGAGGAGACAGGGAGAGAAAGGATTGATACGAGAACGTTTACTTTTAAAGGCCCCCAAGGTGATAATTGCAGTGATGTTAACCCACCACAAAAACCAGGAGGCCAAGGAAGGCATGACGAGGAAATAGAGCGAGGGTTGACACACTGGCTGCAGTGGCCAAAGACTCATGCCATGCAGGGCAAAGTTGATAGGGCGACTTTAACCCAAGGAGATCGAATGGGAGAAATTTTGGGGCCACCTGGGGGCCAAGAAACATGGGGGGTAAGAGATGGGGGTTACGGAAAATTTTGTCCAAACGTAAGGGACACACAAGAGAGAGAGGAGAGGATGAACCCGCAAGATGGGCTTATGTTCACCCTTTAGTAGTGCAGTTGAGGACATCAATATGAAAGCCCCTTTTGGGGGGAGCGATCATGTGGTTTGATTCGAATACACAGTAGAGCTACAAGTGGGGGGGGGAAACAGGGAAAGGAGGGGCAAATGAAACCAAACACAAGAAAGGGGGACACACAGGAATGAGGGGAAATTCCCGAATGAGGTTCAGTGGACAGGAACTGGCAGGGAAGCCATTAAAGAGATGAGGAATAAATAGCAAAATGGCAAGGGAGGCGGGGAGGTTTTTTACCTAAGGGTAACAGGAATAATGAAAAAGCCGGATGAGCCCATGGGTTCACCCAAAGATGCAAGGAGGCAAAAACCCGTGTGTTGGGAATGAAAGAAAATAGAAGGCAAAGGGGGGGGGACCCCGGAGAAAAAGGAAGGGTCTTTTGGGCCCAGAAAAAAATATGCACAGAAAGAAGGGAGGCCAACGTAAATATGAAAACGACATGAGCAAAAGCCAAAATCTAAACCTGAAGTTTTAAACAGCCCCATCAAAAGAAAAAACCGAAAGGCCCCGGTAATCGGAAAGGGAAGGAAGGGGAGAGAAAACAAGAAATCAGTTAAGTATGTGAGGAACTCAAAAAGAGTTAAAAGAAGGTTCACGAGGAGACGAAGGGCTCCAGAAAAGGGAGAGGTGGGGTACACCCCCATGGTGGACACGTACAAAAAAAACCGAGGAAAAATTTGGCTTCTGGTGAGCTAGATCCCTCCAAAGGCAATGGGGCCAGAAAACATCTCTCCAGGGGCCCCAGAGGAGGGGCGGGGCCCTTTGTGTCCCCTAAAAACAATATTAATACATCTATGAAAAGGGAGATTGCCTGAGGCATGGGAGACAGCAAATGTGGTCCCAGTCTTTAAAAAAGGAGACAGACATGAAGCACTAAACTACAGCCAGTGTCACTGACATGTATAGTATGCAAAGTCAGGGGAAAAGTTGTCGGGAAGAAAATGGGAACATTAGAAAGGAATGATCTATCCAAGCCAACAGGTTTCAGAAGGGAAAATCCTGTGTCCAAACCTACTGGATTTCTTGACATGGTGACAGCAGTAAGAAAAAAGAGAGAGGGGGGGTGGGTGGACTGCATTTTTTTGGACTGAAAGAAGGCGTTTGCCCAAAGTAAAACAAAAGAGTTGTGCAAAAAGGGGGGACCAACGGGAAACGGGAAGGGGCACTGCAAGGGATCAGGGATACTTGTCAAAAGACAGCAGCGGTAATGGTACGTGGCGAGGTGCGAGTGGGCACCTGAGAACGGCGTCCCCAGGGGGCAGTCCCCAGGACCCCAAAGTTGATTTGGTATTTGTGAACGACATGACGGATGAATAAACTCCGATGGTCCCCCTTTGCAGATGACGTGAAATTGTGAGAAGAATTCTTCGATCGAAGACCAGCAGAAATACAAAGGGATTGGACAGGCTGCAGATGGTCCGCAATTGGCTCCTGGAGTTTAATCCCCAAAAGGCAAAGTCGAAGTTGGGGAAGGGAAAAAAACCCCCCAAAAACACCCCCCGGGGCCAAAAAGACCCAAAAACCGGAAAAAACCTTGGGGGGAGAAACACCCCCCTTTTCCTAAGGAAAAAAATCTGTGAGTATCCGGCAAAAACCCCGAAAGCATTTTTACCAAAAAAAATGATGACCCCGCCCCCCCCTCCCTAGCCCAATTTATTTTATGGAAGTTTGGAAACCACACCTGAAATTAAAAAATAGAGAAAAAGGCAAGGGTTTGGACCCCAACCCCCCAGCCAAAATTAAAGACCCCAGAGGGGGAAGTTTAAGGGTTTGCACAGGAGGCAGGAAGAGGGGGCTTAAGAATTAAAAATACTGGAGGAATTGACCTGGTGGGGGACAAAGTTAAACGGACCAACAAACGGGGGACAAGTTTGGGAAAAGAAGACAAAGGGTGGGAAAAAAAAGGGGAAGTTGGGAATAACCAAAACAAAGAGTAGGAAGTAATATTTGGGACAAAAAGTTTGGGGAGGCAGGACCCATACATGCTTTAAGGAGGTACGATAAAGCTCATGGTTCAGGGAGAGTGACCTAGTAGCGACCAGTGAAGAGGCGGGGCCAGGAGCTTGGGTTCGACCCCTGCAACCTCAACTAGGTGAGTACAACTAGGTGAGTACACACACACACACACACACACACACACACACACACACACACACACACACACACACACACACACGCACACACACACACACACACACACACACACACAAACACACACACACACACACACACACACACACACACACACACACACACACACACACACACACACACACACACACACACACACACACACACACACACACACAACTATAAAGGGATCTGGACAGGCTGCAGACCTGGTCCAGCAATTGGCTCCGTCAAGAAGTCAGAGAAAGTACAAAGGTTTGCAACAAGGCTAGTTCCAGAGCTCAGGGGAATGTCGTACGAGGAAAGGTTGAGGGAAATCGGACTGACGACACTGGATGACAGAAGGGTCAGGGGAGACATGATAACGATTTACAAGATACTGCGGGGAATAGACAAGGTGGACAGAGATAGGATGTTCCAGAGAGGGGACACAGAAACAAGGGGTCACAATTGGAAGCTGAAGACTCAGACAAGTCACAGGGACGTTAGGAAGTATTTCTTCAGTCATAGAGTCGTCAGGAAGTGGAATAACCTAGCAAATGACGTAGTGGAGGCAGGGACCATACATAGTTTTAAGAAGAGGTATGACAAAGCTCAGGAAGCAGAGAGGGAGAGGACCTAGTAGCGATCAGTGAAGAGGCGGGGCCAGGAGCTGAGTCTCGACCCCTGCAACCACAATTAGGTAAGTACACACCACACACACACACTAAAAAAATATGGTGGCTGAGAGGGGAAGTCGAAGGCTCAGGGAATCAGAAGATGGCCATGGTAAGGAAGAGTGGACGAAATGGCAATGTAAAAGGATGGAACAAGAGTGGGATAGCAAACTAGGTGAGCTTTTGGCGAAAATGGAGAAGAGGATGGATGTAGAGAAGAAGAAACAGGAATCACAAGCTGAAGCCACAGAAACCAGGATACAGGCCCTAGAATATGAGGTAAATAGGCTGAAGTGAGTTACAGGGCTATTGCCCAGAGGAGACATGGCATCTGAAGCAGGTACACCCCTATTAACCGAGAAGCCCAAAGGAAAGGAAGGAGACAAGACTTATGCTAAGGCACTATCAGTCCACCAAGCAAGGCCAAGGAATGTAGGGGAGAACTGTTAGGAGCAGGGATAGCAGTAAGCATGGGGGAGAAGGTAGAGAAGGTGACAGGTCCCCTGCAGAGGCACGAACATATCACCAAGCGTTACAGGAAAAAATAAGGGACACAGTGACTGTGTACAAAGAGGACCCAGAGGCACAGGGAAAGGCAATTGGAGGAGGAGAGGGAGAAGTCAGTGTTTATTCTTGGGCTTCAGGAGAGTGAAGGGAAGACACATAAATAAGACTGTGGAAAGAAAAACAGGAGATTGAAATCATCAAAGAAATAGGTAGAGAGGATATGACTGAAACAGTAAATTTTCAGAGAATAGCACGGTACATGAAGGGAAGAAATCGGCTGGTCAACCTGATTTTCAAGACAGAAATAGTGCAAGAGAAACCACAACAGAACAAGAGCAGAACGACACCAGCTGAGGGAGAAGACACAGAAACAAAAGGGGCTAGGAAGAGAGACAAGGATAGCCAGTAGAGGACAACCAGAGCTGGACAGAGCAACAAGTGCAAGCATACACAGAACCACGATCAGAACCCCACAGCCAAACACGCTATCCCAACACAAACCACAATCCACACTTACAGCCCCCAACCCACACTATGCTGTAGAATCCCACAGCACACTGCCAGGCTCCCCCACCCCTCACAAACCCCCCAGAACACAGTTGGAGAGGAAACTGAAGGTATGGTACAGCAACACTGATGGAATAACGAATAATTGGGAGGAGTGGCATGAAAGAATAGAAGAGGCATCACCGGACATTATAGCTCTCTCCGAAACCAAGCTCACAGGAATTATAACAGATGCCATCTTTCCAATGGGATATCAGATCCTGAGGAAAGACAGAGGGAACAGAGGGGGTGGCAGAGTGGCAATGCTTATCGAAATCCAATGGGATTTTGATGAGGGGAGGGGAGACAGAAGTGAACCAAAAGACTACATAATAAGAACACTTCAATTTGGAGGCCCAAGGTGGTAATTGAAGCGATGTATAACCCACCACAGAACAGCAGGAGGCCAAGGCAAGAGTAACAGACTGGTTGAAGTGGTCAGAAGGACTTATGCGAGCAGGGCAAAGCTACTAATTGTGGGTGACTTCAATCACAAAGAAACTGACTGGGAGAATTTGGAGCCAGATGGGGGTCCAGAAACGTGGAGGGATAAGATGATAGAGGTGGTACTGGAAAACCTTATGTACCAACACGTAAGAGACACTACCCGAGAGAGAGAGAGAGGAGAGGATGAACCAGAGAGACTGGACCTAGTATTCACCTTGAGTTGTGTAGATATTGATGACATCACATATGAAAGACCCCTTGGGGCCAGTGACCACGTGACTCTTAGCTTTGAATGCATAGTAAAGTTACAAGTGGAGAGGGAAACAGGAAGGGTGGGATGCATGAAGCCAAATTACAAGAGAAGGGACAGAGCACTGGCAGGAAAATCAGTAAATGAGATGATGGAATAAGTGACAACAATAAGCAAGTTGAGGAGAGGTTTGTACTCAAGGATAACAGAAATAACGAGAAGGACACGATGAGCAGTTGGTTCACTCAAAGGTATAGAGAGGCCAGAACCAAACACGGTAGAGAATGGAAGAAGTATAGAAGGCTAAAAACCCAGGAGAATAAGGAGAGCAGTCGTAGAGCAAGAAATGAATATGCACAGGTAATAAGGGAGGCCTAACGACATTACGAAAATGACATAGCAGCGAAAGTCAAATTTGACTTGAAGTTGTTGTACAGCCACATCAGGATGAAAACAACAGTCAAGGACCAGGTAATCAGGCTGAGGAAGGAACGAGGGGAGGTCACAAGAAACGACCGAGAAGTATGTGAGGAGCTCAACATCAGATTCAAAAAAGTGTTCACTGAGGAGACAGAAGGGACTCCAGAAAGACGGAGAGGTGGGGTACATCATCAAGTGTTGGACACAATACATACAACCAAGGAAGAAGTGAAGAGGCTGCTAATCAAGCTCAAAGGCGATGGAGGCCGGATAACATCTCTCCATGGGTACTGAGAGACGGAGCAGAGGCGCTATGTGTACCATTAACAACAAACTTCAACACAGCTGTCGAAACAGGGCCACTACCTGAGGTATGGAAGACAGGAAATGTAGTCCTAATCTTTAAAAAAGGAGACAGACACGAAGCATTAAACTATAGGCCAGTGTCACTGACATGTGTAGTATGCAAAGTCATGGACAAGATTATCAGGAGAAGAGTGGCAGAGCGCCTAGAAAGAAATGAGCTTAACGACAGCTAGCACGGTTTCAGGGACGGAAAATCCTGTCACAAACCTACTGGAGTTCTATGACAGGGTGACAGCAGTTAAGCAAGAGAGAGAGGGGTGCGTTTTCTTGGATTATAAGAAGGCTTTTGACACAGTTCCAAACAAGAGATTAGTGCAAAAGCTGGAGGACCAGGCAGGAATAACAGGGAAGGCACTGCAGTGGATCAGGCAATACCTGTCGGGAAGACATCAGTGAGTCATGGTACGTAACAAAGTGTCAGAGTGGGCGCCTCTGACGAGCAGGGTTCAACAGGGGTCAGTCCTAGGACCGGTGCTGTTTCTGGTATATGTGAACGACATGACAGAAGGAATAGACTCAGAAGTGTCCCTGTTTACAGATGACGTAAAGTTGATGAGAAGAATTAAATCGGACGAGGACCAGGTAGAACTACAAAGGAATCTGGACAGGCTGCAGGCCTGGTACAGAAACTGGTTCCTAGAGTTCAAAACGACAAGTGCAAAGTCATGAAGACTGGGCAGGGCAAAGAAGACCGCAGACGGAACACAGTCTAGGGGGGGCCAGAGACTACAAACCTCACTCAAGGAAAAGGATCTTGGGGTGAGTATAACACCAGGCACATCTCCTGAAGCGCACATCAACCAAATAACTGCTGCAGCATAAAGGCGCCTAGCAAACCTAAGAATTGCATTCCAACATCTCAGTAAGGAATTTTTTAGGACCCTGTACACTGTGTATGTCAAGCCTGTGTTGGAGTATGCATCACCAGTTTGGAAGCCACACCTAGCCAAGCACGGTTCCGGTGCTAAGGGGCATGTTCTACGAGGAGAGGTTAAGGAAAGTCGACCTGACGGTTACTGGAGGACAGGAGAGATAGGGGGATATAATAACGACATATATAATACTGAGAGGAATTTACAAGGTGGACAGAGACAGGATGTTCCAGAGATGGGACACAGCAACAAGGGGTCACAACTGGAAGTTGAAGACTCAGATAAACCACAGCGATGTTATGAAGTATTTTTTCAGTCTCAGAGTTGTCAGTAAGTGTAATAGTTTGGGAAGTGATATAGTGGCGGCAGGATCCATATATAGCTTTAAGAAGAGGTATGATGAAGCTCATGGAGCAGGAAGAGTGACCTAGTAGCGACCTGTGAGGAGGCGGGGCCAGGAGCTGTGACTCGACCCCTGCAACCACAACTAGGTGAGTGCAACTAGATGAGTACATATACACACATTTTATATATATATATATATATATATATATATATATTATATATATATATATATATATATATATATATATATATATTATATATATATATATATATATATATATATATATATATATATTATATATAATGTGTGAGTATATATATATAACATACATACACATATATACATACATACATATTGGACGTCAGTATTCTCAGATGCAGGTTCATCTTGACTTGCAAGATGGCGTCAGGTTGCGTAGCAACTTAACAATTTGCGTCACATTTCACAAGAGCTTCCAAGATGGAGTGAATATTTCACAAACTTGGAAGATGGCTTCATGTTGCACTTTCTCCATCTCTCTCTCTCTCTCTCTCTCTCTCTCTCTCTCTCTCTCTCTCTCTCACTCTTTCTCACACATACACACACACACAGTGCTATTTTTGATATATGTGAACGACATGATGGAAGGAATAGACTCTGAAGTGTCCCTGTTCGCAGATGATGTGAAGCTGATGAGAAGAATTAAATCGGATGAGGATGAGGCAGGACTGCAAAGAGACCTGGACAGGCTGGACATGTGGTCCAGTAACTGGCTTCTCGAATTCAACCCTGCCAAATGCAAAGTCATGAAGATTGGGGAGGGCCAAAGAAGACCGCAGACAGAGTACAGGCTAGGTGGACAAAGACTACAGACCTCACTCAGGGAGAAAGACCTTGGGGTGACCATAACACCGAGCACATCACCGGAGGCACACATCAACCAAATAACTGCTGCAGCATACGGGCGCCTGGCAAACTGAGAATAGCGTTCCGATACCTTAATAAGGAATCGTTCAAGACACTGTACACTGTGTATGTTAGGCCCATACTGGAGTATGCAGCACCAGTCTGGAACCCACACCTGGTCAAGCACGTCAAGAAGTTAGAGAAAGTACAAAGGTTTGCAACAAGGCTAGTCCCAGAGCTCAAGGGAATGTCGTACGATGAAAGGTTAAGGGAAATCGGACTGACGACACTGGAGGACAGACGGGTCAGGGGAGACATGATAACGACATACAAGATACTGCGGGGAATAGACAAGGTAGACAGAGATAGGATGTTCCAGAGAGGGGACACAGGGACAAGGGGTCACAACTGGAAGCTGAAGACTCAGACGAGTCACAGGGACGTTAGGAAGTATTTCTTCAGTCATAGAGTTGTCAGCAAGTGGAATAACCTAGCAAGTGAAGTAGTGGAGGCAGGAACCATACATAGTTTTAAGAAGAGGTATGACAAAGCTCAGGAAGCAGAGAGGGAGAGGATCCAGTAGCGATCAGTGAAGAGACGGGGCCAGGAGCTGAGTTTCGACCCCTGCAACCACAATTAGGTAAGTACAATTAGGTGAGTACAATTATTTGAGTACAATTAGGTGAGTACAATTATTTGAGTACAATTAGGTGAGTACAATTATTTGAGTACAATTAGGTGAGTACAATTATTTGAGTACAATTAGGTGAGTACAATTATTTGAGTACAATTAGGTGAGTACAATTATTTGAGTACAATTAGGTGAGTACAATTATTTGAGTACAATTAGGTGAGTACAATTATTTGAGTACATTAGGTGAGTACAATTATTTGAGTACAATTAGGTGAGTACAATTATTTGAGTACAATTAGGTGAGTACAATTATTTGAGTACAATTAGGTGAGTACAATTATTTGAGTACAATTAGGTGAGTACAATTATTTGAGTACAATTAGGTGAGTACAATTATTTGAGTACAATTAGGTGAGTACAATTATTTGAGTACAATTAGGTGAGTACAATTATTTGAGTACAATTAGGTGAGTACAATTATTTGAGTACAATTAGGTGAGTACAATTATTTGAGTACAATTAGGTGAGTACAATTATTTGAGTACAATTAGGTGAGTACAATTATTTGAGTACAATTAGGTGAGTACAATTATTTGAGTACAATTAGGTGAGTACAATTATTTGAGTACAATTAGGTGAGTACAATTATTTGAGTACAATTAGGTGAGTACAATTATTTGAGTACAATTAGGTGAGTACAATTATTTGAGTACAATTAGGTGAGTACAATTATTTGAGTACAATTAGGTGAGTACAATTATTTGAGTACAATTAGGTGAGTACAATTATTTGAGTACAATTAGGTGAGTACAATTATTTGAGTACAATTAGGTGAGTACAATTATTTGAGTACAATTAGGTGAGTACAATTATTTGAGTACAATTAGGTGAGTACAATTATTTGAGTACAATTAGGTGAGTACAATTATTTGAGTACAATTAGGTGAGTACAATTATTTGAGTACAATTAGGTGAGTACAATTATTTGAGTACAATTAGGTGAGTACAATTATTTGAGTACAATTAGGTGAGTACAATTATTTGAGTACAATTAGGTGAGTACAATTATTTGAGTACAATTAGGTGAGTACAATTATTTGAGTACAATTAGGTGAGTACAATTATTTGAGTACAATTAGGTGAGTACAATTATTTGAGTACAATTAGGTGAGTACAATTATTTGAGTACAATTAGGTGAGTACAATTATTTGAGTACAATTAGGTGAGTACAATTATTTGAGTACAATTAGGTGAGTACAATTATTTGAGTACAATTAGGTGAGTACAATTATTTGAGTACAATTAGGTGAGTACAATTATTTGAGTACAATTAGGTGAGTACAATTATTTGAGTACAATTAGGTGAGTACAATTATTTGAGTACAATTAGGTGAGTACACAGACAAAAAACTTCACTTCATTAAAATAATAATGAAAATAATAATAAAAATAATAATTATTATTTGGAAACTGAAATGAGTAACAAATTTATTATTAGTTTATTAGTTTGGAAAATAACAACACTGTCACACAACACTGTCACACAACACTGTCACACAACACTGTCACACAACACTGTCACACAATACTGTCACACAACACTGTCACACAACACTGTCACACAACACTGTCACACAACACTGTCACACAACACTGTCACACAACACTGTCACACAACACTGTCACACAACACTTTCACAAAACACTGTCACACAACACTGTCACACAACACTCACACAACACTGTCACACAACACTGTCACACAACACTGTCACACAACACTGTCACACAACACTGTCACACAACACTGTCACACAACACTGTCACGCAACACT
>NC_069408.1:50515374-50560374 GCF_026875155.1 Cherax quadricarinatus | reverse complement strand
TGATGATTGTGGTGTGTGTTAGGGTGATTGTGGTGTGTGTTAGTGGTGATTGTGGTGTGTGTTAGTGATGATGTGGTGTGTTTTAGTGGGGATTTGGTGTGTGTTTTGTGATGATTGAGTGTGTGTTAGTGAATTTGTGATGTGTGTTTGTATGATTTTGGTTGGGGTTAGTGATGATTGTGGTGTGTGTTAGTGACGATTGTATGTGTGTTATGATGATTGTGGTGTGTTTAGTGATGATTGTGGTGTGTGTTAGTGGTGATTGTGGTGTGTGTTAGTGATGATGTGGTTTTGTGTTAGTGATGATTGGGTGTGAGTTTAGTGAAAGATTGTGGTGTTGTTAGTGGTGAGTGTGGTGTGTGTTTTGTGATGATTGGTGTGTTTAGAGATGATTGTGGTGTGGTTAGTGATGATTTTGGGTGTGTAGGGTGATTGTGGTGTGTGTTAGTTTATGATGTGGTGTTGTTAGTGATGATTGTAGTGTTTTAGTAGTTTGCGGTGTGTGATAGTGATGATTGTGGTGTTGTTATTGATGATTGTGTGGTGTTAGTGTGATTGGTGTGGTTAGTGTGTTGGGTGTGTATTAATGGGGATTTCATTGTGTTAGTAGTGCTTGTGGTGTGTGTTACTGTGATTGTGGGGGGGGTGTGTTAATGGTGATTGTGGTGTCGTTAGTGGTGATTGGTGTGTGTGTTTTGGGTAATTGTGGTGTGTGTTATGTGATGTGGTTGTGTTAGTGGGATTGTGATAAGATAAGAAAGAAAGATTTCGTTCGGGTTTTTAACCCGAGGGTTAGCCACCCGATAACCCAAGAAAGTCAGTGCGTCATCGAGGACTGCTAACTATTTCCATTGGGTCCTTACTTGTCCCCCAGGATGCGAAACCCCCACCCGTCGACAACACCCAGGTAAACCCATTTGCTGCTAGTGAACAGGGCAACGGTGTAAGGAAACTGTCAAATGTTTCCACCCGCCGGGGAAAAAAACCCGGCCCTCCGTGTGTTAAGCGGGAGCTTTACCACCAGGCCCCCGGGCCTGCGGGGTGTATTAATGGTGATTGTGGTGTTTAATGGTGATTGTAGTGTAGTGGTGATTGTGGTTTGTGTTATTGGTGAATGTGGTGTATGTTTGTAGTGACTGTGGTGTGTTTAGTGGGGATTGTGGTGTGAATTAGTGAGGATTGTGAAGTGTGTTAGTGGTGATTGTGGTGTTAGTGGTAACTATAATTTTTTGATAGTGTTACAATAGTGTATGTTAATAGTGATGTGGGTGTGTTTAGTGAGATTGTGGTGTGTGTTAGTGATGATTGTGGTGTGTGTTAGTGATGATTGTGGGGTGTGTTAGTGATGTTCTGGTGTGTATTATTGGTGATTGTGGTGTGTGTTAGTGATGATTGTGGTGTGTTAGTGATGATTGTGGGTGTGTTAGTGATGAATTGCGGTGTGTGTTAAATGATGATTGTGGTGTGTGTTAGTGATGATTGTGGTGTGTGTTAGTGGTGGTTGTGGGTGTGTTAGTGATGATTGTGGTGTGTGTTAGGTGATTATTGTGGTGTGTGTGAGTGATGATTGTGGTGTGTGTTAGTGATGATTGTGGTGTGTGTTAGTGGTGATTGGTGTGTGTTAGTGATGATTGTGGTGTGTGTTAGTGATGATTGTGGTGTGTGTTAGTGATGATTTTGGTGTGTGTTAGTGATGATTGTGAGTGGGGTTTAGTGATGATTGTTTTGTGTGTGTTAGTGATGATTGTGGTGTGATTAGTGATGATTATGGTGTGTGTTAGTGTGAGTGTGGTGTGTGTTAGTGGGGAGTGTGGTGTGTTAGTGGTGATGTGGTGTGTGTTAGTGTGAGTGTGGTGTGTGTTAGTGTGAGTGTGGTGCGTGTTAGTGATGATTGGGGGTGTGTTTAGTGATGATTGTGGTGTGTGTTAGTGATGATTGTGGTGTGTTTAGTGATGATTGTGGTGTGTTAGTGATGATTGTGGTGTGTGTTATGATGAGTGTGGTGTGTGTTAGTGGTGATTGTGGTGTGTATTAGTGATGATTGTGGTGTGTGTTAGTGATGATTGTGGTGTGTGTTAGTGAGATTGTGGTGTTAGTGGTGAGTGTGGTGTGTGTTAGTGGGTGAGTGTGGTGTGTATTAGTGATGATTGTGGTGTGTGTTAGTGATGATTGTGGTGAGTGTTAGTGATGAGTGTGGCATAAGTTACAAAACACTCTTACGGTAGACCTAGATTGTTTAAAATGTTGACGTTGAATACTGTAATTACCATCCCTGTATCCCCTTGGTTCTGTAAAATACACACTCTGTATCCCCTTGGTTCTGTAACATACGCACTCTGTATACCCTTGGTTCTGTAACATACACACTCTGTATCCCCTTGGTTCTGTAAAATACACACTCTGTATCCCCTTGGTTCTGTAACATACACACTCTGTATCCCCTTGGTTCTGTAACATACACACTCTGTATCCCCTTGGGTTTTGTAACATACACACTCTGTAATCCCCTTGGTTCTGTAACATACAAAACTCTGTATCCCCTTGGTTTTTGTAACATACACACTCTGTATCCCCTTGGTTCTGTAACATACACACTCTGTATCCCCTTGGTTCTGTAACATACACACTCTGTATCCCCTTGGTTCTGTATCATACATACTCTTTATCCCCTTGGTTCTGTAACATACACACTCTGTATCCCCTTGGTTCTGTAACATACATACTCTGTATCCCCTTGGTTCTGTAACATACACACTCTGTATCCCCTTGGTTCTGTAACATACACACTCTGTATCCCCTTGGTTCTGTAACATACACACTCTGTATCCCCTTGGTTCTGTAACATACACACTCTGTATCCCCTTGGTTCTGTAACATACACACTCTGTATCCCCTTGGTTCTGTAACATACACACTCTGTATTACCTTGGTTTTGTAACATACACACTCTGTATTCCCTTGGTTCTGTAACATACACACTCTGTATCTCCTTGGTTCTGTAACATACACACTCTGTATCCCCTTGGTTCTGTAACATACACACTCTGTATCCCCTTGGTTCTGTAACATACACACTCTGTAATCCCCTTGGGTTTTGTAACATACACACTCTGTATTACCTTGGTTTTGTAACATACACACTCTGTATCCCCTTGGTTCTGTAACATACACACCGTATCTCCTTGGTTCTGTAACATACACACTCCCGTATGCCCTTGTTCCTAACATAACGGACTCTGTATCCCCTTGGTTCTGTAACTACACACTCTGTATCCACCTTGGGTTCTGTAACATACATACTCTGTATCCCCTTGGTTCTGTAACATACACACTCTGTATCCCCTTGGTTCTGTAACATACCACTCTGTATCCCCTTGGTTCTTTTAACATGCCCCACTCTGTATCCCCTTGGTTTCTGTAACATAAAACACTCTGTATCCCTTGGTTCTGTAACATACATACTCTGTATCCTCTTGGTTCTGTAACATACACACCTGTATCCCCCTTGGGTTTTGTAACATGCACACCTGTACCCCTTGGTTCGTAACATACAACTCTGTATCCTCTTGGTTCTGTAACATACACACTCTGTATCCCCTTGGTTCTGTAACATACACACTCTGTATTACCTTGGTTTTGTAACATACACACTCTGTTAATCCCCTTGGTTTTTCTGTAACATACACACTCTGTATCTCCTTGGTTCTGTAACATACACACTCTGTATCCCCTTGGGTTTTGTATAAAACACACCTGTATCCCCTTGGGTTCTGTAAAAATACACACTCTGTATCCCCTTGGTTCTGTAACATAAAACACTCTGTATCCCCTTGGTTCTGTAACATACATACTCTGTATCCCCTTGGTTCTGTAACATACACACTCTGTATCCCCTTGGTTCTGTAACATACACACTCTGTATCCCCTTGGTTCTGTAACATACACACTCTGTATCCCCTTGGTTCTGTAACATACATACTCTGTATCCCCTTGGTTCTGTAATATACACACTCTGTATCCCCTTGGTTCTGTAACATACACACTCTGTATCCCCTTGGTTCTGTAACATACACACTCGTATCCCCCCTTTGGTTCTGTAAAACACACTCTGTATCCCCTTGGGTTTTGTAACATACATACTCTGTAAACCCCTTGGTTCTGTAAAAATACACACTCTGTATCCCCTTGGGTTTTGGGAACATACATACTCTGTATCCCTTGGTTCTGTAACATACACACTCTGTATCCCCTTGGTTCTGTAACATACACACTCTGTATCCCCTTGGTTCTGTAACATACATACTCTGTATCCCCTTGGTTCTGTAACATACAAAGCTCTGTATCCCCTTGGTTCTGTAACATACACACTCTGTATCCCCTTGGTTCTGTAACATACACACTCTGTATCCCCTTGGTTCTGTAACATACACGCTCTGTATTTCCCCCTTTGGGTTTTGTAACATACACACTCTGTACCCCTTGTTCTGTAACATAAAACGCTCTGTAAACCCCTTGGGTTTTGTAACAAAACACGCTCTGTATCCCCTTGGTTCTGTAACATACACGCTCTGTATCCCCTTGGTTCTGTAACATACACACTCTGTATCCCCTTGGTTCTGTAACATACATACTCTGTATCCCCTTGGTTCTGTAACATACACGCTCTGTATCCCCTTGGTTCTGTAACATACTCTGCCGTATGGTCTGTTTGGGTTTAGCGCTGTCTCGTCAGCGTAATATTTCCTGTACATGGCAAAATATTTTCCCGTGTGAAAAGTTAAATATTTCATTTTTCCTCATCTGGTGAATATTGCAAGAGTGACCTGCAGCGTCGATGCAAAGCAACAGTGTCAGCTTAAAAGAGGCCGGCAGGTACCCACTTGTTATGTTGCTGGCTCAAGTTGTGTGAGACACACCGTCTCTCTCTCTCTCTCTCTCTCTCTCTCTCTCTCTCTCTCTCTCTCTCCCTCTCTCTCTCTCTCTCTCTCTCTCTCTCTCTCTCTCCCTCTGTCTGGTGCTTTACGAAGCTGCTTGAGATGAGTGCTTCTCAAATGTTCTCCTTGAGTAGTTTTGCATACACACTAACTCTCACCCTTCTGTTTGCTACCTGTCCCCTTCCTCCCACTATGTAATTTTTTCAACACACACACACACACACACACACACACCACACATATATTTATATATTTTATATATAATATATAAAATATATATATAAATATATATAATATAATATATAATATATATATATATATATATATATATAATATATATATATGAGGTGTGTGTTGGTGTGTGGTGTGTGTGTGTGTGTGTGTGTGTGGTTGTGTGTGTGTGTGTGTTTGTGTGTGTGTGGTGTGTGTGTGTGTGTGGTGGTGTGTATGTGTGTGTGCGTGTGTGTGTGTGAAAAAGTTGGTTTATTGGAGTGCAAATGCACTCTCCTACCTGTTATAAATATAACTGCTTCAACCCCAGGCATCTTTCCATAACAATAAAACGCGTCCAGCAAACACGAACAAACACCAGAGTGAAAAATAACATTGGAGTTGATGTGAGATGTGTAACTAAGCACATGAAAGCGCACTGCTATTTTCTCTTCTGTTATTTACACCTTTTTTTTTAGCGCGGCTTGTTTTTTTCCCGTATTTCATTGACGCTAAATACAGCTAAATTTAGTGTGACCTTTGATGTGTTTGGTGGTATTAAGCTGCATGTTGAGTCTGGTTAGCAAGGTCACTGCTTGTTGACATCCAACGTTCAAAATTTGCATGTCATGTTAATTGAGGTGAACATGTCTGTTAATACATGCAATGGCGGTTTCTAAAATGTGGATGTATAGTTTTTGTTTATGGAAGTTCAGCTTGTTGGAGAGAGATCTACCTGTCATGGCGTATCTGGTGTTTTGAGAGAGAGAGAGAGAGAGAGAGAGAGAGAGAGAGAGAAGAGAGAGAGAGAGAGAGAGAGAGAGAGAGAGAGAGAGAGAGAGAGAGAGAGAGAGAGAGAGAGAAAGCACACTGCCAAGGTGTTATCTCCAGCCTGCTGTTTGGGTCTGCCTCACAAAACCATTGTGAACACTTAAGATTCTTGACACACTGTGGACCACTACGAGTTTTGCGTTTCTCTTAATAATAATAATAATAATAATAATAATAAAAATAAAAATAATAATAATAATAAAAGAAGAAGAAGAAGAAGAAGAAGAAGAATAAAAATAATAATAATAATAATAATAATAAAATAATAATAATAATAATAATAATAATAATAATAATAATAAGAAGAAGAAGAAGAAGAAGAAGAAGAAGAAGAAGAAGAAGAAGAAGAAGAAGATGATATTTGTAATAATAATAAAAATGATAATAGCAGTACGATCAACAATAACAATACTAATAGTTTTATATTGCTATAAACACTGATCAGTGGAAATTGAGGAAACTAGTTCTCATCTGCTGATGAGACACGATGCTCTCCCATTCGCAGTCTGGTACTGTATAGCCCTACGGATTTACCGCTATCCTTCCCTTATTTCCGCGCCCTTCCCTCCCATCCCTGAATAAATGTAATAATAATAACAAAGATGGAGATTCATAACGAAGATAGTAATTCTTAACGAAGATGGGATTGATAACGAAGATAAGGTTTGATAACGAATATAAGGATTAATAACGAAGATAGGGATTGATAACGAAGATAAGGATTGATAACGAAGATGGGGATGGGTAACGTGTGTGACGAGGGTAACGTTTAACCAGGGTAACGTATGATACAAGGATAACGTATGTTACAAGGATAACATATGATACAAGAGTAACGTATGATACAAGAGTAACGTATGTTACAAGGATAACATATATGATACAAGAGTAACGTATGATACAAGAGTAACGTATGTTACAAGGATAACATATGATACAAGAGTAACGTATGATACAAGAGTAACGTATGTTACAAGGATAACATATAATACAAGAGTAACGTATAATATAAAGTGTTACTTGGTATTTCCTGATCAATGGTTCGTAA
Organism: Cherax quadricarinatus; assembly: GCF_026875155.1. NCBI lineage: Eukaryota > Metazoa > Arthropoda > Malacostraca > Decapoda > Parastacidae > Cherax > Cherax quadricarinatus. The sequence goes on along the minus strand of NC_069408.1, from coordinate 50,553,351 downwards.
GTTTCTGTTGTTGACATTTCTCTGATGTTTTGTGTTGTCCGGCTGGTGACTGTCAGTGCAGCTGTGACGGGATCTCTCTACAATATACACTACTTCCAAATTTTAGACATATACAACTTAGCTATATACAGCAGTTTTCATGGTTGTATTGTTGCTATGAAAAACTTTATGCAACATGACAATAATGATACATTGCAAAAAAAAAAAGATTATTTATATTTCCGTAATATAAAAAGAAAGAATACTCATTTTTTTTTAAATCAAAATGCTATTTTTTTGGCATAAAATCCCAATAGTTAATTAGGCTTTGAAATATTTACACTTGTTTTAGCTGCTGTAAAACTGAATGTGAGGGACGTGCCAGCTAACATAAAGCTTACCCATGTTGCTTTGTCTTTTAGGAGAAAGCCACCGTGAGGTCAGTCCTCTTCAAAGTACCTGGCTCGAAATTTGGACCTAATGATTCATAGAGAATACACGTTCACTTTGGTATGTTGTGTGAAATTTTTAATGTTTTGTTATGGTTATTTTGTCCAGCAGGAGTTATACTGACGCATTTGTAACCGGACGTCAGTCAGTGCTAGTTTCAAGAGTATTTCAAGCAGATAATTCATTCATAAAATCTGCTAGTTCTTCTTGCACGCTGTGAGGGAGTGAATGCACATCAGGGAGTGAGTGCACATCAGGTAGTGAGTGCACATCATGGAGTGAGTGCACATCAGGGAGTGAGTGCACATCAGGGAGTAAGTGCACATCGGGGAGTGAGTGCACATCCAGAGTGAATGGGTTACTTATGAATTGTCCATCTTCGTCTTTTAAGCCTGGGAGGTACAACCCAGTTAGGTTAAGTAGGGAAGACCAATGATTCTAAGTCAACTTACTGAAGTCAGTACAGTCAGTTTCTCGGTCCTCAAGAGTTCTGTCTAAATTTTAGTGCATGTGAAATTTTTATTCCTTGACATTTTGTTCCCACTATTCCCGTTTCCATAGTGGCATCAGTCACCGTTGTTAACTAGTCTTGTAATGATATATTCAGTGTCTTTGACAAGTAAACCTGTCACTCAGGTACTCTAGTTTCAACTGCCAGTCCTCATCAGAGAGATTATGGTAGAAAGCCTAAGATTGTGTCTTGCCGTCTCAAAAAGAGAATTGAGCCATCTCTTCTCTGAGATTCAACTCTAGCAACTATATTTCCTCATGAAACCTCCGCACATCACTGTGGAAAATCTGCGCTTCAGTCTTCATCATCAAAATTTTGGTACAACAGAGGCGAGAGCCAATTGTTCACAGCACTTGACTTAATAACATGTACCATTGTGACCACATCATCAGGGTCATCTTGAACCTCACGAGACAGTCACTCTCCTAGAGGACAAGACACATCTTGTATATTTATTCAATTAAATCGTAAATTTTTTTTAAAATGAATGTATAATATTGTAGCTTGGAGATTATAAACTCCGACGAGGGAGATGTAAGTGTGTGGACCCAGTTATATGTATGTCTTATATTTGGTTAGTAACAGTATGCTTTGATGAATTTATGCTTCAGTATACAAGTGAAATTCTCCCTTTTTTACACAAGGTTGTCTCAATATCTGCGTATTTTTAATAAATAAATATATATAATATATATATATATATATAATATATATATATATATTAGTTACTTATGATAATGACAACAACACAAATTATAACAGTTGACCCTACACCTGCTATTACTACCACACCACCATCACCTCCGCCGTCTCCTCCTCCTACTCCTCCTCCTCTTCCAACTCCTCCTGGTCCTCCTCTTCTTCCACTCCTCCTCTTCCTCCTCCTCCTCTTCCTACTCCTCCTCGTCCTCCTTCTCCCCTTCCTCCTCCTCCTCCGCCTCCTTCTTCTCCTCCCCTTCCTACCCCTCCTCCTCCTCTTCCTGGTACCTCTTCTCAGTTCACACTCTGGGTGGCATTATATAAAATTACTCTCCGTGCTCTCTCAACAAAGAGACAAAAACTCTCCCTGGAGCTGGGTATATGAAGCTCTAACCCACACCCGCTCACCCGCCCGCTCACCCGCCCGCTCACCCGCCCGCTCACCCGCCCACTCACCCATCTACCTACAGTTCCCACCTTCCCTTGGTCTACACATATCCTACACTCTTGTAATTATTTTACTCACCAAAATATGATATTAATCCCAACAAATCGTAAACATTATACAAATCACAAATTATAATAATTTTGTAACTCACAATAAATCATAAACATTAAATCGCACAAAACTCTTGACAGTTGACGGAGGATTTGTGAAGCTCTTCTGCCATACCAGCTGCATCGAACACTAAAATTAAATCATTTCTCTGAGTTTTGCAGACACAAAGTCTTTTCGGTAACTCCCAGGAGGCGCCTCAGGCATGAGTGTTTGATCCCCTTTAAGACGGTATATTAATATAGCCTGAAAAATATACCACAGTGAAAATGGGAAATAAAATCTGATCGCTTTCATGTGCTTACATATATATCTTCTGATATGTGTCCGTGTGTATCCCTGGAAGATATGTGTGTGTGTGTGTGTGTGTGTGTGTGCGTGTGTGTGTGTGTGTGTATCCTCTGAAGATATGTGTGATGTGTGTGTTTCTGAAAATATGTGTGTGTCTCTAAAGATATGTGTGTCTCTAAAGATATGCGTGTGTCTCTAAAGATATGTGTGTCTCTAAAGATATGTGAGTGTTTCTAAAGATATGTGTGTGTCTCTAAAGATATGTGTGTCTCTAAAGACATGTGTATGTCTCTAAAGATATGTGTGTCTCTAAAGATATATGTGTTTCTGAAGATATGTGTGTGTCTCTAAAGATATGTGTGTGTCTCTAAAGATATGTGTGTGTCTCTAAAGATATGTGTGTGTCTCTAAAGATATGTGTGTGTCTCTAAAGATATGTGTGTGTCTCTAAAGATATGTGTGTGTCTCTAAAGATATGTGTGTGTCTCTAAAGATATGTGTGTGTCTCTAAAGATATGTCTCTAAAGATTTGTGTGTCTCTGAAGGTATATGTGTGTCTAAAGATATGTGTGTCTCTAAAGATGTGTGTGTTTCTGGAGATATGTGTGTGTCTCTGGAGATATGTGTGTGTCTCTGGAGATATGTGTGTGTTTCTGGAGATATGTGTGTGTCTCTGGAGATATGTGTGTGTCTCTGGAGATATGTGTGTGTCTCTGGAGATATGTGTGTGTCTCTGGAGATATGTGTGTGTCTCTGGAGATATGTGTGTGTCTCTGGAGATATGTGTGTGTCTCTGGAGATATGTGTGTGTCTCTGGAGATATATGTGTGTCTCTGGAGATATGTGTGTGTCTCTGGAGATATGTGTGTGTCTCTGGAAATATGTGTGTGTCTCTGGAGATATGGTGTGTCTCTGGAGATATATGTGTGTCTCTGGAGATATGTGTGTGTCTCTGGAGATATGTGTGTGTCTCTGGAGATATGTGTGTGTCTCTGGAGATATATGTGTGTCTCTGGAGATATGTGTGTGTGTCTGGAGATATGTGTGTGTGTCTGGAGATATGTGTGTGTCTCTGGAGATAAAGTGTGTGTCTCTGGAGATATGTGTGTGTCTCTGGAGATATGTGTGTGTGTCTGGAGATATGTGTGTGTGTCTGGAGATATGTGTGTGTCTCTGGAGATATGTGTGTGTGTCTGGAGATATGTGTGTGTCTCTGGAGATATGTGTGTGTGTCTGGAGATATGTGGTGTCTCTGGAGATATGTGTGTGTCTCTGGAGATATGTGTGTGTCTCTGGAGATATGTGTGTGTCTCTGGAAATATGTGTGTGTCTCTGGAAATATGTGTGTGTCTCTGGAAATATGTGTGTGTCTCTGGAGATATGTGTGTGTCTCTGGAGATATGTGTGTGTCTCTGGAGATATGTGTGTGTCTCTGGAGATATGTGTGTGTCTCTGGAGATATGTGTGTGTCTCTGGAGATATGTGTGTGTCTCTGGAGATATGTGTGTGTGTCTGGAGATATGTGTGTGTGTCTGGAGATATGTGTGTGTCCTGGAGATATGTGTGTGTCTCTGAGATATGTGTGTGTCTCTGGAGATATGTGTGTGTGTCTGGAGATAAAGTGTGTGTGTCTGGAGATATGTGTGTGTCTCTGGAGATATGTGTGTGTCTGGAGATATGTGTGTGTCTCTGGAGATATGTGTGTGTGTCTGGGGATATGTGTGTGTCTCTGGGGATATGTGTGTGTCTCTGGAGATATGTGTGTGTCTCTGGAGATATGTGTGTGTCTCTGGAAATATGTGTGTGTCTCTGGAAATATGTGTGTGTCTCTGGAAATATGTGTGTGTCTCTGGAGATATGTGTGTGTCTCTGGAGATATGTGTGTGTCTCTGGAGATATGTGTGTCTCTGGAGATATATGTGTGTCTCTGGAGATATGTGTGTGTCTCTGGAGATATGTGTGTGTGTCTGGAGATATGTGTGTGTCTCTGGAGATATGTGTGTGTGTCTGGAGATATGTGTGTGTCTCTGGAGATATGTGTGTGTGTCTGGAGATATGTGTGTGTCTCTGGAGATATGTGTGTGTCTCTGGAGATATGTGTGTGTCTCTGAGATATGTGTGTGTCTCTGGAAATATGTGTGTGTCTCTGGAAATATGTGTGTGTCTCTGGAAATATGTGTGTGTCTCTGGAGATATGTGTGTGTCTCTGGAGATATGTGTGTGTCTCTGGAGATATGTGTGTGTCTCTGGAGATATGTGTGTGTCTCTGGAGATATGTGTGTGCCTCTGGAGATATGTTGTGTGTCTCTGGAGATATGTGTGTGTCTCTGGAGATATGTGTGTGTCTCTGGAGATATGTGTGTGTCTCTGGAGATATATGTGTGTCTCTGGAGATATGTGTGTGTGTCTGGAGATATGTGTGTGTCTCTGGAGATATGTGTGTGTCTCTGGAGATATGTGTGTGTCTCTGGAGATATGTGTGTGTGTCTGGAGATATGTGTGTGTCTCTGGAGATATGTGTGTGTCTCTGGAGATATGTGTGTGTCTCTGGAGATATGTGTGTGTCTCTGGAGATATGTGTGTGTCTCTGGAGATATATGTGTGTCTCTGGAGATATGTGTGTGTGTCTGGAGATATGTGTGTGTCTCTGGAGATATGTGTGTGTCTCTGGAGATATGTGTGTGTCTCTGGAGATATGTGTGTGTCTCTGGAGATATGTGTGTGTCTGTGCGTGTAAGCACATGAAATCGCTCAGGTTTTATTTTCTTTTTCCACTGTGGTATCATTTTCATATTTGCAATCACGCGTTTTATTGTGGATTCTTCCATAATGTAACCTAATATTCGTTCTCTGGAGAGACAGCTGTGGAACGAGTGTTGGTTAAAAATGTGGAAATAAAAAAAAATGCACAATGCCGTGAATGCAGCAATACAAATAACTCGCACTGTCTTGATGGGAAGGATTCAAGTCTTTCAGAAAATGTGATGGTGTAGTGATGTGCTCAGAGGAGGGACAACTAACCCACTATTTGGAAAGATATCATTTGATGGACGTTTCGGTCCAACCCAGACCAATTTCAAGTCGCCAGTGAGAGAGAAACGGGGGAAAGCCTGAAGAGAGGTCAGGTACAGAGAAAACTTAGCTAAGATCACATCATGCGTGTTCTAGAGATCAGAGCAGCTGGCAATGTATCGAGAAAAGATAAACAAGAGTGATGGAATACCTTAGCTAGGATTCACGTGAGCCAACTTGTGTATAAGACCAATGAAACAAGATTATCACTGCGAAGGCTGGGAGAGTGCTGGCTACTTCTAGCAGAGGACCACTTTATGGAAGGTTATGGTCTCTAACATGTCGGAAAAGAACATGGTTAGTAAGAGCAAGGCGAGACTTGTGTTCTTGGTTAGGAAGGAAGCGGCCTCTTACACCAGTTTATGGGATAGATCGAAAGCATCAGCAGGTGAAAGTACTGCATTCGAATTCCAGTGAAAGCATAACAAAAAATGCAGCGAAAGTCTGGAGAATGACCGAGGAAAGTCTAGTAAAAGCTAAGGCTAACTCTAGCAGAAGAGCAGCGGAAGTCTTACAAAACGACGCCCAGAAAATATTCTTTGTTCATGTTTAGCGTGAAGAAAATTGTGGGAGGAACTTTCGTGGAGTCATGTAACTGTGGAGGTCTGAGCCAGAACCACACTGCTGCACTTTACTTATATAAATAAAATAAGAATACAAAGAAATAAAGAATTACTTTCACCTTTGGGTAGGTACAACTTATTTTGTTATTGTTCTGTGTTGAGAATTACGGTGTATGTGTGCTTACGTGCTTTGTGTGTTTGTGTGTGCTTGCGTGCTTTGTGTGTGTGTGTGTGTGTGTGTGTATGCTCATCTCTATGCGGTTGTGTGGGTTACATCTTGGCTCCTGGTTCCGCCTCTCAAGTTGCTGTTGTAAGATTCCTTCCCTCCTAGCTTCGTGGGCACTATCGTACCTGCTCTATACAACCATACCTGCAGCCTGTCTCCATCACTTCCTCGTTGAGGTGGTTACCCTGAGAATGAAGAAATACTTCCTGACATCCCTTTGGCTCATCACTGACTTTAAGTACCATCTGTGCCCCTGACTATCTGTTGCTCTCCTCTCACACAGTCTCTTCCTGTCTATATCAATTCCTCTGAGTACTTTGTATGTTATCCTGTCTTCCCTGGTCCTTCTCTCCTCCAGTGCCATAAATTCAATTTCGTTAGCCTCTCCTCGTAGGTCTTTCCCTGTAGCTCTGGGGGATTGCACTTTCTCTAGTTTCTTAACATGCTTTTCTTCAGGTGTGGGTTCTTTGCTGGCACCGCATACTGCAAGAGAGACCTGATATATGTCTCACAAAGGGAATAGAATACCTCCTTGTTAAGATTCCTAAAGGCTACTCTTAGCTTTGCCAGACGATGTTATCCAGTTGAAGTGGGCCTTTGATGTTATACTAGGTATTATGCGTGCACCTAACTCTTTCTCCTTAACTGAGATCTATACACTCTGTCGACGTAGTTATATACTCCATGTCCGTCTTCTTGCTGCTCCATTCATCATAAACTTTCATTTGTTGGGGATGAATTCCATCATCCACTTATCTGACCACTCCTACAGCTTGTCTAATCAGTTTGCAGCCTTTCCCTACCCTTATCTTTTTTTTTAATTCTCCCAATTAATTTTACATCATCAGATAGGGACATTTCTGACTCAGTCCCATCTGGTATATAATCTACATACTTTATCAGAAACAGTATTGATTCTAATATCGATCCTTGAAGAACGCTGTGTAGTTTAATGGTTCAGAGAACCGACCAGTTGGTAAATTAGACACATGTGTAACACTTGCGTTTCTTTATTGCGGACACGTTAGTTTGAGTTTGAGGGAATCAGTCCCTCAGCCTGGAGTCACTATAATCAGTCCATCATCATCTCTTCCCAGAGAATCACTCTTTGCTTGTTTATCCTACAGTACTCTTTGATCCACCAGAGTCCGTATCCAGTTATTCCTGACCTGCAACTGAAGTTTTTGCTCCATTATCTTGTGCGGTACAGCATCAGTTGCCTTCTTACAGTCTAAGAAAATGCAGTCTACCCATCTCTCTCCTGTCTCATGGCGTTACTTTGTCATAGAAGTTCAACAGGTTGTTGGTTATTATGTATGAAAACTTTTCTCTCCAAGTGATCTACCATTCTTCTGATTATCTTCTCACTTTTCTTGCATCGTATAATATATATATATATATATATATATATATTTATATATATATATATATTATATATATATATATATATATATATATTATATATATAAAATATATATATATATATATATTATATATATGTACACTAACAACATCAGTGTGGTGGTGCTGGTGGTGTACACTAACAACATCAGTGTGGTGGTGCTGGTGGTGTACACTAACAACATCAATGTGTGGTGGCAGGTGGTGTACACTAACAACATCAGTGTGGTGGTGCTGGTGGTGTACACTAACAACATCAGTGTGGTGGTGCAGGTGGTGTACACTAACAACATCAGTGTGGTGGTGCTGGTGGTGTACACTAACAACATCAGTGTGGTGGTGCGGTGGTGTACACTAACAACATCAGTGTGGTGGTGCTGGTGGTGTACACTAACAACATCAGTGTGGTGGTGCAGGTTGTGTACACTAACAAACATCAGTGTGGTGGTGCTGGTGGTGTACACTAACAACATCAATGTGGTGGTGCAGGTGGTGTACACTAACAACATCAGTGTGGTGGTGCTGGTGGTGTACACTAACAACATCAGTGTGGTGGTGCTGGTGGTGTACACTAACAAACATCAGTGTTGGTTGGTGTGCCTTGTGGGGGTTGGTTTGTACACTAACAACATCAATGTGGTGGTGCAGGTGGTGTACACTAACAACATCAGTGTGGTGGTGCTGGTGGTGTACACTAACAACATCAGTGTGGTGGTGCAGGTGGTGTACACTAACAACATCAGTGTGGTGGTGGTGTACACTAACAACATCAGTGTGGTGGTGCTGGTGGTGTACACTAACAACATCAGTGGGGGTGTGAGGTGGTGACACTAACAACATCAGTGTGGTGGTGCTGGTGGTGTACACTAACAACATCAGTGTGGTGGTGCTGGTGGTGTACACTAACAACATCAGTGTGGTGGTGGTGGTGGTGGTGTACACTAACAACATCAGTGTGGTGGTGCTGGTGGTGTACACTAACAACATCAGTGTGGTGGTGCAGGTGGTGTACACTAACAACATCAGTGTGGTGGTGGCTGGTTTGGTGTACACTAACAACATCAGTGTGGTGGTGCAGGTGGTGTACACTAACAAACATCTGTGTGGTGGTGCTGGTGGTGTACACTAACAACATCAGTGTGGTGGTGCAGGTGGTGTACACTAACAACATCAGTGTGGTGGTGCTGGTGGTGTACACTAACAACATCAGTGTGGTGGTGCTGGTGGTGTACACTAACAACATCAGTGTGGTGGTGCAGGTGGTGTACACTAACAACATCAGTGTGGTGGTGGTGGTGGTGTACACTAACAACATCAGTGTGGTGGTGCAGGTGGTGTACACTAACAACATCAGTGTGGTGGTGCTGGTGGTGTACACTAACAACATTCAGTGTTGGTGGTGCTGGTGGTGTACACTAACAACATCAGTGTGGTGGTGCAGGTGGTGTACACTAACAACATCAGTGTGGTGGTGCTGGTGGTGTACACTAACAACATCAGTGTGGTGGTGCAGGTGGTGTACACTAACAACATCAGTGTGGTGGTGCTGGTGGTGTACACTAACAACATCAGTGTGGTGGGGCAGGTGGTGTACACTAACAACATCAGTGTGGTGGTGCTGGTGGTGTACACTAACAACATCAGTGTGTTGGTGCTGGTGGTGTACACTAACAACATCAGTGTGGTGGTGCAGGTGTTGTACACTAACAACATCAGTGTGTGTGGTGCTGGTGGTGTACACTAACAACATCAGTGTGGTGGTGCTGGTGGTGTACACTAACAAAAATCAGTGTGGTGGTGCTGGTGGTGTACACTAACAACATCAGTGTGGTGGTGCTGGTGGTGTACACTAACAACATCAGTGTGGTGGTGCTGGTGGTGTACACTAACAACATCAGTGTGGTGGTGCTGGTAGTGTACACTAACAACATCAGTTGGTGTGGTGGGAGGTGGTGTACGCTAACAACGTCAGTGTGGTGGTGCTGGTGGTGTACAATAACAACATCAGTGTGGTGGTGCTGGTGGTGTACACTAACAACATCAGTGTGGTGGTGCTGGTGGGGTGTACACTAACAACATCAGTGTGGTGGTGCTGGTGGTGTACACTAAACAACATCAGTGTGGTGGTGGTGGTGGTGTACACTAACAACATCAGTGTGGTGGTGCTGGTGGTGTACACTAACAACATCAGTGTGGTGGTGCTGGTGGTGTACACTAACAACATCAGTTGTGGGGGTGCAGGTGGTGTACACTAACAAAATCAGTGTGGTGGTGCTGGTGGTGTACACTAACAACATCAGTGTGGTGGTGCTGGTGGTGTACACTAACAACATCAGTGTGATGGTGCTGGTGGTGTACACTAAACAACATCAGTGTGGTGGTGCAGGTGGTGTACACTAACACATCAGTGTGGTGGTGCTGGTGGTGTACACTAACAACATCAGTGTGGTGGTGCTGGTGGTGTACACTAACAACATCAGTGTGGTGGTGCTGGTGGTGTACACTAACAACATCAGTGTGGTGGTGCTGGTGGTGTACACTAACAACATCAGTGTGGTGGTGCTGGTGGTGTACACTAACAACATCAGTGTGGTGGTGCAGGTGGTGTTTCACTAACAACATCAGTGTGGTGGTGCTGGTGGTGTACACTAACAACATTCAGTTGTGGTGGTGCTGGTGGTGTACACTAACAACATCAGTGTGGTGGTGCTGGTGGTGTACACTAACAACATCAGTGTGGTGGTGCTGGTGGTGTACACTAACAACATCGGTGTGGTGGTGCAGGTGGTGTACACTAACAACATCAGTGTGGTGGTGCTGGTGGTGTACACTAACAACATCAGTGTGGTGGTGCTGGTGGTGTACACTAACAACATCAGTGTGGTGGTGCTGGTGGTGTACACTAAACAACATCAGTGTGGTGGTGCTGGTGGTGTACACTAACAACATCAGTGTGGTGGTGCTGGTGGTGTACACTAAACAACATCAGTGTGGTGGTGCAGGTGGTGTACACTAACAACATCAGTGTGGTGGTGCTGGTGGTGTACACTAACAACATCAGTGTGGTGGTGCTGGTGGTACAGGCGACGTATCCATTAATTATGTATTGTGTTTAATTTGGGGCAGAGGAGGCGGCGGTAGGGGCAAGACAGGGCAAGTAGTGGATGTGAGTGGGGAGAGAGAGAGAGGAGAGAGAGAGAGAGAGATGACGAGAGAGAGAGAGAGAGAGAGAGAGAGGAGAGAGAGAAGGAAGAGAGAGAGACAGACAGACAGACAGACAGACAGACAGACAGACAGACAGACAGAGACAGAGAGAGCGAGAGAGAGAGACAGAGAGAGAGGCTGGCTCGCTGGAGGTTATATTGTATCACTACTAATAATCATAACAAAGAAGTTAAACACGGCTTAACGTTACCGCAGATTTCATCGTCTTTACAGCATTCTAAACTAAAAATATTGTAGAAGAGTAGTGCTGATTGTCACCTGGTACCTGATTGTCACCTGGTACCTGATTGTTACCTGGCACCTGATTGTCACCTGGTACCTGATTGTCACCTGGTACCTGATTGTCACCTGGTACCTGATTGTCACCTGGTACCTGATTGTTACCTGGGCCACCATGATTGTCACCTGGTACCTGATTGTCACCTGGTACCTGGATTGTCACCTGGTACCTGATTGTCACTGGTACCTGATTGTTTCACCTAGTACCTGAGTGTCTATTGGTTCTTGATCGTTACCTGGTACCTGATTGTCACCTGGTACCTGATTGTCACCTGGTACCTGATTGTTACCTGGCACCTGATTGTCACCTGGTACTTGATTGTCACCTGGTACCTGATTGTCACCTGGTACCTGATTGTCACCTAGTACCTGAGTGTCTATTGGTTCTTGATCGTTACGTGGTACCTGATTGTCACCTCGTACCTGATTGTCACCTGGTACCTGATTTTTACCTGGCACCTGATTGTCACCTGGTACTTGATTGTCACCTGGTACCTGATTGTCACCTGGTACCTGATTGTCACCTAGTACCTGAGTGTCTATTGGTTCTTGATCGTTACCTGGTACCTGATTGTCACCTGGTACCTGAGTGTCACTTGGTTCCTGATCTTCATCTGGTACCTGGTTCTCATGTGGTCCTGACTGTGGTCGCTGTAGTTCGCATTATGGTTGTTGTTATTGTCTGTGTGGTTCTGGTTCTCATTGTGGTTGTGGCTCTAATTGTGGTTGTTGTGGTTCTTATTTTGTTTGTTCTCATTGTGATTGTTGTGGTTCCCATTATGGTTCTTGTATTTTTCATTGTTTGTCGTGGTTCTGATTATGGTTGTCATTGTGGTTGTTGTGGTTCTTATTATGGTTGTTGTGACTATCATTATATTATGGTTCTTATGATTGTTGTGGCTCTCATTGTGGTTGTTGTGACTTATAATGGCTATTGTGGTTATTTTGGTTGTAGCTCTTATTTTGGTTGTGGTTCTCATTATGGTTGTAATTGTGGTTGCGTTTCTCATTATCGTTGTTGTAATTGTTGTTGTGGTTCTCATTATCGTTGTTGCAATTGTTGTTGTGGTTCTCATTATGGTTGTAATTGTTGTTGTGGTTCTCATTATGGTTGTTGTAACTGTTGTTGTTGTTGTCATTAGGGTTGCTGTAGTTATCATTGTGGTTGTTTCGTTATTATGGTTGTGGTTCTCATAGTGGTTGTTTTGGTTTTCTTTTAGGCTGTTGTAGTTATCCTTTGTGGGTCTCATTGTGGTTGTTGTGGTTCTCATTATGGTTGTTGTAGTTGTGGTTCTCATTATGGTTGTGGCTACCTTCTGCTGGAAGAGTTGCCAGGTACTGCCAGCGGTGGTTTCCTTCCTGCTACTTGTTACTCAGCTGCCTCGTCTAAGTCCTGTACTCACCTAATTGTGGTTGCAGGGGTCGAGACTCAGCTCCTGGCCCCGCCTCTTCACTGAACGCTACTAGGTCCTCTCTCTCCCTTCTCCATGAGCTTTATCATACCTCGTCTAAAAGCTATGTATGGTTCCTGCCTCCACTACATCACTTGCTAGACTATTCCACTTCCTGACAACTCTATGACTGAAGAAATACTTCCTAACATCCCTTTGACTCATCTGAGTCTTCAACTCCCAAGTGTGACCCCTTGTTTCTGTGTCCCATCTCTGGAACATCTTGTCTCTGTCCACCTTGTCTATTCCACGCAGTGGAATGTATGTCGTTATCATGTCTCCTCTAACCCTCCTGTCCTCCTGTGTCGTCATGCCGATTTCCCTTAACCTTTCTTCGTAGGACATTCCCCTTAGCTCTGAAACTAAACTTGTTGCAAACCTTTGCACTTTCTCTAATTTCTTGACGTGCTTGACCAGGTGTGGGTTCTAAACTGGTGCTGCATACTCCAGTATGGGTCTCACGTACACGGTGTACAGAGTCTTGAACGATTCCTTACTGAGGTATCGGAACGCTGTTCTCAGGTTTGCCAGGCGGCCACGTGCTGCATCAGTTATCAGTGCAGCTTGTGATAAATATATTCCAGCCACTGTGAGTCTTCACGCTGCTGATGGCTGCATAATCTCAGTTTACGGACCACAGTTCGAGCCCCTCGTTCGCTCTTCTATTAATTCGTCAACATTTGTTTGTTACAACTTAATTTGAGTTCATATACAGTTGAACTTTGAGTGCTGTCAAGCTTACATCCTGGCTCTCGTACCTCCGCTTTTTTCACTCCTTTTCATTTCGTTTTACGCTGTCCTTCTATGATATTAAAACTTCAAAACACTTCAGTGTCACTTCTCCATCTCTACACTCCCGAGCGCTTCCTGGACGCTGGTGAAATTTCTGTCATACCTGTTGGTGAAGCTGTGGGTCGAGTTGCTCTCTCATCAACCTTATTCCTCAGGAGCTAATGCTTACATCACGGTGTGGTTCATCTGCCTGCGTTGCTTCCTTCTAGAACTCTCCACATCTGTGTCTACACCTCCACCATGATCTGCTTCCACTACTATGTGTGTGTGTGTGTGTGTGTGTGTGTGTGTGTGTGTGTGTGTATGTGTGTGTGTGTGTGTCATGTGAAAATGAATGTGTACATTTGAGCATCTACCACCCACTCACATACACACAAACATACACATACACAAGAGATTAGTGCAAAAGCTGGAGGACCAGTCATTTATAACAAGGAAGGCACTGCAATGGATCAGAGAATACCTGAGAGGAAGGAAACAGCGAGTCATGGTACGTGGCGAGGTGTCAGAGTGGGCAACAGTGATGAGCGGGGTTCCACAGGGGTCATTCCTAGGACCAGTGCTGTTTCTGGTATATGTGAATGACATGACGGAAGGGATAATCTCAGAAGTGTCCCTGTTTGCAGATAGTGTGAAGCTGATGAGGAGAATTCAGTCGGATGAGGATCAGCAGGACTAAAAAGGGATCTAGACAGGCAGCAAGCCTGGTCCAGCAACTGGCTCCTAGAGTTTAACCCCACCAAGTACAGTCATGAAGATCGGGGAAGGGCAAAGAAGATCGCAGACAAAGTACAGTCTAGGGGTAAGGGGCTAGAGACTGCAAATTTCACTCAAGGAAATGGATCTTGGGGTGAATATAATACCGTCCACATCCCCTGAGGCGCACATCAACCAGATAACTGTTGCATCATATGGACGACTAGCAAACCTAAGAACAGCGTTCCGACACATCAGTAAGGAATCGTTCAGTGTTTTTCAGGCCCATACTGGAGTATGCAGCACCAGTTTGAAACCCAGATCTGGTCAAGCAGGTCAAGAAATTAGAGAAAGTGCAAAGGTTTGTAACGAGACTAGTCCCGGAGCTAAAGGGTATGTCCTACGAGGACAGGTTAAGGCAAATCGATCTGACGGCACTGGAGGACAGGAGAGAGAGAGGGCGGACATGATAACGACATATAAAATAATGAGAGGAATTGATAAGGTGGACAGAGACAGGATGTTCCAGAGATGGGACACAGAAACAAGGGGTCACAATTGAAAATTGAAGACTGAGATGAGTCACAGGGCTGTAAGGAAGTATTTCGTCAGTCATAGAATTGTCAGGAAGTGGAATAGTCTGGAGAATGATGTCGTGCAGGCAGGATCCATACATAACTTTAAGAAGATGTATGATAAGGCTTTTGGAGCAAGGAGAGAGTGACCTAGTAGTGGCCAGTGAAGAGGCGGGGAAATCGGCTATGAATCGACCCCTACTACCACAATTAGGTGAGTACACACACACACAAACACACATACACACACACACACACACACACACACACACACACACACACACACACACACACACACACACACACACACACACACACACACACACACACACACACACACACACACACACACATGAAAGGAAAACAGAAAGAAAGACGATACCATCAGATAATTACCACAATTATTTCGAGTCTTAATAATTAACAAAACATTAATTTCCTTATCACTGAGACTAAACAAATGTATATAAAACAAGCAAATTCTGTAAAAACTTTGAGAAATTTATTGGTATAAATTTGCGCAAGAATCCCCTGAAATTACTATGATCAGAAAATTAAGGTGTTAAAGCAGTGAGAACTGCAGCAATCAGGAGCTGAACGATGGTGAGTCGTGAAGTCATGCTGGCTGCAGCGGTCAAGACACTGTAGCTGTCTTACCCAGTCAGCGGCATTCATTAGCAAGATCTACGTCGGCAAGGCAATCAGAAAATCAGTCTGTAAAGAATGTGTGTGTGTGTGTGTGTGTGTGTGTGTGTGTGTGTGTGTGTGTGTGTGTATGTGTGTGTGTATGTGTGTATGTGTGTGTGTGTGTGTGTGTGTGGTGTGTGTGTGTGTGTGTGTGTGTGTGTGTGTGTGTGTGTGTGTGTGTGTGTGTGTGTATGTGTGTATGTGTGTGTGTGTGTGTGTACTGTATATATGTCGTGCTGAATAAGTAAAATTTGCAATTTTGGCTTAAATAGCAACGCACTTCTTGCCGAATAAGGCAAGCGAAAATTTGTGTATGCAATAATTTCGCAAAAAATATTTCTGAACCTAACGGAAAAAATATATTTCATTTTGTTTGTTTATTGATAAATTATTCTAAATTTATCTAAAATATATTTAGTTGCATTAGGCTAAATTAAATTGCGCTTTTTATAATAAGGTTAGGTAAGTTTTCTAAGGTGCTTTTGGTACAAAATTATTAATTTTTACATTAATATATATGTATATATATATATATATATATATATATATAATATATATATATATATATATATATTATATATATATATATATATTGTATATATATTATAATATATATATATATTATATATATATATATATATATATATATATATATGTATTATATGTATATATATATATATATATATATATATATATATATATATATATATATATATATATATTATATGTATATATATTATATATTATATATATATATATATATATATATATATATATATATATATATATTTATATATACATATATATAAATATATATATATTATATATATATATATATATATATATATATATTATATATATATATATATATATATATATATTTTATATATATATATTATATATGCAAAACAACCACTGTGAAAGAGTAGTGAAATTCCAAGCGCTTTCGTGACTACTCACATTGTCAAGGAACTATGAAAGTAATACATCAAAGGAAGGCAATTAAAGGGCTTAGACCACACCTCACAGACAACTCCCACAACAAAGAAACACCTGACGCGCGACAATACCGGACTCATAAGAAAATAGGAACACTGCAGTAGGTCCGCTGGTCCAACTAGACAGGTCCTCACGACATCCCACTAACAAATTATTCTACCCAAGAAATAAGGTTTATTATTTGTCCAATGTATTATTAACTCTAACCAAATTTTATTAATTATAAATGAATCTAATTTATATAAACCTAAGGAAATATTCATATTATTTTCAAAACTGCTTTTTATGAAACAAGATTCAATAATATTTCTGTCGACCATGGACTTCCTTGATACAACTTTCTCAACTTTTTGAAAATCAATTGGATGGTTAAAATATCTCACATGAATAAATAGAGCATTGGAATCTTGTCCAGTTCTAATGCTATATTTATGTTGTTTTAATCTTAGTTCGAGACTTTTACCAGTTTGACCGTAATAAACTTTTTCGCAAATTTTACAAGGAATCTTATAGACACATCCGTCAGCATTTTGGGGGGAATTCTTTATCAAAAGTTTTTTTTACTGTATCAAGATTTTTAAATACAACTTTGATATTAAAAGTCTTAAGAAGAGAAGGCATATCAACCAAGTTTTCATGGTAAGAAAGAACCAACATATTTTTAGTTGAATAAGGTTGGTTGTCCCTTTTTGGGTTGTAAAAAGTATTTCTAGCAATTTTAAATGATTTATCAATTGCATTTCTCGGGTATTTCATATCATTAGCTATTTCATAAATTTTGGATATTTCTTCATCTATGAACTCTGGACTACAAATACGTAAAGTTCTCAAAAACATTGATGAGAAAACAGACAGTTTAACTCTATCTTGATGGGAAGAATAATAGTGGACAGAGGAACAGTTAATTGTAGGTTTTTCACTGTTAAGTTTGAAGAAAATAACTCATTGCCTTTTCTAGATGTTTTAATTATTAAGGGTAATAATGAATTCAAATTTAAAATTTACAGAAAACCTACAAATAACTGTTCCTATGTCCACTATTATTCCTCGCATCAAGATAGAGTCAAACTGTCTGTTTTCTCATCAATGTTTTTGAGAGCTTTACGAATTTGTAGTCCTGAGTTCATAGATGAGGAAATATCCAAAATTTATGAAATAGCCAATGATCTGAAATACCCGAGAAATGCAATTGATAAATCATTTAAAATTGCTAGAAATACTTTTTACAACCCAAAAAGGGACAACCAACCTTATTCAACTAAAAATATGTTGGTTCTTTCTTACCATGAAAACTTGGTTGATATGCCTTCTCTTCTTAAGACTTTTAATATTAAAGTTGTATTTAAAAATCTTGATACAGTAAAAAAAACTTTTGATAAAGAATTCCCCCCAAAATGCTGACGGATGTGTCTATAAGATTCCTTGTAAAATTTGAGAAAAAGTTTATTACGGTCAAACTGGGAAAAGTCTCGAACTAAGATTAAAACAACATAAATATAGCATTAGAACTGGACAAGATTCCAATGCTCTATTTATTCATGTGAGATATTTTAACCATCCAATTGATTTTCAAAAAGTTGAGAAAGTTGTATCAAGCAAGTCCATGGTTGACAGAAATATTATTGAATCTTGTTTAATAAAAAGCAGTTTTGAAAATAATATGAATATTTCCTTAGATTTATATAAATTAGATTTATTTATAATTAATAAAATTTGGTTAGAGTTTAATAATACATTGGACAAATAATAAACCTTATTTCTTGGGTAGAATAATTTGTTAGTGGGATGTCGTGAGGACCTGTCTAGTTGGACCAGCGGACCTACTGCAGTGTTCCTCTTTTCTTATGAGTCCGGTATTGTCGCGCGTCAGGTGTTTCTTTGTTGTGGGAGTTGACTGTGAAGTGTGGTCTAAGCCCTTTAATTGCCTTCATTTGATGTATTACTTTCATAGTTCCTTGACAATGTGAGTAGTCACGAAAGCGCTTGGAATTTCACTACTCTTTCAGAGTGGTTGTTTTGCATATTTTAAAATCACCTGTTTACTGTGATCTTATTGCATACATATATATATATATATATATATATATATATATATATATATATATATATATATATATATATATATATATATATATATATATATATATATGGCAGTGAGGAGATTATTTTTTGGGAAGAAAAATGTCTAAGATGAGAAAATTTAGAGTAGCTGAGGCAAAATAAAATATATACAGAAACAGAGACATAAAATATTTTTGTTGCAACAGGTCTGAAAACTCTATTTACATTTATTTACATTTACAAGTTAGAGAGAGAAGGGAGGAGTTTGTAAAGTATTTTTGATGAGATGACAGCTATATATGTATTTTGTCTCTCTCTGTCTCTCTCTCTCTCTCTGTCTCTCTCTCTCTCTCTCTCTCTCTCTCTTCTCTCTCTCTCTCTCTCTCTCTCTCTCTCTCTCTCTCTATCTGTCTATCTATCTATCCATCTATCTCTCTATCTCCGCCGTTTATCTGCCTTTACTTGTCTTTTTTTATATTTATTCTCCCTTCTATTTTCTCTCCCATCTTCAACATTAACCCTTCCTTCCCTTCCTCCCTCCCTCCTTATTTTTCCTTCCTTCCTTTCATTTCGCCCCTCTTCTCATTTTTCCCTTCTCTCTCCCCTTCCTTCCTTCCGCCCATCTCTCTCTCTTCTTCCCTCTTCTCTTATTTTCCCCCATCAATTAAAACATTTAACAACAACATTCATATATAAAATTCCATTCCAAATATAATTTACATTTTACCAGTGTTGTTTTACCAAAAAAAAGTATATATATATATTTTTTTTCAGAAGATGGTATTGGTGCTGCGTTGCTGAAGTCGGGTGAGTGTTATTTGCATATTGTTTGTGCTCTTCCAAATGTATATTTGGAATTTTTTTTATTTTTGAGTCGCTAATTTTGGAACGTGAATCTTAAAGAAAGGCAACAGTGATTTTTTTTATCTCTTTTTTTTTTAGTTTTGTTTGGAAAATCGTTAGTTTTTTCCATGTCGAGTTTTTTTTTTTTTTTTAATATTTTCAAGTGTTGGTAACAAAGGCATTAATTTGTTATTTTTGTCGGATATTTTTAGGAAAATCTTTCGTTTATTTCATGTTTTCAATTGTTTTTTATTAATAAAGAGATGAAAACAAAAGAGAAGCGCTGATAGACGATAGACTCTTAGATATCGGAGGTTTTTCATTCTTCTATTTTCTTTATTTTCTTTCAAATATGATTCTAAATACTTTTCATGTACAGAAATACTGAAAAATATTTGTTTTTCTGAGCGGACAATGAGTTAGATTTGTTGGAAATTTTGTGTACGAGATTCTGATGCACTCTGAGCGAGACGTTTAGTGACGCATTAGGAAAAACAAGTGACTGGTGTGTTTATGCCTTGCGTTCAGATGTTGACTACGTAACCGGCTTTAGCGCAGCGGTTATGTTAGGTTACGTTAGGTAAGCTCGTCAGGAAACAGGACAAGTATTTCCTGAGGCGGGTCTTAAGTCATATGATGACCCGCAGGTGGAGCTTTCGGTCATCTGACCGAAGCCTTCCTCTGGCTTATGCCGGTCCACCCCTTTAAAAATTATGGTCGCGAAGACGCGATTCATGGCATTCGGTGGACGTCGGGCCACTAGCACATGTAAACACTCCACTTCGACACAGAACCTACCAAGACTTTGGCTTTCTCCTTATTTACCGGCTGGATGTTGTGACTGGAGCGCTGAAAACCAGTTCGTTTGTCTCGAGTTTCCCCTGAATGACCCGGACGAGTTGACGATATATTCCGAGCGCGATAATGTCAACAATCCACGCGACGGCTTTCTGGGGGTAAGCCGGTCACCGGCGCTTGTTTGGTGCGCACCTCTTTTTTCTTTTTTTTTTTTTTTTTTGTTACACAAGGGTTTTACAGGGTTGGATTAAGGGTTTTTACCTTTATTTACAAGCTAAGAGCTGTTAGCTATATCAGCTCGTGTGAAAGTCTTTTTTTAATGTTATGAGAAATATTCTCTGTCTCTCTCTTCTCTGTCTGTCTCTCTCTCTCTCTCTCTCTCTCTCTCTCTCTCTCTCTCTCTCTCTCTCTCTCTCTCTCTCTCTCTCTCTCTCTCTCTCTCTCTCTCTCTCTCTCTCTCTCTCTCAACAAGTTTAGGCATATAGGTCCACCTTTAGTTGGAGAAGACAGGTTGCAGAATAAGCTTGTGTTGGGAGAGTGTTTCGCTCATGTTAGCCTCTTATCAAGTGGTGTTTCGCTCATGTTAGCCTCTTATCAAGTGGTGTTGTTCAGTTGCCTCTTATCAAGTGGTGTTTCGCTCTTGTTAGCCTCTTATCAAGTGGTGTTTCGCTCATGTTGGCCTCTTATCAAGTGGTGTTTCGCTCATGTTAGCCTCTTATCAAGTGGTGTTTCGCTCTTGTTAGCCTCTTATCAAGTGGTGTTTCGCTCATGTTGGCCTCTTATCAAGTGGTCTTTCGCTCATGTTGGCTTCTTATCAAGTGGTGTTTCGCTCATGTTAGCCTCTTATCAAGTGGTGTTTCGCTCATGTTAGCCTCTTATCAAGTGGTGTTTCGCTCTTGTTAGCCTCTTATCAAGTGGTGTTTCGCTCATGTTGGCTTCTTATCAAGTGGTGTTTCGCTCATGTTAGCCTCTTATCAAGTGGTGTTTCGCTCATGTTAGCCTCTTATCAAGTGGTGTTTCGCTCATGTTGGCTTCTTATCAAGTGGTGTTTCGCTCATGTTGGCCTCTTATCAAGTGGTGTTTCGCTCATGTTAGCCTCTTATCAAGTGGTGTTTCGCTCATGTTGGCTTCTTATCAAGTGGTGTTTCGCTCTTGTTAGCCTCTTATCAAGTGGTGTTTCGCTCTTGTTAGCCTCTTATCAAGTGGTGCTTCGCTCATGTTGGCTTCTTATCAAGTGGTGTTTCGCTCTTGTTAGCCTCTTATCAAGTGGTGTTTCGCTCATGTTAGCCTCTTATCAAGTGGTGTTTCGCTCATGTTGGCTTCTTATCAAGTGGTGTTTCGCTCTTGTTAGCCTCTTATCAAGTGGTGCTTCGCTCATGTTAGCCTCTTATCAAGTGGTGTTTCGCTCATGTTAGCCTCTTATCAAGTGGTCGTTCCTTGTTATCTTGACAACCAAGTCGTCCGTTGTTATCTTAAGAACCAGGTCGGTTATTGTTATCTTGACAACCAATGTGGTTAATTTAAGAGCAACTGATCCATTCTGGATTGATGACACTAAATCCTCAACTCCTACAAACTTTGTAAAGGATCGGACGAAGTTTTGGCTGTGAACTTGAGTAAGAGTTGATCCAACAGCAGCAGGCACTCTGCATCCACTTATTCATGGGTGAACATCCACCACATTCACCCTTCAACATGACGAGGTGTTGAGTGCCCACTAACAGTCGCTGTTGCTTCCCAACATTCTTATCATCCTGTCTTAATAACTCTCACTGATTAAGGTACGAGTAGGGTTCGAACTCACGGCAAGTGAGTCGCAAAACTGCAGAGTAGTGCGTATACCACTGAGCCAGATGGCTACAATAACATTCATCCAACTATATATATATTATATATATATATATTATATATATATATATATATTATATATATATATATATATATATATATATATATATATATATATATATATATATATATATTGAACTCTAATATAAATGATGACAATTATCTTTTTCTAAATTTTCAATTAAAAAAAAAATATTTTCAGAGGGATTTTTATGAAAATTGTCAAAATGGATGATAATGATTTTTTAGGGCATTAAAAACAAAAAAAAATAACGGCAGAACTACACACAAAACACCAAAAAACAACAACAACAACATAAAAAGCGCTAATATTTTTGACAGGAAAAATTGTATTGCGGCGAAATTCGTAATTTCCGATAACTTGACTTACAAAAAATCGTAGGAAGAAAATTGAAACACCAAAATATTTCTTATATTATGCACTGTTTTTTTAGACAAAAATTATGTATTTTTAAATCATGTTTTTTTTTTTATCTGGGACAGCCCCACCCCCCTCAATTCCTTCCCTTTAAGTATCCATTGTTAAAGTTGTACAAGAATGGTATAAAATACCAACAAGGTGAAAACTGAGACATGTGCAACATCTGGGTATCTTTATTGTAGACGTTTCGCCATCCAGTGGATTTATCAATACAGATTCTAGGACAGAATTTGAGGACAGTCAGGTAATCAGTCCCTCAGCCTTGGAGTTGGTGTGAAGAGCACCGTCGTCGTGTAAATTTTAGAACTCGGGCAAGAAGGCTGGTGCTTATATATTAATGTCAGGTGGAAAGGGACGGGTAGCAGACGAGGGCATAGTCACTGGTAGGCGGGATTTCTCAATGGAATTAGGTCATACCCAAAGGGATGGGTAAGTTGTAGTAGTAGTTGTAGTAGCCGTGAAGAAGGTCATTGTAGATGTCCTCTGGGGAGTCTCGCCTACCAGTGACTATGCCCTCGTCTGCTACCCTTCCCTTTCCACCTGACGTTAGTATATAAGCGTCAGCCTCCTTGCCTGTGCTCCAGATTATTCACGACTACGGTGCTCTTCACACCAACTCCAAGGCTGAGGGACTGATTACCTCATCATTGTATATAGTTCTACTGTCTTCAAATTATGTCCTAGAATCTGTATTGATAAAGCCACTGGATGGCGAAACGTCTACAATAAAGATACCCAAATGCTGCAAGTGTGTCTCAGTTTTCACGGTGTTAATGTTGTAATGATAGTAATAGTAGTAATTATGGTAGTAATAATAGTAATTGTGGTAGTATTAATAGTAATTGCAGTAGGAATAATAGTAATTGTAGTAGTAATAATAGTAATTGCCGTAGTATTAATAGTAATTGCAGTAATGATAATAGTAATTGCAGCAGTAACAATAGTAATTGCAGAAGTAATTGCAGTAGTAATAACTGCAGTAATAATAATTGCAGTAGCAGTAATTGCAGTAATAATAGTAAGTGCAATAATAATAATTGTAGTAATAATAGTAATTGCAGTAATAATAGTAATTGCAGTAACAATAGTAGTTATTGCAGTAGTAATAACAATAATTTCCGTATTAGTGGCAGTTATGGTTGAAGTATAAGTCGTAGTAATAGTATCAGTCCTAGTAATCAGAGCTCTCTGTATAAGATGTGACCTTAGGCAACATCTTATACAAAGGGACTTTGATGACCTTGCAGTGTTTGATTTCCTTACTCATATCTCTGGCTCCTCCCTCTACCCAGTAGTGAGTGATCTGTCGGAGGTACAGTCAGTTGTCAACCACTTGGCTATGTTGGATCATCTGACTACAAGGCTGTTGTTATGACTGAAGATTCGAACAGAACGAGGTGAAGAATCTAAACGTTCAACGTGTCTGTGGGAAAAGAGGTAACTAGCCTGCCCTTTGCTCTGAGCTCGCCACCACCGATTGGAATGTTCTTCTCCAAGGTGATGTTGACAACCAAGTGAATGTCTTCATTGGACACATCCTTAATCTCCAACAAGAACACATCCCTCACCGGCAGTATGTGACGAGCCTTGGTTCTGCTTTTGTTGTAGAGGGGCTGCTGCTGGCAGCTAAGAGCAAGGCTTGGAGAAGGTATAAGAGGCATTCCACTATCTGTAACAGGAACCTGCACAGGCAAGACTGTAGGCAAATGGGAGAAGTCCAGAAATGGGTCATCTTTAAATAAGTGGCTGACACAAAAGAAAGCTAGCATCAGGTAGAGTGGGCTCCAAAAACCTGATGAACTTAATCCACCTCTAAATCGACAGGTTGGGACCATCTCTACTAGCAGTCAAGAGAAAGCTTGCATCTTTGCCGAACACTTTGCTACAAAGATGTAAGTTCCTGATCCGGCAGCAAGAACTGTGTCAAAATTGTCAGTGGTGACAATAAGGCAGGATGAGATGTATCTTCTCCTTAAATCGCTGGACCAAGAAAAGGCTGTGAGCGCAGGTAAGTTGAGCCCAAGATTGCTGAGTAGATGTGCAGACCAGCTAGCAACACCTCTAACTCGCATCTGCCAGCACTGCCTAGTACAGTGTAAATGGCCTTATCTGTGGAAAAGCAAATATAATCCCTGTTCACAAAAAAAAAGAGCAGAGCGGACATCAGCATTTACAGACCAGTGTCACTCCTGTTAATAGCTGGCAAGATTCTTGAGACAATAATCTCACGGCAAATGACTGAGTTTTTCGACTACCACTCACTTTTTGTGACCGTCAATACGGATTCAGAAAAGGTTGCTCTGTTGCTGATCTGTTGTTGAACCTCTTCACTAAGTGGCACCAGACACTGGATGAATCCAAAGTTAGCTGTGTGGTAGCACTAGACATTGCTGGTGCTTTTGACTGAGTATGGCACCAGGGACTCTTAGCAAAAGTGCAAGTTCTGGGAATTGCAGGCTCTACACTGTGTCTCCTCAGTGATTACCTTCAAGGGAGATCTCTAAGCGTAGTTCTCAACGGGACAGTCAGCAAGACATCCTGTTGATACAAGTGTTCCACAGGGAAGTGTTGCTTGGGCCATTATTATGGAATGTCTTCTTCAATGATCTTCATCTCATCCCAGAATCCCATGCATATGCAGACGACTGCACTCTGACATTTACTTATCCAAGAGAGGAAATGCCAGCTGCTCCAAGTTACGTCAGTCGCCAGCTTATAGCTATATCAGCCTGGGGTAAACGGTAGCATGTAACATTTGCTTCCGAGAAAACACTAATGATGATTGTCTCTTGGCATCATAATGGTAATACTGGAGCAGTGATAAGAATGAATGGGAGAGTGTTGGTACCTGGGGACGAAGTTGATATCCTTGGAGTGAAATTTGACTCCAAACTCACCATGAAGAACCACGTTGCAAATTTCCCAAACAAGGCGGCCAGGAAGCTTACAGTACTTCGAAGACCTACAGTATCTCGCATCTGCTCGACAGCAGAGGTTGCAAGTTTCTATACGAGGCACAATACGCTCACACCTTGAGTATGTTCCACTTTCTTGCATTACCCACCCCACGTCTCATTTGCGACTTCTTAACAGAATAAAGAAGAGAACAAGACGATTCATCTCTCGCCTGAACCCAGCCTGGATAGATGTGTCATTTCAGCAGAGCCTTCAACACCCTAGGATGTGGGTGGTCTTACTATTCTTCTCGAGAACATCACTTCATCTGAGATCATTTATCCCCAGGATGACTCGAGTCTGGAACATGTTCGTACAACACAATGATATCAACGAAATAATGTCAGTTAGTCAAATGAAATTGCTGTCTCACAGATAGTTCCAACTTCATCCTCTTCCATATTTGTACGTTTCATAACAACGAAAAAGCTTTCAAATGAAGTGATGTAGGTAACAGCTCGTGACTTGTAAATAAAGTTAGGAATCCTTAACCTAACCGTTTAAAAACCCGTGTACAAAAGGTATATATTAACTGTAGTAGTAATATAAGTAGTAAAATCAACCAGAGTAGAAGTATTTATATTGATAGTAGCAGTGACAAGCGTAGCAATGAGTGCAACAGTAGGCATAAATGTAGCAGTCTGAACAAAATATTTTTAATAGGTCTTCATACTTTTATAATTCTCTCTCTCTCTCTCTCTCTCTCTCTCTCTCTCTCTCTCTCTCTCTCTCTCTCTCTCTCTCTCTCTCTCTCTCTCTCTCTCTCTCTCTCTCTCTCTCTCTCTCTCTCTCTCTCTCTCTCTCTCTCTCTCTCTTTCTCTCTATCTCTCACTTCCACGTCCTCAAGTTATA
Source organism: Cherax quadricarinatus (assembly GCF_026875155.1). Lineage (NCBI taxonomy): Eukaryota > Metazoa > Arthropoda > Malacostraca > Decapoda > Parastacidae > Cherax > Cherax quadricarinatus. Next base: position 50,527,100 of record NC_069408.1, on the reverse strand, counting down.
ATGCAAGGGCGACTTCAGCGCCTACGCTCCACTGAGTTGCTCGAGGACGCGCGTTCTCTCTCTCCCAGTACCGCAGTGGTTATAACGGTCGCAACAGCTCTCAACGGTTATAACGGCCGTAACGGTTCTCAGCGGTCTTAACGGTTCTCTACGGTCATAACCAACACCAAGATTGCTCCAAGATACTGCATGCTCATCGGTCCCTTGCGAAAAATGGTTACAAGCTTAGGAAAAATAAAACAGAGAAGAAGAACACGAAGACGACAAAGAAGAAGGCGAAGAAGAAGAAGAACGGGCCTCTGCTAAGACAATGAGCAACAGGTAAATGCTAGGGAGAAACCAGCCCTCCTAAATACATTCGCCTCACTTGAAGACCTCTGTTCAGGCGGGCTGGATCGAATAGCAATAATCTTCGTTCAGGCCTCAGTGCCTCCCAGAGGTGGCGAAATTACCTGTACTGGACGGCACTGCCAGAGCTGCGACAGTGCTGGGACCGGAGGACAGTACTGAGAGACCTGCGACAGTGCAAGGATGGGAGGAGAGGATCTCACTGTTGGACGGTACTGCGAGTTGCAACAGTGTAAGGATGGGAGGAGAGGATCTCACTGTTGGACGGTGCTGCGAGAGTTGCAACAGTGGAGGGACGGGACGAGAGGATCTCACTGTTGGACGGTACTGGGAGAGTTGCTACAGTGCAGGGATGGGAGGAGAGGATCTCACTGTTGGACGGTGCTGCGAGAGCTGCCACAGTGCAGGGATGGGAGGAGAGGATCTCACTGTTGGACGGTGCTGCGGGAGCTGCCACAGTGCAGGGACAGGAGGAGAGGATCTTACTGTTGGACGGTGCTGCGAGAGCTGCCACAGTGCAGGGACGGGAGGAGAGTATCTCACTGTTGGACGGTACTGGGAAAGTTGCGACAGTGCAGGGACGAGAGGAGAGGATCTCACTGTTGGACGGTACTGGGAGAGTTGCGACAGTGCATGGGCGGGAGGAGAGTATCTCACTGTTGGACGGTACTGCGGGAGCTGCCACAGTGCAGGGACGGGAGGAGAGGATCTCACTGCCAACATTACAGATATGTCTCTGGTAAACCTGTGTGGAGGTAGGTACCCGAGCCTGTGAGCCTAGGTACCTGAGCCTGTGTGAACCTAGGTACCTGAGCCTGTGTGAACCTAGGTACCTGAGCCTGTGTGAACCTAGGTACCTGAGCCTGTATAAGTCTATATACCTGAACCTATGTGAACCTAGGTACCTGAGCCTGTGTGAACCTAGGTACCTGAGCCTGTGCGAACCTACGTACCTGAGCCTGTGTGAACCTGGGTATCTCTGCGTAATAAACACATTTGTAATGAATAAGAAAGTTGTGGAACAAACTTTTAATTAGACAGGTGTTCGTTCTGTGCAGAATTTTACGAAGTCTTATTAAAGCTCTACACCGAGCGAAACGTTGTCCCAGTGAAACCTTTTTCTGCACAGTCTCATTCATTCTTCACTGTTCTCGGCAGTGAAACGGTCACAAAGACCCCCGAAGCACGCAGCTACAAGAGTGGAAACGCAAATTCAGCCGGCATTCACATCTTACAATAATCATTCAATCAGCACATAACTGACCCGGGAACACACACACAATCTCCCAACGAAGGTACACATGTTTAAAACGCTCCTTCGGCCAATACGGACATTCTTCTTCAGCACACGTACAGTGTACTTAGTTCTTTCCTCTCCTCCTGGAGCCTATACTCTTCTTGGTGTTCCCTCTACTAATACACATTGATCGTGTAAGGTTTTTGTAAATTCACGATGGGTTTGGGCCATACTTTCTATTGTGATGTCATTCTTGCTAGCTGCCATTCTTATTTGTGCACCGATATTTTCCAATATCCCCCACTGCATTGATTCTTAAGTAGTTTAAAGTTGTGGGGGCCTGGTCGCCCTGGCTGCTCAGAAGTAGGACTCCTTGTGATGTTATGTCTAAGTTGTGGCTCCTGTCTTATCCCTTGTGATGTTATGTGTAAGTTATGTCTCTTTTCTTGCAAGAAGGTGTTTCCTGTACTGAGTTCCCTTTCCTTTCTCGATTTTAAATTCTTAAAAAGTTATTACACACAATATAATATTCAGTGTTATCACATACAATATAACTTTCACTAGGGCTATATTTCACCTTCACACACACACATAATTTCTGTGGCATTTATCAACATTAAATTCTAGCATCAGTATTTTACTCCATGTTTTCACCCTATCAAACCCTTCTTGTAAAATTTAAAAAATCATCATGTGTGTGTGTGTGTGTGTACTCACCTAATTGTACTCACCTAGTTATGGTTGCAGGGGTCGAGACTCAGCTCCTGGCCCCGCCTCTTCACTGAACGCTACTAGGTCCTCTCTCTCCCTGCTCCATGAGCTTTATCATACCTCGTCTTAAAGCTATGTATGATTCCTGTCTCCACTACATCGCTAGCCAGACTGCTCCACTTTCTGACGACTCTATGACTGAAGAAATGCTTCCTAACATCCCTGTGGCTCATCTGAGTCTTCAACTTCCAAGAGTGACCCCTTGTTTCTGTGTCCCCTCTCTGGAACATCTTGTCTCTGTCCACCTTGTCTATTCCACGCAGTATTTTGTATGTCGTTATTATGTCTCCCCTATCCCTCCTGTCCTCCAGTGTCGTCAGGCCGATTTCCCTCAACCTTTCTTCATAGGACATTCCCCTTAGCTCTAGAACTAACCTTGTCACAAACCTTTGCACTTTCTCTAATTTCTTAACGTGCTTGACCCTGTGCGGGTTCCAAACTGGTGCTGCATACTTTAGTATGGGCCTGACGTACACGGTGTACAGTGTCCTGAAAGATTCCTTACTTAGGTATCGGAATGCTAATCTCAGGTTTGCCAGGCGCCCATATGCTGCAGCAGTTATCTGGTTGATGTGTGTTTCCGCAGATGTGTTCACGCCAAGATCTTTCTCCTTCAGCGAGGTTTGCAGTCGTTGACCACCTAGCCTATACTCTGTCTGCGGTCTTCATGACTTTCATGACTTCATGACTTCTCCGATCTTCATGACTTTCCATTTGGCAGGGTTGAATTCGAGAAGCTAGTTGCTGGACCACGTGTCCAGCCTGTCAAGGTCTTTTTGAGGGCCTGCCTGATCGTCATCTGATTTAATTCTCCTCATTAACTTCACATCATCTGTGAACAGGGACACGTCTGAGTCTATCCCTTCCATCATGTCATTCACATGTGTGTGTGTGTGTGTGTGTGTGTGTGTGTGTGTGTGTGTGTGTGTGTGTGTGTGTGTGTGTGTATGTGTGTGTTTGCGTGGTGTCTACCTGGACGGTATTCCGGGGATCAACGACCCTGCCACCGGGTCCACGACCAGGTCTCCCGTGGATCAGGTCCTGTGTGTTTTGAAAAAAAAGTTTTGCTGTGGAGGGTGTTAGGAAAGTAAGACCCATTGACTGTTTTTTCCAGTTATAGAATGTGTGAGAGAGAGAGTGAGGGAGCCAGCCAGCCAGCCATCCTGTCGATCATTACTAGGTGAATGATAGTGATGTTGCTATGCTTCAGTATCGTGGAAGTCATGTCTAGAGACAGTTATTGACCTCCAGGATGTACAAGCCTCACTAATGACCTGACTCGCGACACTTGTGTCTTAGAACTGGAGTTTCTGAGATGGACTTGTTAAAATAACTAGTGCATTCACACACTAAGGTTCACTGGACACACTAATGAGGCTTCAAGTGTGTGTGTGTGTGTGTGTGTGTGTGTGTGTTTCTGGGTGTGTGGGGGGGGGTAGTGTGGTATGTACACAGAGCAAGGTGTATCCTTGTGTGTACAACAGAGGCTGTGTGCCTTCCTGTGTACGTATAATTGAGTGTATGTATGCAAACGTTTCAAGGGCCTTTATGTGTGTATGTGTGTGTTGTGTGAAAAGCTCTCATTAGCAACATGACTGTAACATGTCCGGACGATGACAATTTATTATCAAGAAAACAGCTTAATGAATTTCCCAATAAGGCAGATAGGAGAGTTCAGTTACACAATTATTGAATAAAAACCAGAATGCCAGAATACCTGCGGACGTAACTAGATTTACAGAAGAATGATAAGTAGGAACCTTCAGTCTTACACCTGTGACTGACACAATCATAGCTAACAACTCTGTATATTATAATATATATATATATATATATATATATATATATATATATATATATATATATATATATATATATATATATATATATATATATATATATATATATATATATATATATATACACGAATGGATGGGATATGCAGAAATATGCGAAAAATTGTTGAAGACTTGCTGTGTTGTGAGTTTTCTAGTATTGTCCACATTGTTCTCTGCCTTCCCTCACAACACATCCAACGTTCGCTGCTGCAGGTTTTTTATCAACACAGTTATACAACACGCTGCCCTCCCAAGTTGTAAGTGCAGGCACACGCTCACCTATTTTAGGAAGGAGAAGACTAGGTGTAGGTGCAGGGGATAGGGAGAGAGCCTTTTGCTCTAGTATTCTGACTTCATCTGTCAAGAAGCATCATCACCTGCCCACCCACCTATGTTTTTTTACCGAGCCCCACTACCTGTGGTAAACATAAGCCACCCACCTCTGAACACCCGTCCACCTGTCTTTGTTGATACACTCGTTTATGAGCTACTCTGCCTCATTAAACACCTGCCCACCCACCTCTGTACACCTGCCCACCCACCTCTGCACACCTGCCCACCCACCTCTCCCCCTCAACACTATTACTTAAACAAAAAGTAATTAAACTTTTCTTGGAGTTAGTTTTGGTGCTTGTCTGAAAGTTTAAGCAGTTATATAGACAGTGTATGATATGTGCCCGCTTATATATATATATAATATAATATATATATATATATATATTATATATATATATATATATATATATATATATATATATATATATATACATATATATCGTGCCGAATAGGTAAAACTTGTGACATTGGATTAAATAGCAACGTTCTTCTTGCCGAATAAGGTAAGCGAAAATTTGTGTATGCAATAATTTCGCAAAAAATCATTCCGAACCTAACGAAAAAAAATATATTTCATTGTGTTTGTTTATTATTAAATTATTGTAAATTTATCTAAAACATATTTAGTTCGATTAGGCTAAATTAAATTACGCTTGTTATAATAAGATTAGGTAAGTTTTCTGAGGTGCTTTTGGTACAAAATTATTAATTTTTACATAACATAAATGAAAAAAATATATCTTCAAACGTATAGGAGAAAATTTTAGAAAAGACTTAATTTTAAATGAGTTCTTGCTAATTGATCAGTTTAACCTATACGGCACGACATATATATATATATATATATATATATATATATATATATATATATATATATATATATATATATATATATATATATGTGTGTGGTGTGTACTCACCTATTTGTGGTTGCAGGGGTCGAGTCCTAACTCCTGGCCCCTGTGTGTGTGTGTGTGTGTGTGTGTGTGTGTGTGTGTGTGTGTGTGTGTGTGTGTGTGTGTGTGTGTGTGTGTGTGTGTGTGTGTGTGTGTGTGTGTGTGTGTGTGTGTGGGTGTGTGTGTGTGTGCGTGTGTCTATGTCTGTGTGTGTGCATGTACTCACCTATTTGTACTCATAGCTCCTGGCCCCGCTTTTTCACTGGTTGCTACTAGGTTCTCTCTCTCCCTGCTACATGAGCTTTATCAAACCTCATCTTAAAACTATGTATGGTTCCTGCCTCCACTACGTCACTTTCTAGACTATTCCACTGGCTGACAACTCTGTGACTGACGAAATATTTCCTAACATCCCCTTGACTCATCTGAGTCTTCAACTTCCAATTGTGACCCCTTGTTTCTGTGTCCCCTCCCTGGAACATTCTGTCTTTGTCCACCTTGCCTATTCCGCCCAGTATTTTAAATGTCGTTATCATGTCTCCCCTGACCCTCCTGTCCTCCAGTGTCGTCAGGCCAATTTCCCTTAACCTTTCTTCGTAGGACAATCCCTTTAGCTCTGGGGCTAGTCTTGTTGCAAACCTTTACATTTTCTCTAGTTTATTGACGTACTTGACCAGGTGCTGCATACTTACTGAGGTATCGGAACGCTATCCTTAGGTTTTCCAGACGCTCGTATGCTGCAGCAGTTATTTGATTGATGTGCGCCTCAGGAGATGTGCTCGTTATTATACTCACCCCAAGATCTTTTTCCTTGAGTGAGGTTTGTAGCCTTTGGCCACCTAGACTATATTCTGTCTGCGGTCTTCTTTGCCCTTCCCCGATCTTCATGACTTTGCATTTGGCAGGGTTAAATTCAAGGAGCCAGTTGCTGGACCAGGCTTGTAGCCTGTCCAGGTCTCTTTGTAGTTCTGCCTGATCCTCATCCGATTTGATTCTTCTCATTAACTTCACATCATCTGCAAACAAGGACACTTCTGAGTCTATCCCTTCCTTTATGTCGTTCACATATACCAAAAACAGCACAGGTCCTAGGACTGACCCCTGTGGAACCCCGCTTGTCACAGGCGCCCACTCTGACACCTCGACACGTACCATGACTCGTTGTTGTCTCCCTGTCAGATATTCTCTGACCCATTGCAGTGCCTTTCCTGTTATGTGCGCCTGATCCTCTAGCTTTTGCATTAACCTCTTGTGAGGAACTGTGTCGAAGGCCTTCTTGCAATCCAGGAAAATGCAGTCTATCAACCCCTCTCCCCCTTGTCTTCTGTCACCTTGTAATAAAACTCTAGTAGGTCTGTGACACAGGATTTTCCTTCCCTGAAACATAAGAACATAAGAAAGGAGAAACACTGCAGCAGGCCTGTTGGCCCATACTAGGCAGGTCCTTCACAGATCCATCCCACTAATAGAATATTTGCCCTCGTAAGAACATAAGATCATAAGAAATAAGGAACACTGCAACAGGTCTACTGGTCTTTGTGAGGCAGCTCCAATACTCCCCACCGGCTTAAGCCAATGCCTTGACCTAGTGAGGTCAGACACATCACTTAAGGGATTAGCACTGCGTCCGACCTAGTAGCTAATCAGGTCCATTTTACACCCTCTCACACCCACCCATAAGACCATAAGAACATAAGAAAGAAGGAACACTGCACCAGGCCTACTGACTCATGCGGAGCAGGTCCATGTCCCCCCCCCCCGGATTATCCCAATGACCCACCCAGTCTGGTCATCCCCACTCAAGGATGGAGCACTGTACCAGACCCAGCAGCACAAGCTAGTCAGATCCAACTCACACCCACCCACACCCACTCATGTAGTTATCTAGCCTATTTTTAAAACTACACAACGTTTTAGCCTCAATAACTGTACTCGGGAGCTTGTTCCACTCATCCACAACTCTATTACCAAACCAGTGCTTTCCTATATCCTTCCTGAATCTGAATTTTTCCAACTTGAAGCCATTGCTGCGAGTCCTGCCTTGGCTGGAAATTTTCAGCACACTATTTACATCCCCGTACTGGTTGTTGATTATACGCTTGTTTCTTTCCAGGTGCTCCACCACTCTCCTCCTGATGATCTTCTCCATAACTTTGCATACTAAACACGTTAGTGACACAGGTCTGTAGTTTAATGCCTCGTGTCTGTCTCTTTTTTAAAAAATTGGGATTACATTTGCCATCTTCCATACCTCAGGTAGTTGGCAGGTTTCAATGGATCATTGTTAGTGGCACACACAGCATCTGTGCTCCCTCTCTAAGGACCCACGGAGAGATGTCTGGTCTCACCGTCTTCGAGGTATCAAGTTCACATAGCAGCTTCTTCCCCTCCTCCTCGGTTATATGTACCTCATCTAGGACTTGTTGGTATACCTCCCTGTTCTGAATTCCTGGAGTCCTACCAGTTTCCACTGTAAGTTGAAATCACCCATAACTAGTAACTTTGCTCCTCCCATGTGAGCTCTTCTGGTCACCTCGGCTAGTGTGTCAACCACTGCTCTGTTGCTCTCGTCGTATTCTTCTCTTGGCCTCCTGCAGTTCTGTGGCGGGTTGTACTTTACTGCAATTACCACCTTATGGCCCTCAGACTGAATTGTTCCTACTAAGTAGTCCCCTTCGCACATTCCATCTATTCCTTCCATTTCCTCAAATCCCCACCGGTTTATAATGAGCAGTGCAACTCCTTTTCCCCCTCTCCTCCCTCTATCTTTCCTGAGGATTTGATATCCGGGTGGAAAGATTGCATCTGTTATCACCCTGGTGTGTTTCGTTTCTGCTAGTGCTATTATGTCTGGGGATGCCTCCTTGATTTTTTCATGCCACTCCTGGCACTTATTTGTTATTCCGTCCATAGACAAAGACTGCATATCCCTATGTATCCCCTGATTAGATTTATTTGCCTCCATTGCAGTTTTCCTTTCTTCAGTTTCTTCACTATCTCTTATCCTTGGGCCCAGTGGCCTGTCATTTTTCCTTCTCAGCTTTCTACATATAGCTTAGTTCTTTTATTTTCTACAGTCCCCTCGATTACTCCTGATGTGATTCTTTTTCTCGGGCTCTGGGATGGTCTGATAGAGCCTCTGCATACAGTTTCACTCCTTCGTCCCCTACAGTCCCCTTGTTTGTGACTGAGGTAGCAGTCTCTGATGTCATTCCCAAATTGTTCTTTAGTTCTTTAGGCTGTTTCAGATTTTTCAGTTCCTCTTCTAATCTCTGTATCTTAGCCTCTGCTGCTGTGACTTGCATCTCCCACTTCTTGCTTTCTGCATCTGTCCTCTCCTCCATTCTCATGCTTAGCTCTTCTAGCTTCTTTCCCCACTCATGTTCCCTTTTCTTGAGCTCTGCTGCCCAATCTTCCTTCGCAGACTCATCCTCCAGTCCCCTGGTTTTCCTTCCTGCTCTCTGACAACCCATTTTTTTGTTTTGGTTGCCACAGAATGAAAAACTTATGTAATTCTGTTGTGTTTGTTTTGTGGTGTGTTTGTCCGAGTGTGTGGGGGGGAGGAAGGGAAAGGAGGAAGCCAGAGACAGTGGCGAAATGAGAGAGGGGTAGGGAGGGGGAATGAGGGGGGGAGATGGGGAGAAAGGAGGAGGGAGAAGCAAAGGGGGAAAGAGAATGGGAGAAAGAGAGAGGGGGAAAGAGGGAGAGGAGGGGGAGAAAGAGGGTGAGAGAGAGAGAGAGAGAGGATCTGGGAAATGAGTGATAGATAGTTGGGGGGATGGTGCGGGGAGGGAGAGAGTGTACTCACCTATTTATGGTTGCAGGGGTCGATTTACAGCTCCTGTGTGTGTGTGTGTGTGTGTGTGTGTGTGTGTGTGTGTGTGTGTGTACTCACCTTTTTGTACTCACCTATTTGTGGTTGCAGGGGTCGAGTCATAGCTCCTGGCCCCGCCTCTTCGCTGATTGCTACTAGGTCCTCTCTCTCCCTGCTCCATGAGCTTTATCATACCTCGCCTTAAAACTATGTATGGTTCCCGCCTCCACTACGTCACTTTCTAGGCTATTCCACGGCCTGACTACTCTATGACTGAAGAAATACTTCCTAACATCCCTTTGATTAATCTGAGTCTTCAACTTCCAATTGTGACCTCTTGTGTCTGTGTCCCTTCTCTGGAACATCCCGTCTTTGTCCACCTTGTCTATTCCGTGCAGTATTTTATATGTCGTTATCATGTCTCCCCTGACCCTCCTGTCCTCCAGTGTCGTCAGGCCGATTTCCCTCAACCTTTCTTCGTAGGACAATCCCCTTAGCTCTGGGACTAGTCTTGTTGCAAACCTTTGCACTTTCTCTAGTTTCTTGACGTGCTTGACTAGGTGTGGATTCCAAACTGTGTGTGTGTGTGTGTGTGTGTGTGTGTGTGTGTGTGTGTGTGTGTGTGTGTGTGTGTGTGTGTGTGTGTGCGTGTGTGTGTGTGTGTGTGGAATTATATGTGGGTATATTAAGTGTGTGAAAAGTAGGTGGGCTTGTGTGTTGTGGTGTATGAGTGTGTGTGGAGTTTACAGTGCTCCCCCCCCCTGGCTGGCCTCACACCCTCCTAACCTGACCCACACCTACTATTTTGCGTCCTCTATGCTTTTTCTTCTACCTAGTCTAATAGACACCTATCTCGCCTTATTCTATAAATTACCAATTGCTATTCGTTACTGAGTACTTGATAACCTATTCTTTATCATACTAGGAGAGTTGGACCGTTGACTATCAGCTTGGCGCTTAATTGGAACCCTCACTCACACCCAACAACCACACATAGGTGATTACTTTGCGATGTAGCCTGTAGCAGCCTGTAGCAGCCTGTAGATTGTCCAGCTCGATGTAAAGTCCTGGCGCAGATCCACCTCCGTTTCTTCTCGATATATAATGTACCCTATTCACTGTATTTCTTTCACTGGTCACACATTTGTTTCACTTTATTATCTTTGTTGGGTGACACATGGAGCACACTAGGCCTACCCACTCTAAATGCGCCACCAAGTATCACTTTCTATTTCACTTATAAAATTGTGGCTCTCCCCACACTTATGTGGCTCAGGGAAAGTTGTAAATCGCTTCAATGATTGTTCACTACCCTCACACACTTAATGACCCTTACAGTACACTTGGGTAGCTCTCAGAAACACTTATGTTCGCAGAGCACTGAAGGTGTGACTCGTGCACACGGTGTCCCTACTGTGTGTACGTGTGTGTGTGTGTTTGTGTGTGTGTGTGTGTGTGTGTGTGTGTGTGTGTGTGTGTGTGTGTGTGTGTGTGTGTGTGTGTGTGTGTGTGTGTGTGTGTGTGTGCTACTTGTTGGTTCTTATCCTCATTCTCAGAACCGTTCCCCACACCTCCCAACAACTCTTCTCCACACCTCTCCTTCCTGCACCTCCTTTTTTTCTTCCAGCACCTCCTTGCCTCACCTCCTAGGCGGATCCACTCTCCAGGGATTCAACACCTTCCATTCCCTTATCAGGATAATCCTGGAATAACAAGATTGCAATGTACAGTCAAGCCTCCTTCTCCGTGCTTCCTTGTTTTGTCTCTCCCTGACGGGGATCCGCGAATGCTCGGCTGTCTCGCGGATCTTCCTTGTTTTGTCTCTCAGGCTGAAGGGAACCCACGATTTTTTTCGATCTTTCACTGACATTTCGTTTTTTTTTCTTTGTCCCTCAGGTGAAAGGCAACCCGCGAATGTTTTGGTATCTCCTGCGTTTCGTCTCATTCGTTGAAAAGTATCGAGCGCACAGCTGCCGTAGCTTCTGTAACTTTTCTGCTGTACCGGCGCTGAAACACATATTCCAGTATTTACCAAAAATTGACGTATAAATTTCAGCATTTGTTCCGAATCTTGGCCAAAATTCGAGGGGTTTGCAGGAGGCCTGGTCATATTTTACAGCATTTATCCGTTAGCAAGGATTAAGTTCAAGCATTTGCCCTGAATTACGCTTAAATAGAGAGATGGTAACGCAACTTGCAGGAACACGAATATAAACTGTAGCATTTGTGTGTGCAAGTGCGGGTCCGCAGCGGACAGCCTGGTGCAAGCAGGCTGTTAGTGCCGCAGAAGGTGTGTTTTTCAGTGTTAGGTGACGTTAATGCCTAAATATGCAGTCATACTGTGTGTGTGTGTGTGTGTGTGTTGTGTGTGTGTGTGTGTGTGTTTGTATCTGTGAAGAAGACTTGTCTTCTCTCTCTCTCTCTCTTTATTCTTCTCCACTCTGTTTTTCCTCTCAATTTACAACTCTCTTTGGCTCCATTCTTTT
>NC_069408.1:50475374-50510374 GCF_026875155.1 Cherax quadricarinatus | reverse complement strand
TTAGCGCCAACAAACTTACTGTTTGTACAACAGAGAACTTTGTGTTTTATAGAGCAGTTCTGAAGATGTCTGAGCACGTCTGTAGCAGCCCCTCACACGGTGTACCTGACCACTGAGTGTCCTCACACTGTGTACCTGACCACTGAGTGTCCTCACACTGTGTACCTGACCACTGAGTGTCCTCACACTGTGTACCTGACCCACTGAGTGTCCTCACACGGTGTACCTGACCACTGAGTGTCCTCACACGGTGTACCTGACCACTGAGTGTCCTCACACACTGTGTACCTGACCACTGAGTGTCCTCACACTGTGTACCTGACCACTGAGTGTCCTCACACTGTGTACCTGACCACTGAGTGTCCTCACACGGTGTACCTGACCACTGAGTGTCCTCACACTGTGTACCTGACCACTGAGTGTCCTCACACGGTGTACCTGACCACTGAGTGTCCTCACACTGTGTACCTGACCACTGAGTGTCCTCACACTGTGTACCTGACCACTGAGTGTCCTCACACTGTGTACCTGACCACTGAGTGTCCTCACACGGTGTACCTGACCACTGAGTGTCCTCACACGGTGTACCTGACCACTGAGTGTCCTCACACGGTGTACCTGACCACTGAGTGTCCTCACACGGTGTACCTGACCACTGAGTGTCCTCACACGGTGTACCTGACCACTGAGTGTCCTCACAGCGTGTACCTGACCACTGAGTGTCCTCACACGGTGTACCTGACCACTGAGTGTCCTCACACTGTGTACCTGACCACTGAGTGTCCTCACACTGTGTACCTGACCACTGAGTGTCCTCACACGGTGTACCTGACCACTGAGTGTCCTCACACGGTGTACCTGACCACTGAGTGTCCCCCACACGGTGTACCTGACCACTGAGTGTCCTCACACTGTGTACCTGACCACTGAGTGTCCTCACACTGTGTACCTGACCACTGAGTGTCCTCACACGGTGTACCTGACCACTGAGTGTCCTCACACGGTGTACCTGACCACTGAGTGTCCTCACACTGTGTACCTGACCACTGAGTGTCCTCACAACGGTGTACCTGACCACTGAGTGTCCTCACACTGTGTACCTGACCACTGAGTGTCCTCACACTGTGTACCTGACCACTGAGTGTCCTAACACTGTGTACCTGACCACTGAGTGTCCTCACACGGTGTACCTGACCACTGAGTGTCCTCACACGGTGTACCTGACCACTGAGTGTGCCTCACACGGTGTACCTGACCACTAGTGTCCTCACACGGTGTACCTGACCACTGAGTGTCCTCACACGGTGTACCTGACCACTGAGTGTCCTCACACGGTGTACCTGACCACTGAGTGTCCTCACACGGTGTACCTGACCACTGAGTGTCCTCACACGGTATACCTGACCACTGAGTGTCCTCACACTGTGTACCTGACCACTGAGTGTCCTCACACGGTGTACCTGACCACTGAGTGTCCTCACACGGGTGTACCTGACCACTGAGTGTCCTCACACGGTGTACCTGACCACTGAGTGTCCTCACACTGTGTACCTGACCACTGAGTGCCCTCACACTGTGTACCTGACCACTCAGTGTCCTCACACGGTGTACCTGACCACTCAGTGTCCTTACACGGTGTACCTGACCACTGAGTGTCCTCACACGGTGTACCTGACCACTGAGTGTCCTCACACGGTGTACCTGACCACTGAGTGTCCTCACACTGTGTACCTGACCACTGAGTGTCCTCACACGGTGTACCTGACCACTGAGTGTCCTCACACGGTGTACCTGACCACTGAGTGTCCTCACACGGTGTACCTGACCACTGAGTGTCCTCACACTGTGTACCTGACCACTGAGTGCCCTCACACTGTGTACCTGACCACTCAGTGTCCTCACACGGTGTACCTGACCACTGAGTGTCCTCACACGGTGTACCTGACCACTGGAGTGCCTCATACGGTGTACCTGACCACTGAGTGTCCTCACACGGTGTACCTGACCACTGAGTGTCCTCACACGGTGTACCTGACCACTGAGTGTCCTCACACTGTGTACCTGACCACTGAGTGTCCTCACACTGTGTACCTGACCACTCAGTGTCCTCACACGGTGTACCTGACCACTCAGTGTCCTCACACGGTGTACCTGACCACTCAGTGTCCTCACACGGTGTACCTGACCACTTTAGTGTCCTCACACGGTGTACCTGACCACTGAGTGTCCTCACACGGTGTACCTGACCACTGAGTGTCCTCACACGGTGTACCTGACCACTGAGTGTCCTCACACGGTGTACCTGACCACTGAGTGTCCTCACACGGTGTACCTGACCACTGAATGTCCTCACACGGTGTACCTGACCACTGAGTGTCCTCACACAGTGTACCTGACCACTGAGTGTCCTCACACGGTGTACCTGACCACTGAGTGTCCTCACACTGTGTACCTGACCACTGAGTGTCCTCACACGGTGTACCTGACCACTGAGTGTCCTCACACGGTGTACCTGACCACTGATTGTCCTCACACGGTGTACCTGACCACTGAGTGTCCTCACACGGTGTACCTGACCACTGAGTGTCCTCACACGGTGTACCTGACCACTGATTGTCCTCACACGGTGTACCTGACCACTGAGTGTCTTCACACTGTGTACCTGACCACTGAGTGTCCTCACACGGTGTACCTGACCACTGAGTGTCCTCACACGGTGTACCTAACCACTGAGTGTCCTCACACGGTGTACCTGACCACTGAGTGTCCTCACACGGTGTACCTGACCACTGAGTGTCCTCACACGGTGTACCTGACCACTGAGTGTCCTCACACGGTGTACCTGACCACTAAGTGTCCTCACACGGCGTACCTGACCACTGAGTGTCCTCACACGGTGTACCTGACCACTAAGTGGTCCCCACACTGGTACCTGACCACTGAGTGTCTCACACGGTGTAACCTGACCACTGAAATGTCCTCACACGGTGTACCTGACACTGAGTGTCCTCACACGGTGTACCTGACCACTGAGTGTTGTTACACGGTATACCCGAACATTAAGTGTCTCACGCGGTGTACACGAATAATAAGTGTTCTCACACTGTGTTCCTCACAAGGTTTGCTCTCACACGGTGTTCCTCACACGGTGTGCTCTCGCACGGTGTTCCTCACACGGTGTTCCTCACACGGTGTTCCTCACACGGTGTTCCTCACACGGTGTACCTGACCACTGAGTGTCCTCACACGGTGTACCTGACTACTGAGTGTCCTCACACGGTGTACCTGACCACTGAGTGTCCTCACACGGTGTACCTGACCACTGAGTGTCCTCACACGGTGTACCTGACCACTAAGTGTCCTCACACTGGTGAACCTGACCACTAAGTGTCCTCACACGGCGACTGACCCACTGAGTGTCCTCACACGGTGTACACTGACCACTAGTGTCCTCACACGGTGTACCTGAAACCCCTGAGTGTCCTCACACTGTGTACCTGACCACTGAGTGTTGTTACAGGGTATACCCGAACATTAAGTGTCTCACGCGGTGTACACGAATACTAAGTGTTCTCACACTGTGTTCCTCACAAGGTTTGCTCTCACACGGTGTTCCTCACACGGTGTGCTCTCGCACGGTGTTCCTCACACGGTGTGCTCTCGCACGGTGTTCCTCACACGGTGTTCCTCACACGGTGTTCCTCACACGGTGTTCCTCACACGATGTCTGCTACAATGTACTACTACAAAAACACGGTCAAGCACACTAAAACAAAACATCGAAACACAAACATGCAAAAAATCACAAATAAAAAGCTCAGACATACACAAACGGAAATTCCACTGAAAGAAGACCATAGGAAGCAGCTGCCCCACCCCATTAATGTTTACAAACACTGAGTGAAGCAGCTGCACCACACCATTAATGTTTACAAACACTGAGTGAAGCAGCTGCCCCACCCCATTAATGTTTACAAACACTGAGTGAAGCAGCTGCACCACACCATTAATGTTTACAAACATTGAGTGAAGCAGCTGCCCCACCCCATTAATGTTTACAAACACTGAGTGAAGCAGCTGCCCCACCCCCATTAATGTTTACAAACACTGAGTGAAGCAGCTGCCCCACCCCATTAATGTTTACAAACACTGAGTGAAGCAGCTGCCCCACCCCATTAATGTTTACAAACACTGAGTGAAGCAGCTGCCCCACCCCATTAATGTTTACAAACATTGAGTGAAGCAGCTGCCCACACCCATTAATGTTTACAAACATTGAGTGAAGCAGCTGCCCCACACCATTAATGTTTACAAACATTGAGTGAAGCAGCTGCCCCACCCCATTAATGTTTACAAACACTGAGTGAAGCAGCTGCCCCACCCCATTAATGTTTACAAACACTGAGTGAAGCAGCTGCCCCACCCCATTAATGTTTACAAACATTGAGTGAAGCAGCTGCCCCACCCCATTAATGTTTACAAACATTGAGTGAAGCAGCTGCCCCACCCCATTAATGTTTACAAACACTGAGTGAAGCAGCTGCACCACACCATTAATGTTTACAAACACTGAGTGAAGCAGCTGCACCACCCCATTAATGTTTACAAACACTGAGTGAAGCAGCTGCACCCCCCCATTAATGTTTACAAACTTTTAGTGAAGCGCTGCCCCACCCATTAATGTTTACAAACATTGAGTGAAGCAGCTGCCCCACCCCATTAATGTTTACAAACAATGAGTGAAGCAGGTGCCCCACGCCATTAATGTTTACAAACACTGAGTGAAGCAGCTGCCCCACCCCCAATTTATGTTTACAAACATTGAGTGAAGCAGCTGCCCCACCCCATTAATGTTTACAAACACTGATGAATAGCTCCCCACCCATTAATGTTTACCAAACACTGAGTGAAGCAGCTGCCCCCCCCCATTAATGTTTACAAACATTGAGTGAAGCAGCTGCCCCACCCCATTAATGTTTACAAACATTGAGTGAAGCAGCTGCCACCACCATTAATGTTTACAAACACTGAGTGAAGCGCTCCCCACCCCATATAATGTTTACAAACATTGAGTGAAGCCAGCTGCCCCACCCCATAATGTTTACAAACATTGAGTGAAGCAGCGCCTACACACCATAATGTTTACAAACATTGAGTGAAGCACTGCCCCCCGCCCATTAATGTTTACAAACACTTTAGTGAAGCAGCTGCCACCACCCATTAATGTTTACAAACATTGAGTGAAGCAGCTGCCCCACCCCATTAATGTTTACAAACATTGAGTGAAGCAGCTGCCCAACCCCATTAATTTTACAAACACTTTAGTGAAGCAGCTGCCCCACCCCAATTAATGTTTACAAACATTGAGTGAAGCTAGCCCCACAACATTAATGTTTACAAACATGAGTGAAGCAGCTGCATCCACACCATTAATGTTTACAACCATTGAGTGAAGCAGCTGCCCCACCCCATAAATGTTTACAAACATTGAGTGAAGCAGCTGCCCCACACCATTAATTTTACAAACACTGAGTGAAGCAGCTGCCCACCCCATTAATTTTTTACAAACAGTAGGAAGCAGCTGCCCCACCCCATTAATGCTTTTCAAACATTGAGTGAAGCAGCTGCCCAACCCCATTAATGTTTACAAACACTGAGTGAAAGCTAGCTGCTCCACCCTTTATGTTTCACAAACATTGAGTGAAGCAGCTGCCCCACCCATTAATGTTTACAAACACTGAGTGAAACAGCTGCCCCACCCCATTAATGTTTACAAACAATGAGTGAAGCAGCTCTCCCACCCCATTAAATGTTTACAAACATTAAATGAAGCAGCTCCCCCACCCCATTAATGTTTACAAACATAGTGAAGCAGCTGCCCCACCCCATTAATGTTTACAAACACTGAGTGAAGCAGCTGCCCCACACCATTAAATGTTTACAAACACTGAGTGAAGCAGCTGCGCCAACCCATAATGTTTACAAACATTGTATAACAGCCGCCACAACAACATTAATGTTTACAAACATTGAGTGAAGCAGCTGCCCCACACCATTAATGTTTACAAACAATGAGTGAAGCAGCTGCCCCACACCATTAATGTTTACAAACATTGAGTGAAGCAGCTGCCCACCCCATTAATGTTTACAAACATTGAGTGAATCAGCTGCCCACACACCATTAATGTTTACAAACATTGAGTGAAGCAGCTGCCCCACCCCATTATGTTTTTTACAACATTGAGAATAGCTGCCCACACCATTAATGTTTACAAACTGAGTGAAGCAGCTGCCCCACCCCCATTAATGTTTACAACATTTGAGTGAAGCAGCTGCCCCACCCCCATTAATGTTTACAAACATTGAGTGAAGCAGCTGCCCCACCCCATTAATGTTTACAAACATTGAGTGAAGCAGCTGCACCACCCCATTAATGTTTACAAACATTGAGTGAAGCAGCTGAACCCACCCACTAATTTATAACAACATTGAGTGACAGCCCTGCCCCACCCCATTAAAAGTTTACAAACTTTAGTAGCACTGAACCACACCATTTAATGTGTACAAACCTTGAGTGAAGAGCTGCCCACCCCCATTAATGTTTACAAACATTGAGTGAAGCAGCTGCCCCACACCATTAATGTTTACAAACATTGAGTGAAGCAGCTGCACCACACCATTAATGTTTACAAACATTGAGTGAAGCAGCTGCACCACACCATTAATGTTTACAAACATTGAGTGAAGCAGCTGCCCCACCCCATTAATGTTTACAAACATTGAGTGAAGCAGCTGCCCCACCCCCATTAATGTTTACAAACATTGAGTGAAGCAGCTGCCCACCACCATTAATGTTTACAAACATTGATGAAGCAGCTCCCCACCCCAATTAATGTTTACAACATTGAGTGAGCAGCTGCACCACACCATTAATATTTACAAACATTGAGTGAAGCAGCTGTCACCACACCAATAATGTTTACAAACATTGAGTGAAGCAGCTTTCCGCACCCCATTAATGTTTACAAACATTGAGTGAAGCAGCTAAACCCCACCATTAATTTAAAACATTAAATGAAGCAGCTAGCAACCACACAATTAATGTTTACAAACATTAGTGAAGCAGCTGCCCCACCCCATTAATGTTTACAAACATTGAGTGAAGCAGCTGCACCACCCCATTAATGTTTACAAACATTGAGTGAAGCAGCTACCCACACCATTAATGTTTACAAACATTGAGTGAAAGCAGCTGCCCCACCCCATTAATGTTTACAAACATTGAGTGAAGCAGCCTGCCCCACCCATTAATGTTCCAAACATTGAGTTTAAGCAGCTGCCCCACCCCAGTATGTTTACAAACACTGAGTGAAGCACTGGGACCACCCCCATTAATGTTTACAACACTGAGTGAAGCAGCTGCCCCACACCATTAATGTTTACAAACATTTGAAGTAACGCTGCCCCACCCCAATTTAATGTTTACAAAATTGAGTGAAGCAGCAGCCCCACCCCATTAATGTTTACAAACATTGAGTGAAGCAGCTGCCCCACCCCCATTAATGTTTACAAAACACTGAGTTAAGCACTGCACCACACCATTTAAAGTTTACAACATTGAGTGAAGCAGCTGCCACACCCCATTAATGTTTACAAACATTGAGTGAAGCAGCTGCCACCTCCCATTAATATTTTACAAAACATTGAGTGAAGCAGCTGCACCACACCATTAATGTTTACAAACATTGAGTGAAGCAGCTGCCCCACCCCATTAATGTTTACAAACTTTGAGTGAAGCAGCTGCCCCACACATTAATGTTTACAAACATTGAGTGAAGCAGCTGCCCCACCCATTAATGTTTTACAAACATTGAGTCAAGCCCTAGTCCCCAACCCCATTAATGTTACAAACATTGAGTGAAGCAGCGCCCACCCCATTAATGTTTACAAACATTGAGTGAAGCAGCTGCCCCACCCCCATTAATGTTTACAAATATTTAGTGAAGCAACTGCCCCACCACATTAATGTTTACAAACATTGAGTGAAGCAGCTGCACCACACCATTAATGTTTACAAACATTGAGTGAAGCAGCTGCCCCACCCCATTAATGTTTACAAACATTGAGTGAAGCAGCTGCCCCACCCCATTAATGTTTACAAACATTGAGTGAAGCAGCTGCACCACACCTTAATTTGATGTACAATATTGTTGAACAGGGTACCCCCATTATGTTTAAAATTTGAAGCAAGCTGCCCCACCCCATTAATGTTTACAAACATTGAGTGAAGCAGGCCACCACACCATTAATGTTTACAAACATTGAGTGAAGCACTGCCCCACCCCATTAATGTTTACAAACATTGAGTGAAGCAGCTGCCCCACCCCATTAATGTTTACAAACATTGAGTGAAGCAGCTGCCCCACCCCCATTAATGTTTACAAACATTGAGTGAAGCAGCTGCCCCACCCCATTAATGTTTACAAACATTGAGTGAAGCAGCTGCACCACCCCATTAATGTTTACAAACATTGAGTGAAGCAGCTGCCCCACCCCATTAATGTTTACAAACATTGAGTGAAGCAGCTGCCCAACCCCATTAATGTTTACAAACATTGAGTGAAGCAGCTGCCCCACCCCATTAATGTTTACAAACATTGAGTGAAGCAGCTGCCCCACCCCATTAATGTTTACAAACATTGAGTGAAGCAGCTGCACCACACCATTAATGTTTACAAACATTGTGTGAAGCAGGGTCCCACCCCATTAATGTTTACAAACATTGAGTGAAGCAGCTGCCCCACCCCATTAATATTTACAAACATTGAGTGAAGCAGCTGCACCACACCATTAATGTTTACAAACATTGAGTGAAGCAGCTGCCCCACCCCCATTAATGTTTACAAACATTAAGTGAAGCAGCTGCCCCACCCCGTTAATGTTTACAAACATTGAGTGAAGCAGCTGCCCCACCCCATTAATGTTTACAAACATTGAGTGAAGGGAGCGCCTCACACCCCATTAATGTTTACAAACATTGAGTGAAAGCAGCTGCCACACACCATTAATGTTTACAACATTGAGTGAAGCAGCTGCTTCACCCATTAATGTTTACAAAACATGATGAAGCCAGCTGCACAACCCACATTAATGTTTACCAAACATTGAGTGAAGCAGCTGCACCACCCATTAATGTTTACAAACATTGAATGAAGCAGCTGACCCACACCCATTAATGTTTACAAACAATCCAATATATGTACAGCAACCCCCCATTAATGTTTACGAACACTGAGACAGCTGGACCACTCCATTAATGTTTACAAACACTGAGCTGAACCACCCCATTAATGTTTACAAACATTGAGTGAAGCAGCTGCCCCACCCCATTAATGTTTACAAACATTGAGTGAAGCAGCTGCCCCACACTATTAATGTTTACAAACATTGAGTGAAGCAGCTGCCCCACACCATTAATGTTTACAAACATTGAGTGAAGCAGCTGCCCCACCCCATTAATGTTTACAAACATTGAGTGAAGCAGCTGCCCAAAACACCATTAATGTTTACAAAAATGAGTGAAGCAGCTGCCCCACACCCATTAATGTTTACAACATTAGTGAAGCAGCTGCCCCACCCCATTTAAATGTTTACAAGCATGGTGAAGCAGCAGCCCCACCCCATTAATGTTTACAAACATTGAGTGAAGCAGCTGCCCCACCCCATTAATGTTTACAAACATTGAGTGAAGCAGCTGCCCCACCCCATTAATGTTTACAAACATTGAGTGAAGCAGCTGCACCACCCCCTTAATGTTTACAAACATTGAGTGAAGCAGCTGCCCACACCATTAATGTTTACAAACATTGAGTGAAGCAGCTGCCCCACCCATTAATGTTTACAAACATTGAGTGAAGCCAGCTGCACCACACCATTAATGTTTACAAACATTGAGTGAAGCAGCTGCACCACACCATTAAGTTTAACAACATTGATTTAAGCAGCTGCGCACACCATTAATGTTTACAAACATTGAGTGAAGCAACTGCCCCACCCCCTTAATGTTTTCAAACATTGAGTGAAGCAAGCTGCAACCCCATTAATGTTTACAAACACTGAGTAAGCAGCTGCACCACACCATTAATGTTTACAAACACTGAGTGAAGCAGCTGCCCCACCCCATTAATGTTTAAAACACTGAGTGAAGCAGCTGCACCACCCCATTAATTTTACAAACATTGAGTGAAGCGCTGCCCCACCCCATTAATGTTTACAAACATTGAGTGAAGCAGCTGCCCCACCCCATTTATGTTACAAACACTGAGTGAATCAGCTGCCCACCCCATTAATGTATACCACACACCATTGAAGCAGCTGACCCCCCACTTAATGTTTACAAACATTGAATGAAGCAGCTGGCCACCCCATTAATGTTTAAAACACTGAGTGAAGTAGCTGCACCACCCCATTAATGTTTACAAACACTGATGAAGCAGCTCCCCCCCCATTAATGTTTACAAACATTGATGAAGCAGCTGCCCCACCCCATTAATGTTTACAAACATTGAGTGAAACAGCTGCCCCACCCCATTAATGTTTACAACACTGAGTGAAGCAGCTACCCCACCCCAATAATGTTTACAAACATTAGTGAAGCAGCTGACCCCCCCATAATTTTTTACAACATTGAGTGAAGCAGCTGCACCACACCATTAATGTTTACAAACATTGAGTGAAGCAGCTGCCCCACCCCATTAATGTTTACAAACACTGAGTGAAGCAGCTGCACCACACCATTAATGTTTACAAACATTGAGTGAAGCAGCTGCCCCACACCATTAATGTTTACAAACACTGAGTGAAGCAGCTGCCCCACCCCCATTAATGTTTACAAACACTGAGTGAAGCAGCTGCCCCACCCCATTAATGTTTACAAACACTGAGTGAAGCAGCTGCCCCACCCCATTAATGTTTACAAACATTGAGTGAAGCAGCTGCCCACCCCATTAATGTTTACAAACATTGAGTGAGCAGCTGCAAACCCCACCATTAATGTTTACAAACATTGAGTGAAGCATCTCAAACCCATTAATGTTTACAAACGTTTAGAACATGTTGCCCCACCCCATTAATGTTTACAAACATGATGAAGCAGCTGCCCCACCCCATTAATGTTTACAACATTGATTGAAGCAGCTGCCCCACACCATTAATGTTTACAAACACTGAGTGAAGCAGCTTGCCACCACACCATTATGTTTACAAACACTGAGTGAAGCAGCTGCCACCACACCATTAAGTTACAAACACTGAGTGAAGCAGCTGCGCCACCCCATTAATGTTTAAAAATTGAATGAAGCACCGCCACACAACATTAATGTTTACAAACATTGAGTAAGCAGCTGCCCCACACTAATGTTTGACAAACATTGAGTGAAGCAGCTGCCCCACCCCCATTAATGTTCAACATTGAGGAAGCAGCTGCCCCCCCCATAATGTTTACAAACATTGAGTGAAGCAGCTGCACCACACCATTAAGTTTACAAACATTGAGTGAAGCAGCTGCCCACCCCATTAATTAAAACATGATAAGCAGCGCCCCACCCCCATTAATGTTACAACATGAGTGAAGCAGCTCCCCACCCCCATTAAATTTACAAACATGATAAGCAGCTGCCCACCCCATTAGTTACAAACATTAGTGAGCAGCTGCACCACCCCATTAATGTTTACAAACATTGAGTGAGCAGCTGAACCACACCATAAGTTACAAACATGGTGAGCGCTCCCCACCCCATTATGTTTACAAACATGAGTACAGCTGACCACCCATAATTACAAACATTGATGAAGCAGCTCCCACACCATTAATGTTTACAAACATGATTGACACTGCACCCCCATTAATGTTTACAAACATTAGGAAGCACTGCCCACCCATTAAGTTTACAAACATTGATGAAGCAGCTGCACACACTATTTTACAAACATGAGTAAGCAGCTCCCCCCCCCCATTATGTTTACAAACATGAGTAAGCACTGCACACCCATAAGTTACAACATTGATGAAGCACGCACCACACCATTATTTTACAAACATGAGTGAAGCACTGCACAACCATTAATTTACAAACATTGAGTAAGCGCGCCACCCCATAATGTTTCAACATGAGTGACACTGCCCCACCCATTAAGTTACAAACATTGAGTGAAGCGCTGCACCCACCATTATGTTTACAAACTGATAAGCAGCGTCCCACCCCATTAATGTTTACAAACATTGAGTAACAGCTGCCACACCATTATGTTACAAACATTGATGAAGCAGCTGCACACACCATTAATGTTTACAAACATTGATGAACACTCACCACACCATAATTTTACAAACATTATGAGACGCACCAACCATAATGTTTACAAACATTGATGAAGCAGTACACACACCATAATGTTAAAAACATGAGTGAACAGCTGCCCCACCCCATAATGTTTACAACATGAGTGAAGCACTGCCCCACCCCATTATGTTAAAACATGAGTGAAGCAGCTGCCCCCCCATTAATGTTACAAACATGAGTGAACAGCTGCCCACCCCCATATGTTTACAAACACTGAGTGAAGCAGCTGCACACTCCATAATGTTTACAACCTGAGTGAAGCAGCGCACCACACCATTAATTTACAAACATTGAGTGAAGCAGCTGCCCCCCCCAATAATGTTACAAACATGAGTGACAGCTGCCCCACCCCATAAGTTTACAAACATTGAGTGAAGCCGCCCACCCCATTAATGTTACAAAACTGAGTTAAGCGCGCACCACACCATTAATGTTTAAAACATTGAGTGAAGCAGCTCCTCACCCCATTAATGTTTACAAACATGAGTGAAGCAGCTGCCCACCCATAATGTTTACAACACGATGAAGCACTGCACCACACCATTATGTTACAAACATGAGTGAGCACCCCCACACCATTATGTTACAAACTTGAGTGGCAGCTGCCCCAACTATTAATTACAAACATGAGTGAAGCACTGCCCCCCATAATGTTTACAAACATAGTGAGCAGCTGCCCACCCCTTAATTTTACAAACAGAGTGAAGCAGCTGCCCCCCATAATGTTTACAAACATTGAGTGAAGAGCTGCCCACCCCCATTAATTTTACAATATTTAGTGAAGCAACTGCCCACCAATATTTTCAAACAATGAGTGAAGCACTGCACCACACCATTATGTTACAAACATGAGTGAAGCGCTCCCACCCCTATGTTTACAAACATTGAGTGAAGCACTGCCCCCCATTAATGTCACAAACATGAGTGAGCAGCTGACCACACCTTTATGTTTACAAACATTGATGAACACTGCCCACCATATGTTTCAATTGAGGAAGCGCGCCCCACCCCTTAATTTTACAAACATTGAGTGAAGCACTGCACCACACCATTATGTTACAACGTGAGCAGCTGCCCCACCCATTAATGTTTACAAAATTGATGAAGCAGCTGCCCCACCCCATTAATGTTTACAAACATTGAGTAAGCAGCTGCCCACCCCCATATGTTTACAAACATTGAGTGAACAGCTGCTCACACCTTAATGTTACAAACTTGAGTGAAGCAGCTGCCCACCCCTAATTTTACAACATGAGTAAGCAGCTGCCCCACCCCATATTTTTACAAACATGAGTGAAGCAGCTGCCCACCCCCATTATTTACAATTGAGTGAACAGCGCCTACCCATAATGTTTACAACATTAGTGAAGCAGCTGCCCCACCCCATTAATTTACAACATGAGTGAACAGCTGCCCCACACATTAGTTTCAACATTGAGTAACGCTGCACCACACCATAATGTTACAAACATGTGTGAAGCTGGCCACCATTAATGTTTACAAACATTGAGTGAAGCAGCTGCCCCACCCCTTTATATTCAAACATGTGAAGCATTGCACCACACCATAATGTTTAACATGAGTAAGCAGCGCCCCACCCCATTAGTTTACAAACATAAGTGAAGCACTCCAACCCCGAATGTTACAAACATGAGGAGCACTGCCCCACCATTAATGTTTACAAAAATGATGAAGCAGCTGCCCACACCATAAGTTACAAACATTGATGAAGCACTGCCCCACACCATTAATGTTCGACTTGAGTGAAGCAGCTGCCCACTCATAATGTTTCAACATTGAGTGAGCAGCCACACCCCATTAAGTTTACAAACATTGAGTAAGCAGCTGCACCACCCATTAATGTTCAAACATAATGAGCATCTGGACACCCCTTTAAGTTTACAACATCAATGAAGCAGGTGCACACCCATTAATGTTAGACACTGAGACAGCTGGACACCCATAATTTACAAACCGAGCGAACCACCCCATTAATGTTACAAACATTATGAAGCACTGCCCCACCCCATAAGTTTACAAACTTGAGTGAAGCAGCTGCCCCACACTATTAATGTTTACAACATTGAGTGAGCACTGCCCCACACCAAAAGTTTACAAACATTGGTGAAGCAGCTGCCACCCCTAATGTTTACAACATTATGAAGCAGCTCAACACACCATTAATTTTCAAACATTGAGTAAGCAGCGCCCCACCCATAAGTTACAACATTGATGAGCAGCTGCCCCACCCCAATGTTTACAAACTTGATAAGCAGCTCCCCACCCCCATTAAGTACAACATTATAAGCAGCTGCCCACCCCATAATGTTTCAAACATTGAGTGAAGCAGCGCCCCCCCCATAGTTACAAACATGAGAACAGCCACCACCCCATTAATGTTTACAAACTTGATAAGCACGAACCACACATTATGTTCAAACATTGAGAAGCTGCTCCCCACCCATTGTTTACAAACATTGATGAACACTCACCACACCATAATGTTCAACATTGAGTGAAGCGCTGCACCACACCATTAATATTACAAACTGATTAACAGCTCCCCCCCATTAATGTTTACAAACATTGATGAACAGCTCCCACCCATAAGTTTCAACAGAGTGAAGCAGCTGCACCAACCATTAATGTTTACAAACATTGAGTGAAGCAGCTGCCCCACCCCCATATTTTACAACATTGAGTGAAGCAGCTGCACCACACCATAATTTTACAAAATTGAGTGAACAGCTGCACCACACCATTATGTTTACAAACATGAGTGAACAGCGCACCACACCTTAGTTTACAAACATTGATGAAGCACCACCACCCCATAATGTTTACAAACATTGATACCTGCACCACACCATTAATGTTTACAAACATGAGTGAAGCAGCTGCACCACCCATTAATGTACAAACATTGGTAAGCAGCTCACACCCCTTAATGTTAAAACATTGAGTGAAGCAGCTGCACCCCCCATTAATGTTTACAAACATTGAGTGAAGCAGCTGCCCCACCCCATTAATGTTTACAAACATTGAGTGAAGCAGCTGCACCACACCATTAATGTTTACAAACATTGAGTGAAGCAGCTGCACCACCCCATTAATGTTTACAAACATTGAGTGAAGCAGCTGCCCCACCCCATTAATGTTTACAAACATTGAGTGAAGCAGCTGCACCACACCATTAATGTTTACAAACATTGAGTGAAGCAGCGTCCCCACCCCATTAATGTTTACAAACATTGAGTGAAGCAGCTGCACCACACCATTAATGTTTACAAACATTGAGTGAAGCAGCTGCACCACACCATTAATGTTTACAAACATTGAGTGAAGCAGCTGCACCACACCATTAATGTTTACAAACATTGAGTGAAGCAGCTGCACCACACCATTAATGTTACAAACATTGAGTGAAGCAGCTGCACCACACCATTAATGTTTACAAACATTGAGTGAAGCAGCTGCACCACACCATTAATGTTTACAAACATTGAGTGAAGCAGCTGCCCCACCCCATTAATGTTTACAAACATTGAGTGAAGCAGCTGCCCCACCCCATTAATGTTTACAAACATTGAGTGAAGCAGCTGCCCCACCCCCATTAATGTTTACAAACATTGAGTGAAGCAGCTGCCCCACCCCCAGTAATGTTTACAAACACTGAGTGAAGCAGCTGCACCACCCCCATTAATGTTTACAAACACTGAGTGAAGCAGCTGCACCACACCATTAATGTTTACAAACATTGAGTGAAGCAGCTGCCCCACCCCATTAATGTTTACAAACATTGAGTGAAGCAGCTGCCCCACCCCCATTAATGTTTACAAACATTGAGTGAAGCAGCTGCCCCACCCCCATTAATGTTTACAAACACTGAGTGAAGCAGCTGCACCACACCATTAATGTTTACAAGCATTGAGTGAAGCAGCTGCCTCACCCCATTAATGTTTACAAACATTGAGTGAAGCAGCTGCCCCACCCCATTTTTTTACAAACACTGAGTGAAGCAGCTGCACCACACCATTAGTGTTTACAAACATTGAGTGAAGCAGCTGCCCCACACCATTAATGTTTACAAACTTTGAGTGAAGCAGCTGCCCCACACTATTAATGTTTACAAACATTGAGTGAAGCAGCTGCCCCACCCCATTAATGTTTACAAACATTGAGTGAAGCAGCTGCCCCACCCCATTAATGTTTACAAACATTGAGGAAGCAGCTCCCCAACCCCATTAATGTTATCAAACATTGAGTGAACAGCTGCCCCACCCCCATTAATGTTTACAAATATTTATGTGAAGCAACTGCCACCACCACTTAATGTTTACAAACCATTGAGTGAGCAGCTGCACCACACCATTAATGTTTACAAACATTGAGTGAAGCAGCTGCCCCACCCCATTAATTTTACAAACATTGAGTGAAGCAGCTGCCCCACCCCATTAATGTTTACAACATTGAGTGAAGCAGCTGCACACACACCATTAATGTTTACAAACATTGAGTAAGCAGCTGCCCCCACGCCCCATTAAGGAAATTTACAAACATTGAGTGAAGCAGCTGCCCCAACCTTAATGTTACAAACATGAGTGAACAGCTGCCCACCCCATTAATGTTTACAAACATTGAGTGAAGCAGCTGCCCCACCCCATAATGTTTACAAACATTGAGTGAAGCAGCTGCCCACACCATTAATGTTACAAACATTGAGTGAAGCAGCTGCCCCACCCCATTAATGTTTACAAACATTGAGTGAAGCAGCTGCCCCACCCCCATTAATGTTTACAAACATTGAGTGAAGCAGCTGCCCCAACCCCATTAATGTTTACAAACATTGAGTGAAGCAGCTGCCCCACCCCATTAATGTTTACAAACATTGAGTGAAGCAGCTGCACCACACCATTAATGTTTACAAACATTGAGTGAAGCAGCTGCCCCACCCCCATTAATTTTACAACATTAGTGAAGCAGCTGCCCCACCCCGTTAATGTTTACAAACATTGAGTGAAGCAGCTGCCCCACACCATTAATGTTTACAAACATTGAGTGAAGCAGCTGCCCCACACCATTAATGTTTACAAACATTGAGTGAAGCAGCTGCCCCACACCATTAATGTTTACAGACATTGAGTGAAGCAGCTGCTCCACCTCATTAATGTTTACAAACATTGAGTGAAGCAGCTGCACTACACCATTAATGTTTACAAACATTGAGTGAAGCAGCTGCACCATCCCATTAATGTTTTCAAACATTAAATGAAGCATCTGGACCACCCCATTAATGTTTACGAACACTGAGACAGCTGGACCACTCCATTAATGTTTACAAACACTGAGCTGAACCACCCCATTAATGTTTACGAACACTGAGACAGCTGGACCACCCCATTAATGTTTTTGATCACTGAGACAGCTGGACCACCCCATTAATGTCTACGAACACTGAGACAGCTGGACCACCCCATTAATGTTTGCAAAAACTGAGACAGCTGAACCACCCCATTAATGTTTACGAACACTGAGACAGCTGGACCACCCCATTAATGTTTACATACACTGAGACAGCTGGACCACCCCAGTAATGTTTACGAACACTGGGACAGCTGGACCACCCCATTAATGTTTACAAACACTGAGCTGACCTACCCCATTAATGTTTACAAGCACTGAAACAGCTGGACCACCTCATTAATGCTTACGAACACTGAGACAGCTGGACCGCCCCATTAATGTTTACGAACACTGAAACAGCTGGACCGCCCCATTAATGTTTACGAACACTGAGACAGCTGGACCGCCCCATTAATGTTTACGAACACTGAGAAAGCTGGACCACCCCATTAATGTTTACGAACACTGAGACAGCTGGACCGCTCCATTAATGTTTACGAACACTGAGACAGCTGGACCACCCCATTAATGTTTACGAACACTGAGACAGCGTAACCACTCCGTTAATGTTTAAAAAAACTGAGCTGAACCACCCCATTAATGTTTACAAACACTGAGACAGCTGGACCAGTCCATTAATGTTTAAAAAAACTGAGCTGAACCACCCCATTAATGTTTACAAACACTGAGACAGCTGGACCAGTCCATTAATGTTTAAAAAAACTGAGCTGAACCACCCCATTAATGTTTACAAACACTGAGCGAGGCAGCTAATTATATTTACTTAATTATTATGCTCTTTTACACGGTGTATGTTGTCAGAACCTTGATGTTGCTGCTGTATGTTGTCAGAACCTTGATGTTGCTGGTGTATGTTGTCAGAACCTTGATGTTGCTCGTGTATGTTGTCAGAACCTTGATGTTGCTGGTGTATGTTGTCAGAACCTTGATGTTGCTCGTGTATGTTATCAGAACCTTGATGTTGCTGGTGTATGTTGTCAGAACCTTGATGTTGCTCGTGTATGTTGTCAAAACCTTGATGTTGCTCGTGTATGTTGTCAAAACCTTGATGTTGCTGGTGTATGTTGTCAGAACCTTGATGTTGCTGGTGTATGTTGTCAGAACCTTGATGTTGCTGGTGTATGTTGTCAGAACCTTGATGTTGCTCGTGTATGTTGTCAAAACCTTGATGTTGCTCGTGTATGTTGTCAAAACCTTGATGTTGCTCGTGTATGTTGTCAAAACCTTGATGTTGCTGGTGTATGTTGTCAGAACCTTGATGTTGATGGTGTATGTTGTCAGAACCTTGATGTTGCTGGTGTATGTTGTCAGAACCTTCATGTTGCTGGTGTATGTTGTCAGAGCCTTCATGTTGCTGGTGTATGTTGCAGAGACTTGATGTTTCAGATATCTCAGACATCTTGAACATCTCAGACATCCTGTACATCCCAGACATCACAGATATCCCAAGAATCACAGACAACCCAGACATCACAGACATCTACCTTCTCTCTTCCTAATTTAAAATTCTAGTCAATTACTCTCGCTTTTACTGGTTCCTCTCTCTCTCTCTCTCTCTCTCTCTCTCTCTCTCTCTCTCTCTCTCTCTCTTCTCTCTCTCTCTCTCTCTCTCTCTCTCTCTCTCTCTCTGAATCGTTTTCTCTACGTCCTACATATCATAGTGTCTGATAGGAATGTAGATAAAAAGTTCAGAGAACCGACAGGATGACCTGTCACGGGTGACGCCGCCTACAACTGCTTCACCTCACTTGTCTGCAATACATAAGCTCCTCCGCACGTAATATTCTGTACTCTTTTCAAGATTGATGAACTGATCACATCGACTCCAGGCTGAGGGACTGATTACCTCAAACTCCTCTTCATCTTCCACCTTTCTCTGCATTGGACTGAAGAAGCCTCTGGCCGGCGAAACGTTTCCACAGTAAAGAAAACCAAGTGTTGCGCAAGTGTCCCACTCATCATCCTGTCGTTTCTCTAAACCAATTATCCACAACCATAATGACTCCCTGGCAGTCGATTGATTAGATTAAACCAATCAACCAACCAACTTTCACCTATTTCAAATACTTGGTATTTTTCACCAATTCTGGTAGATCAGTGGCGCCATTACCGGTCCCGGTGACTGTGATTATGTCACTGAGGGAAAGAGAGGGAGATTACAAGCCTAGAGGGAGGGGTGAAGGAAGGGAGATTAGGCCAGGAGTATGAGGGAGAGTATGGAATAAGGGGGTTTGCGTCATGCAGGAAGAGGATTTATGGAACCTGGAGTCCAGAGGGAAGGATTTAATGGGGAATAAGATGTATTGGTTAGGGATTCAAGCAAGGGATGAAAGAGGGAGAGAATCTCACACAGACAGGGAGATGGGTAGACAGACGAATGACAGGCAGACAGACGGCGAGATAGACAGGCAGACAGGTAGCTAGATATTTAGGCAAACAGGCAGACACGCAGCAGGCAGGTTGACTCAGAAAGGAAGATTCTGAGACTAACACAGACAGACACAGGTATATACAGTCACAGATAAACACAAGCAAACAAACAGAGAAATACAGGCAGACACACAAAGACAGGCGGACAAACACAAGCAAGCAGACAGACAGGCACAGACAGGTAGACACAGATAGTCGCGGACACAGAAAAAAATAGTAGCGAAAACAGTGAAGGTTGGGGAAAGAAAGGTGACAGGAATGAAAGAGGAGCAGATGGGGAGAGAGAGAGGGAGAGAGAGAGAGAGAGAGAGAGAGAGAGAGAAGAGAGAGAGAGAGAGAGAGAGAGAGAGAGAGAGAGAGAGAGAGAGAGAGAGAGAGAGAGAGAGAGAGAGAGAAAGAGAGAGAGAGAAAGAGAGAGAGAGGGAGGGAGGGAGGGAGATTTTAGTAGAATGAGATACGAGAGAATGAGCAAGGAAGGCTGGGGTCCCACTGACGTGTACTGACTAAACCAGCAGCTGTGCAACTTAACTTTGATTTGGCCACTGTTATTTTTAACGTCTCTATTGAAAGATAACTGATGAAAACTGATGAATTGCTGAATTGCTTCAGCTTATTCCTGGAAGTCATATAGTGAACACCTGTCGTACTCATTTTATTGTTTGCTCTTGACATTAACGTGTTTTTTTAGTCGAATTTAGACCAAGATGCCTCGTTATTGTGTGAACAATGCGGATAACTCTCGTTGTGTGTGTGTAGAATTCACTTTTACGTTGCCCAAGTGTGCTATGACTGCCCTAATTGGGAAAAACTTATCACATTTTGGTTGTAAGATGGTGGCTCAGGACAAGAGCTGGACCCCACACATATGGTACAATACTTGTGCAAGAAATATTTCTAGTGGCTGAATCAGAAAATAAAATTTATGCCTTTCGCAGTGCCGATAGTGAGGAGGGAGCCGACACATCATGTGATTGTTATTATTGCATGGTGCCACCAGTAATGAAAGGTATTTGCAGGAAATAAATGTGTACTGTACAGTTTCGTAATATACCATCTAGCATACAGCTGGTAAGTCAGGGTTAAGGACTGCTCATTCCTCACCCACCAAACTCATTCTCTCTTATGACGACTAAACTTGAAGCATCAGACACATGTGCAACATTTGGGAATCTTTATTGAGGAAACGTTTACCCAGCCAGTGGCTTCTTTAGTCCAGTACAGAGAAGAACGGTGGAAGATGAGGCGGGGAATGATGTAATCAGTCCCTAAGTCTGGAGTCGATGCGTTCAGTCCATCAATCTTGATTGATGGACTGAAGATATCAAACTCCTCATCTTTCACCGTTTTCTTCTGCACTGGACAGAAGAAGCAACTGGCTGGAGAAACGTTTCTTCAGTAAATACTCTCAAATGTTGCACAATTGTCTCGTTCTTCTCTCTTGAGTCTGAGGATGATTTAACTTGAGAAACTTGCGAGTTTTCAACTTCACATGACCCTGAATATGTTCATAACTTGACGTCTTCTAAACCGCATATAATAACTCAGAATTAATTAAACGACCTTATCAGAGATTTAGAACTGCCAAAGATTAAGGCCGAACTTTTGGGCTCCAGATTGCAGCAGTGGAATCTCCTCGCTGAAAATGTTAAAAGTTTCGTGGCCGTCTAAAAGATTTCGTGGGATTCTTCATCATGGAAGGGGACCTGGTAGCCTGCAACCACATCCATGGTCTGATGGCACCACTAAATATTATTCATAATCCTCATAAGTAGAGCCTCTTCTCTGATTCGTCGAGGTTGAGTCTTGAGGTTGTTATGTAGTCAATATGAAGGAAACATGACAACATAAAGCAGATTTTATAACTGAATAAATTTTGACAAATATCAGTTGCAGCTTTGTGGAGATTTGAAAGTTGTTGTTGTCTTTCTTGGACT
Organism: Cherax quadricarinatus; assembly: GCF_026875155.1. Lineage (NCBI taxonomy): Eukaryota > Metazoa > Arthropoda > Malacostraca > Decapoda > Parastacidae > Cherax > Cherax quadricarinatus. The sequence continues at coordinate 50,488,185 of NC_069408.1, read as the reverse complement.
GCAGCGACTACACGAAATATCACTGTTTTCTGAGTCAATGTGATAGTCGGTCGGGGACTTATCACACCAACAGCGACTAGGCTCTCCGACACTCACTAGAATCTGAAATATAAAACGTTCACTGTCCTACACTTGTAGCATCGAGCAGGATTCTGATACCACCTTTACATAGCAACCTAGACCTTTTAAAAGTTTTTGTTACGGTCATGATAAAGCAGCATCAACCATTAAGTACCTCGGTGGTAAATTCCCAAGACTCAGTGAAGTAAGAATCAAGGAGAGTGTATTTGTGGATTCACAGATTCAAGAGTTTCGTAGAGATGATGAGTGTGTCAGTACCATAGTTAGTGAGGAGTAAAATACGTGGAGTGCTTTCATTAATAACAACCAGTGTTGTGGGAAACACCGCAGCTGGCACATACAGGGAGGTACCGCAGCTGGCACATACAGGAAGGTACCGCAGCTGGCACATACAGGGAGGTACCGTAGCTGGCACATGCAGGGAGGTACTGCAGCTCACACATACAGGGAGGTGCCGCAGCTCACGCATACAGGGAGGTACCGCAGCTGACACATACAGGGAGGTACCGCAGCTGACACATACAGGGAGGTACCGCAGCTGGCACATACAGGGAGGTACCGCAGCTGGCACATACAGGGAGGTACCGGAGCTGGCACATACAGGGAGTACCGCAGCTGCACATACAGGGAGGTACCGCAGCTGCACATACAGGGAGTACCGCAGCTGACACATACAGGAGTACCGCAGCTGAACATACAGGAGTACTGCAGCTGGCACATACAGGAAGGTACCGCAGCTGTACACATACAGGAGTACCGGAGCTGCACATACAGGAGAGGTACCGCAGCTGGCACATACAGGATTTACCGCAGCTGACACATACAGGAGGTACCGCAGCTGACACATACAGGAGGTACCGCAGCTGACACATACAGGGAGGTACCGCAGTGACACATACGTGGAGGTACTGCAGCTGGCACATACAGGGAGGTACCGCAGCTGACACATACAGGGAGGTACCGCAGCTGACACATACAGGGAGGTACCGCAGCTGACACATACAGGGAGGTACCGCAGCTGACACATACAGGGAGGTACCGCAGCTGACACATACGGGAGGTACCGCAGCTGACACATACAGGGAGGTACCGCAGCTGACACATACAGGGAGGTACCGCAGCTGACACATACAGGGAGGTACCGCAGCTGGCACATACAGGGAGGTACCGCAGCTGGCACATACAGGGAGGTACCGCAGCTGACACATACAGGGAGGTGCCGCAGCTGACACATACAGGGAGGTACCGCAGCTGACACATACAGGGAGGTACCGCAGCTGACACATACAGGGAGGTACCGCAGCTGACACATACAGGGAGGTACCGCAGCTGACACATACAGGGAGGTACCGCAGCTGACACATACAGGGAGGTACCGCAGCTGACACATACAGGGAGGTACCGCAGCTGACACATACAGGGAGGTACCGCAGCTGGCACATACAGGGAGGTACCGCAGCTGACACATACAGGGAGGTACCGCAGCTGACACATACAGGGAGGTACTGCAGCTGGCACATACAGGGAGGTACCGCAGCTGACACATACAGGGAGGTACCGCAGCTGACACATACAGGGAGGTACCGCAGCTGACACATACAGGGAGGTACCGCAGCTGACACATACAGGGAGGTACCGCAGCTGACACATACAGGGAGGTACCGCAGCTGACACATACAGGGAGGTACCGCAGCTGACACATACAGGGAGGTACCGCAGCTGGCACATACAGGGAGGTACCGCAGCTGACACATACAGGGAGGTGCCGCAGCTGACACATACAGGGAGGTACCGCAGCTGACACATACAGGGAGGTACCGCAGCTGACACATACAGGGAGGTACCGCAGCTGACACATACAGGGAGGTACCGCAGCTGGCACATACAGGGAGGTACCGCAGCTGACACATACAGGGAGGTACCGCAGCTGACACATACAGGGAGGTACCGCAGCTGACACATACAGGGAGGTACCGCAGCTGACACATACAGGGAGGTACCGCAGCTGACACATACAGGGAGGTACCGCAGTTGACACATACAGGGAGGTACCGCAGCTGACACATACAGGGAGGTACCGCAGCTGACACATACAGGGAGGTGCCGCAACACCTGCTCTTATCCTATCAAACAATGAACTTCAATATATCTTAAAAAACACGTTTCTCCCATTCGTACCTAGATCTCTTTTTTTCTGGCCAACTACGGAGGACCTAGTGATGAACACGGTGAACGTTACCATCAGAACATCTCACTAGTGGAGAAACGCAGCCGGGCAAAAAACGGAGTCCATCATAGTTAGCATATTACTGCCGAACAATAACAAGACACAACCCAGCAGTGGAACACAAGACATAATTAATGAAGCCTCGGGTTGAGTTAACATAAGTTAACTCATTATACATACATTCCTAATATACAGTATACATATACACATAATGTGTGTATAAATTTCCTTGAAAACTTTAGCCACTCAATTGTTATTATGGTCACAGTTGTTTCCAGAACCACACAAACATTAATGTGAAATAAATTTTTCCACGAAACACAAAATTGTTCAGAGCTTATAGAGCGGTTTAACTGACCAGACAAAACTGCGCTAAACCTGACTGAGCTCAGTATGCCAAGGAATGGATGGTATATGATAGTTGACTAGTAGATATTAATACTGTCAGCAGGAATATTAAGACCGTCAGCAGGAACACGAATCCTATCAGTTGGATTATTAATATTGTCACCAGGAATACTAATACAATGAGGAGGGATGATAATACTGTCAGCAGGAATAATACTGTCAGCAGGAGTACTACTACTGTCAGCAGGAATGTTAATACTGTCAGAACTAATGTTAATACTGTCAGCAGGAGTACTACTACTGTCAGCAGGAATATTAATACTGTCAGAACTAATGTTAATACTGTCAGCAGGAGTACACTACTGCAGCAGGAATGTTAATACTGTCAGAACTAATGTTAATACTGTCAGCAGAGTACTACTACTGTCAGCAGAATGTAATACTGTCAGAACAATGTTAATACTGTCAGCAGGAGTACTACTACTGTCAGCAGGAATATTAATACTGTCAGAACTAATGTTAATACTGTCAGCAGGAATACTAATACTGTTAGCAGGAATGCTAATTCTGTCAGCTATGTCTGGGACCATCCTGGCAGCTGGGTCTGGGACCATCCTGGCAGCTGGGTCTGGGACCAGCCTGGTAGCTGGGTCTGGGACCAGCCTGGCAGCTGGGTCTGGGACCAGCCTGGCAGCTGGGTCTGGGACCAGCCTGGCAGCTGGGTCTGGGACCACCCTGGCAGCTGGGTCTGGGACCACCCTGGCAGCTGGGTCTGGGACCACCCTGGCAGCTGGGTCTGGGACCAGCCTGGCAGCTGGGTCTGGGACCAGCCTGGTAGCTGGGTCTGGGACCAGCCTGGCAGCTGGGTCTGGGACCAGCCTGGCAGCTGGGTCTGGGACCAGCCTGGCAGCTGGGTCTGGGACCACCCTGGTAGCTGGGTCTGGGACCAGCCTGACAGCTGGGTCTGGGACCAGCCTGGCAGCTGGGTCTGGGACCAGCCTGGCAGCTGGGTCTGGGACCACCCCTGGCAGCTGGGTCTGGGACCAGCCTGGCAGCTGGGTCTGGGACCAGCCTGGCAGCTGGGTCTGGGACCAGCCTGGCAGCTGGGTCTGGGACCACCCTGGTAGCTGGGTCTGGGACCAGCCTGGCAGCTGGGTCTGGGACCAGCCTGGCAGCTGGGTCTGGGACCAGCCTGCAGCGGTGTAGTCCAGATCATACAACTCATCAGTAATACTGTGATCCAGATCATACAACTCATCAGTAATACTGTGACAAAGATCATACAACTCATCAGTAATACTGTGACAAAGATCATACAACTCATCAGTAATACTGTGACAAAGATCATACAACTCATCAGTAATACTGTGACAAAGATCATACAACTCATCAGTAATACTGTGACAAAGATCATACAACTCATCAGTAATACTGTGACAAAGATCATACAACTCATCAGTAATACTGTGACAAAGATCATACAACTCATCAGTAATACTGTGACAAAGATCATACAACTCATCAGTAATACTGTGACAAAGATCATACAACTCATCAGTAATACTGTGACAAAGATCATACAACTCATCAGTAATACTGTGACAAAGATCATACAACTCATCAGTAATACTGTGACAAAGACATACAACTCATCAGTAATACTGTGACAAAGATCATACAACTCATCAGTAATACTGTGACAAAGATCATACAACTCATCAGTAATACTGTGACAAAGATCATACAACTCATCAGTAATACTGTGACAAAGATCATACAACTCATCAGTAATACTGTGACAAAGATCATACAACTCATCAGTAATACTGTGACAAAGATCATACAACTCATCAGTAATACTGTGACAAAGATCATACAACTCATCTCAGTCGTTAATAATAATATTCACTAAATTGTTGATAACAGGAGCAACAGTGTCAGTAATAACAGTAACATAACTCGAGCAATACCGTTAAGAACAGTAACATCAGAGTAATAACAATAACAGTACAGTAAGTGGTACAACAGTCACAGTGACACTCACAACAATATAACAGTCATACAACAGTGACGTCAACAGTCACAGTGACACAACAATATAACAGTCAGACAACAGTGACGTCAACAGTCACAGTGACACAACAATATAACAGTCATACAACAGTGACGTCAACAGTCACAGTGACACAACAATATAACAGTCAGACAACAGTGACGTCAACAGTCACAGTGACACAACAATATAACAGTCAGACAACAGTGACGTCAACAGTCACAGTGACACAACAATATAACAGTCATACAACAGTGACGTCAACAGTCACAGTGACACAACAATATAACAGTCAGACAACAGTGACGTCAACAGTCACAGTGACACAACAATATAACAGTCAACAACAGTGACGTCAACAGTCACAGTGACACAACAATATAACAGTCAACAACAGTGACGTCAACAGTCACAGTGACACAACAATATAACAGTCAGACAACAGTGAACGTCAACAGTCACAGTGCACAACAATATAACAGTGCAACAACAGCGACAGTGAACAGTCACAACAGTATAACCGTCAGAAAACAGTGACAACAGCAGTCACAGTCACAGCAATATAACAGTGACAACAACAGCGACAGTAACAATCACAACAGTATAACAGTGACAACAGCAGTCACAGCTACAACAATGTAACAATGACAACAACAAGTACAGAAACAATCTCAACAGTATAACAGTGACAACATGACAATACAACAAACATACAGTAACAAAACAGTGACAACAACAGGTACAAGTGACAACAAATAACAATGACAACAACAGCACAGTGAAAACCACACAACAACAATAACAGTGACAACAACAGTCACAGTGACAACAATATAACAGTGACAACAACAGTCACAGTGACAACAATATAACAGTGACAACAACAGTCACAGTGACAACAATATAACAGCGACAACAACAGTCACAGTGACAACAGTATAACAGTGACAACAACAGTCACAGTGACACTCACAACAATATAACAGCGACAACAACAGTCACAATGACACAACAATATAACAGCGACAACAACAGTAACAGTGACACTCACAACAATATAACAGCGACAACAACAGTCACAGTGACAACAGTATAACAGTGACAACAACAGTCACAGTGACACTCACAACAATATAACAGCGACAACAACAGTCACAGTGACACAACAATATAACAGCGACAACAACAGTAACAGTGACACTCACAACAATATAACAGCGACAACAACAGTCACAGTGACAACAGTATAACAGTGACAACAACAGTAACAGTGACACTCACAACAATATAACAGCGACAACAACAGTCACAGTGACACAACAATATAACAGCGACAACAACAGTAACAGTGACACTCACAACAATATAACAGCGACAACAACAGTCACAGTGACACTCACAACAATATAACAGCGACAACAACAGTCACAGTGACACAACAATATAACAGTGACAACAACAGTAACAGTGACACTCACAACAATATAACAGCGACAACAACATCAACAGTGACAACAACAGCGACAGTGACAACAACGGCCACAGTGACACAACAGTATAACAGTGACACCGACCTGACAGTAACAACAGCAAAAACAGTTAATTCCATTAATAATATCTGATAACATTTGCACCAATAAAAATTCTAAAATAAAACTGCCCATATTACTCCTCTGGATATTTCCCAGGGTAATTAGAAAAACTTGGGCCACTGGCGACTAATGACCCAAGGTAATTAGGCCAGGAAAATACTCGGTGCGTTAAGGAGAAATGCGTATTAAAGATTTTTTGCGTTTCCTCTTGTTGGTGATGGCGGGGTAACGCCAGGTGGTGGTGGTGATTGTTGAGGGAGGGTGGTGGTGGTGATTGTTGAGGGAGGGTGGTGGTGGTGATTGTTGAGGGAGGGTGGTGGTGGTGGTGATTGTTGAGGGAGGGTGGTGGTGGTGGTTGTTGAGGGAGGGTGGTGGTGGTGGTTGTCGTTGAGGGAGGGTGGTGGTAGTGGTTGCTGAGGGTAGTGGTGGTGGTTGTTGAGGGAGGGTGGGTGGTTGTTGTTGAGGGAGGGTGGTGGTGGTGATTGTTGAGGGAGGTGGTGGTGGTGGTTTGTTGAGGGAGGGTGGTGGTGGTGGTGGTGGTTGTTGAGGGAGGGTGGTGGTGGTGATTGTTGAGGGAGGGTGGTGGTGGTGGTGATTGTTGAGGGAGGGGGGTGGTGGTGGTGATTGTTGAGGGAGGGTGGTGGTGGTGATTGTTGAGGGAGGGTGGTGGTGGTGGGTTTTTGAGGGAGGGTGGTGGTGGTGGTGGTGGTTGTTGAGGGAGGGTGGTGGTGGTGATTGTTGAGGGAGGGTGGTGGTGGGTGTTGTTGAGGGGGGTGGTGGTGGTGGTGTTGTTGAGGGAGGGTGGTGGTGGTGGTGGTTGTTGAGGGAGGGTGGTGGTGGTGGTTGTTGAGGGAGGGTGGTGGTGGTTGTTGAGGGAGGGTGGTGGTGGTTGTTGAGGGAGGTGGTGGTGGGGTTGTTGAGGGAGGGGTGGTTGGGGGGTGTGGTGTGTGTTGTAGGGAGGGTGGTGGTGGTGGTTGTTGAGGAGAGTGGTGGTGGTGGTGGTTGTTGAGGGAGGGTGTGGTGGTGGTTGTTGAGGAGGGTGGTGGTGTGTTGTTGAGGGAGGGTGGTGGTGGTTGGGGTTGTTTGAGGAGGAGGGTGGTGGTGGTGGTTGTTGAGGAGGGTGGTGGTGGTTGTTGAGGGAGGTGTGTGGTGGTGTGAGGTTGGTTGAGTGTGGAGAGTGGTGGTGGTGGTTGTTGAGGGAGGGGTGTGGGTGGTTGTTGATGGAGGGTGGTGGTGGTGGTGGTTGTTGAGGGAGGGTGGTGGTAGTGGTTGTTGAAGGAGGGTGGTGGTGGTGGGATGGTTGAGAGATGGTGATGGATGAGGAGGGTGGTGGTGATGGGGATGGTTGAGAGATGGTGGTGGTTGAGGGAGGGTGGTTGGGAGGGGTAATGGATGGAGGGGGGTTGGAGGATGATAGTGGTGGGGGCTAGAAGGAGATTTTGCAGTTTAAGACCGGTGGTGTATTAAGAGGGGCTGGTTGTGAAGGAGGGGGTAGAGGTTATGGTTGTTTGGGGGGTGTGTGTGGGTAGTTGTTGAAAGAGAAACTACACCAACAAATACACTACACTAACTAATACACGACAACAAATACACCGAGAACAGATGCAGTACACAGAGTGTAACACACACTGTACAAGATCTTACATTATTACACCATCTTAAATATTTACTATTATTAACCCATTAATTTCAACTTTAACTGATTTATTCTTTCCAGTTCCCAGTTAAATAACTAATTTATTTTTAATGAAAATAATATTAAACATAACAAATTTAAATAATAAAAATAAAGGAAGAAATCTTTTCCAGGCCATATAAATTAATTTATCATATACATTAATTTATCATATACATTAATTTATCATATACATTAATTTATCATATACATTAATTTATCATATACATTAATTTATCATATACATTAATTTATCATATACACTAATTTATCATATACACTAATTTATCTTTAAATTATTTATCATATACACTATTTATCATATACATTAATTTATTATATACATTAATTTATCATATAACATTAATTATCATATACATTAATTTATCATATACACTAATTTATCATATACACTAATTTATCATATACATTAATTTATCATATACACTAATTTATCATATACATTAATTTATCATATCGCGAGCGAGGTAAAGTGCCCTAAACCCAAATAAATGCAAACCTGACCAACACTAACTTTATGTAAGAACATTCCTCCCCAAAAACAATAAAGTTGACATTCCTCTCATAAATAAAATCCTAACATACTCAGCCATAAAAATCAATACAAAACGCCACCGTGTATTAAACCCAGAACACACTAAACTCAATCCCACAAAATCAAAAGAGTACGATTTACTCAGCTGAACGACCCACCCAAACTATTAGAGAGAGAAATGTTAACCCCCGAAAAAATCAATTACTCCTGAATGCAACCTAAATTCTATAACTTAACCTCCATGTTAAAAAAAATAAAATTAGAGCCTCATGAGAAATAGTTTGAGCCACAGACCCACAACCTTCCTAACAAACAATACTTACAATAAGATCAACGTGCCTTTGTTAAAGGACACAGTCACCAGTAACGTTGTTATATGAAAAGTTACCAACCCTGACTCATAGGGGGTAACTCTCTATGTAACCAAAGCAACAAATAAACCAAACACGGGAGATAAATAATAAACCAAACACGGGAGATAAATAATAAACCAAACACGGGAGATAAATAATAAACCAAACACAGGAGGTAAATAATAAATCAAACACAAGAGATAAATAATAAACCAAACACAGGAGATAATGAACCAAACACAGCAGATAACTAATAACGAAACACAGGAGATAAGTAATAAACCAAACACAGGGGATAATAACCAAACAGGAGATTAATAAACCAAACACAGAAGATAAATAATAACCCAAACACAGGCGATAATAAACCAAACGCAGGAGATAAATAATAAACCAAACTCAGGAAATAAATAATAAACCCGACACAGGAGATAAATAATAAACCAGACACAGGAGATAAATAATAAACCAGACACAGGAGATAAATAATAAACCAGACACAGGAATAAATAATAAACCAGACACAGGAGATAAATAATAAACCAGACACAGGAGATAAATAATAAACCAGACACAGGAGATAAATAATAAACCAGACACAGGAGATAAATAATAAACCAGACACAGGAGATAAATAATAAACCAGACACAGGAGATAAATAATAAACCAGACACAGGAGATAAATAATAAACCAGACACAGGAGATAAATAATAAGCTAAAATGTTAGAAATCAGAGGAATCCTTTGTTCCTTTACAATTAATTTTACAGCATCCTATAAAGGTTGAAGCAATCCTGAAATACCCAATTTATTTGGACCCTTTCGAATTTGAATATAACCAAATACACTACCAACAAATACACTACACCAACATATACACTTCACCAACAAATACAATGACAGCAGATACACTATACCAACAAATACACTAACGACGGAACCCGGCATCACAGTCAATCAAAACATAACACAAATTGATCAAATTATTGGGCAGGTCGTAGCCTATAAAGGTGTAATCACTCATTGAGTAATTAACTGTGTTTACTGCCTCGTTAAAGCTCTTTTTAACCATACTTACGTTGCAAGCTTTTAGTAATCGTAAATTTTGGCGACGAGCCGTTATTATTATTATTACGTCAGTATTTTCCCCTCCACCAATATTTTTACCCCCTGGTCATTCGCAGCTTTATTTCTTAAAATGATGGGTTCCCATCCCAGGAATGGAGTGGTTGGGGAGGGTGGGAGTTTTGCTTTAAAAGTTATAACTACAGGAGCCTCCATGGGGAAGTGGAACAGAATTCTTCCTCCGTAAGCCATGTGTGTTGTAAGAGGCAACTAAAATGCCGGGAGCAAGGGGCTAGTAACCCCTTCTCCTGTATATATTACTAAATTTAAAAAGAGAAACTTTTGTTTTTCTTTTTGGGCCACCCTGCCTCGGTGGGATACGGCCGGTTTATTGAAAGAAAGAAGAAAGAACAACAGGAGCGACTTCCCCATTAATAATCTAGTTAGTTAAGTTCCTCCTGCTTAAGGATAGGGATAAATTGGGTAAATCGTTGGTAAGCTGGATAAATCGTCAATAAATTGGACTAATCTTAGATAGATTTTAATTCTGGATAAATTGGATACAAATTATGTAGGTAATGTACTGATTTTGAATAAATTTCTACGGTAACTTCCACCCGAGTTTCAAAAGACTAGTGGGGCGCACAAGGCTCATCTCGTAGCGGTGAAGACAACACAATCTGGAGATTTCTCTAATTCCTCAGACACTCGACTCGACCCTCAGGTCATTCACACTGATGTAACTCAGCACCTAACATTCCCAATACTCACTCAGCTAACGCCCTGCTGACAATGCGGCAGGGCGTTATCTGATCAATTTTGGTTACATGGTCTCGTCTGTCAGGCGTCGGAAGGGAAGTATGGAAGATGCGGAGAAGTCAGTGATGACATCGTTATGCAAAGTCTCGCCACAGCCCGTTGTCCAGCTGAACGGGAAGCTCAGGTACTGAGACTTGATGGAAGCTAAAAGCGTCCAGAGGGAGTCACCGTGTTACCCTGGAAGGATGGTAAGCAGATTGCATGGAACTACACCTGTGAGTCTAGCGTTTCCTGTTAACTACTTACCATACTCTGAAGCTGAAAGGAGTAGAGCCGCCAGTTTCAGGGAGACTCAGGTCAACAAATACAGATGGCTGGCACTATGCTATAACTACATCCCAGTATGGTCGGAGACCCCTCGGAGCATGAGGCAACTGTTCTCTCAGATTCCTTAAACAGTTGGGTGACAAACTAGCCGAAGCTAGACGGTCACTTCCATACCCCGAAACACCAAGCTTGTGTAAAGTTATTTCATCAAATCCTGCCACATGCAGTGAACTTTGAGAGAGACTTTGGAATTAATAACAATTCCCAAACGGCAGAAATTATTCACAGACATTATCTCTCAGTCCACAGCAGGGTTCGAACATGCATATTCGGCATCAGAATATGCAGTACTTAGAGTCCGGCTGTGTGGATAAAGTACTGCGTACTTTGATGCTGAGTGTGCAGGTTCCAGTCCTGCTGTGGACTGACAGATAAAGTTTGTAAATAATATCGTATGTTTGTTTCCTAAACAGAAGTTTAGTATCTTCCTAAATGTAAGCTTGGTATGGTAGCTAGGCAGTGTTGCCGCCCTTGTTCCCAAGTTTTACTTGTTGTTTGTATCGAGGTCTCCTCAGAAATAATAATAATAATCATAATAAAAATAATATTATTATTATTAAAGTAATGGTCGTGGTAGAGCAGTATGAAACAGGTGGAACTATAGCCTTCGTGCCCCTCATTATCACACCTTCGTAATGGTCAAGTGGTCTCAATTAAAAAGTTGAATGCTGAACTTTTTCAATTTAGGCCAATTTATCCAAACTATAAAAAGTCAGTTGGCTTTTTTTTTCAATAACTCAGAAACGGTTTAAAATAAGCCCACTTTTTTTTTTTAATTTTCCACCTAAACTGCCTTAGTAAAAATTCTAACATATTGTAATTAATAGAGAGAATAAAAAATCTGGTGATTTGTCGTTTTATAGAATTTGATGTTTTTTTTTTAGAGGACAATATGTCTTCGTTAAATTTAAATATCTGGTGGTAAATGTTTTGTTTTAGATCATCAGGCATTACCACTGTGGCGTCACTGTGGCGTCACTGTGGCGTCACTGTGGCGTCACTGTGGCGTCACTGTGGCGTCAACGGTGGAGTCAACTGTGGCGCCAACTTGGTGTCAACTGTGGCATCAACTGTGGCATCAACTGTGGCATCAACTGTGGCATCAACTGTGACATCAACTGTGGCATCAACTGTGACATCAACTGTGACATCAACTGTGGCATCAACTGTGGCATCAACTGTGGCATCAACTGTGGCATCAACTGTGGCATCAACTGTGGCATCAACTGTGGCATCAACTGTGGCATCAACTGTGGCATCAACTGTGGCATCAACTGTGGCATCAACTGTGGCATCAACTGTGGCATCAACTGTTGGCATCAACTGTGACATCAACTGTGGCATCAACTGTGGCATCAACTGTGGCATCAAACTGTGGCTTCAACTGTGGCATCAACTGTGGCATCAACTGTGGCATTAACTGTGGCATCAACTGTGGCATCAACTGTGGCATCAACTGTGGCATCAATTGTGGCATCAACTGTGGCATCAACTCTGGCATCAACTGTGGCATCAACTGTGGCATCAACTGTGGCATCAACTGTGGCATCAACTGTGGCATCAACTGTGGCATCAACTGTGGCATCAACTGTGGCATCAATTGTGGCATCAACTGTGGCATCAACTGTGGCATCAACTGTGGCATCAACTGTGGCATCAACTGTGGCATCAACTGTGGCATCAACTGTGACATCAACTGTGGCATCAACTGTGG
>NC_069408.1:50440374-50472874 GCF_026875155.1 Cherax quadricarinatus | reverse complement strand
AAAAACATGAGAGCGGACAAGCTTTGATCACCCCACGCTGAGAAAACTGGATACTGCGGGGTAATCACAACCACGCGAGAACACGAGGACATGCAGAGTGTCACAAGCACCAAAAGAAAGAGAGACATGCGTTGTTCACTACCCCCGACGAGGGCAGAAGAGGGCAAGCAGTGTATACACCCACGCAAGGGGTACGCAGACGGACAACAGTGTGTCCCCCCTACCAAAAGGATATGAAAGGGACAACCGTTTTGTCATACAAAGACAGAGGGCATGACAGACGGCAAGGTGTGATACAACAAGAAGGGAACTGACAACGGACAAGCGGGGTCACTACAAAAGAGGAAACCCCGACAGACGGAAAAAGCATGTGTCACTACCACACGACATGACAGAGGCAACGTGTGATCACACCCGCAGAGGGCACTGACAGACGGAAAGCAGTGTGATCCTACCACGACAGAGGGCACTGACAGACGGGAAGGGGGGGGTGATCACTACCACGACAGAGGCATGACAGACGGGCAAAATTTGGGTCACTACCACGAAGGGACACTGAAGCGGAAAAAGAGGGGACACTACCACGAAAGGACCTGACAGAGGGGGAAACGTGTGATCCTCCACGACAGAGGACCCTGAAGCGGACAAGGTGTGATCACTACCAAGGGCAGAGGGCACGAAGACGAAAAGTGGTCACTACCACGCAGAGGACCTTTTAAGCGGGGAAGCAGTGTGCACTACCACCAAGGACATGACAGACGGACAAGCATGTGATCACTACCACACAGAGGACACTGACAACGAAAAGCATGTATCACTACCACGACAGAGGGACACTGACAAACGAAAAAGCTGTGATCACACCCCCGAAAAAGGACAGAAACGGACAAAAATTTTTGTTCCCCCTCCACGAAGAGGACACTGAAGGGGGACGAGTGTGATCCTACCAGACAAGGGGCACTGACAAAACAAGCATGTGACCTCCACACAGAGGACATGAAGACGGACAGCCTGTATCACTACCCCACAAGGCATGACGACGAACAAAGCAGTGTACACTACCCCGACAGAGGACACTGAAACGGGCAAGCCTGTGTCACTACCACGACAGAGGACACTGACAAAAAGGGCCCAAACACGTGATCACTACCACGAAGGGACACTGACAAGACAAGCTGTGATCATACCACGCAGAGGACACTGACAAAGGACAAGACTGTGATCACAAACCAGAAGAGGACACGACAAAAAGGCAAACACTGTGATCACTACCCGCAGGGACACGCAGACGAAAAAGATGTGATCACTACCACGACAAGGACATGACAAACGGAAAGCATGTATCATACCACGACGAGGACCTGCAAAGGCAAACACTTTTAAAAAACGGGGACTGACGGGAAAAACTGTCAAAACCCCCAAACCAAAAGGGAAAAAAATTTTTTTCCCCCAAAGAAATAAGAGGGCCCCTGTGAAAACCACGACAAAAAAACAGACAGAGGAAAGCAAGGGGCATAAACAAGACATGAAAAAAACAAGCAGTGGGTAAAACAAGAACACGAAACAAAGACCGTGATAAAACCAAGGGGCCTGAGAAAACAACACGTGTTAAAACAAGGACACTGAAAAAACCCAAAAAGTGAGTAAACAAGGGGCCTGAAAAACAAGCAGTGGATAAAACCCAAGCACTGTAAAACAAGCACTGATAACCACCTTTTTTTTTTTTTTTTTTTTTTTTTAAACGGGCAAGGTTTTCCAAAAAATTTTTCCCCCCGGGCCGGGGGGGGGGCCCCCCCAAGGGGAAGAAAAAACAAAATGTAGTTTCACTCACCTCGCGTAGTTTCTTCCAAGGAATGTATATATATATATATATATATATATATATATATATATATATATATATATATATATATATATTATATATATATATATATGTCAATTAGCAAGAATTCATTTAAAATTAAGTCCTTTCTAAAATTTTCTATATGTTTAAAAATATTCTTTTTTCATTTACGTTAATGTAAAAATTAATAATTTTGTACCAAAACAAAAAACTTAGAAAGCTTACCTAACTTTGTTACAACAAGCGCAATTTAATTTAGCCTAATCCAACTAAATATATTTTAGATAAGTTTACAATTGTTTAATAATAAACAAACACAATGAAATATATATTTTTTTTCGTTAAATTCGGAATGTACATATTAATGAAATCACGAAACAAATGATTTTTAATAATTCACAGAATTGCCGCAGTTCTATTAATGATTCAAAGATCACTTGTTTCGTGATTTCATTAATGTAGACTGCTCGTGAAGACTGGTACCCAAGCAGGATGAGTGTTGTGGGAGTGTGGCTGGTCCAGTGTTGTGGGAGTGTGGCTGGTCCAGTGTTGTGGGAGTGTGGTTGGTCCAGTGTTGTGGGAGTGTGGCTGGTCCAGTGTTGTGGGAGTGTGGTTGGTCCAGTGTTGTGGGAGTGTGGCTGGTCCAGTGTTGTGGGAGTGTGGTTGGTCCAGTGTTGTGGGAGTGTGGCTGGTCCAGTGTTGTGGGAGTGTGGCTGGTCCAGTGTTGTGGGAGTGTGGTTGGTCCAGTGTTGTGGGAGTGTGGCTGGTCCAGTGTTGTGGGAGTGTGGTTGGTCCAGTGTTGTGGGAGTGTGGTTGGTCCAGTGTTGTGGGAGTGTGGCTGGTCCAGTGTTGTGGGAGTGTGGTTGGTCCAGTGTTGTGGGAGTGTGGCTGGTCCCAGTGTTGTGAGGGAGTGGCTGGTCCAGTGTTGTGGGAGTGTGGCTGGTCCAGTGTTTGGGAGTGTGGCTGGTCCAGTGTTGTGGGAGTGTGGCTGGTCCAGTGTTGTGGGAGTGTGGCTGGTCCAGTGTTGTGGGAGTGTGGCTGGTCCAGTGTTGTGGGAGTGTGGTTGGTCCAGTGTTGTGGGAGTGTGGCTGGTCCAGTGTTGTGGGAGTGTGGCTGGTCCAGTGTTGTGGGAGTGTGGCTGGTCCAGTGTTGTGGGAGTGTGGCTGGTCCAGTGTTGTGGGAGTGTGGCTGGTCCAGTGTTGTGGGAGTGTGGCTGGTCCAGTGTTGTGGGAGTGTGGCTGGTCCAGTGTTGTGGGAGTGTGGTTGGTCCAGTGTTGTGGGAGTGTGGCTGGTCCAGTGTTGTGGGAGTGTGGCTGGTCCAGTGTTGTAGGAGAGTGGCTGGTCCAGTGTTGTGGGAGTGTGGCTGGTCCAGTGTTGTGGGAGTGTGGCTGGTCCAGTGTTGTGGGAGTGTGGCTGGTCCAGTGTTGTGGGAGTGTGGCTGGTCCAGTGTTGTGGGAGTGTGGCTGGTCCAGTGTTGTGGGAGTGTGGTTGGTCCAGTGTTGTGGGAGTGTGGCTGGTCCAGTGTTGTGGGAGTGTGGCTGGTCCAGTGTTGTGGGAGTGTGGCTGGTCCCAGTGTTGTGGGAGTGTGGCTGGTCCAGTGTTGTGGGAGTGTGGCTGGTCCAGTGTTGTGGGAGTGTGGTTGGTCCAGTGTTGTGGGAGTGTGGCTGGTCCAGTGTTGTGGGAGTGTGGCTGGTCCAGTGTTGTAGGAGAGTGGCTGGTCCAGTGTTGTGGGAGTGTGGCTGGTCCAGTGTTGTGAGAGTGTGGCTGGTCCAGTGTTGTGGGAGTGTGACTGGTCCAGTGTTGTGGGAGTGTGTAGTTCAAGGACGTCCTTCACCTCACCAGAGATCCCATCCCTACAAACATAATTAAACTTTTAAAGTTCTCTCATACACATCATTCACTAACTTACAGTTATATAAACCAGGGCAAGGAATGGCAGGCTAGGGTTTCTGGGAGGACAAATGAAGGTCCTCACTTAACATGATAATGCTACTGAGGTTGGAATAACAATGTAGGGAAGTGTCTTAGCAATAATAGATAACACTGCTGTGACACTCAAGACTCACGTAATGAAATTTGCAACACAACAACAAAATAATGTTAATGATAACTTAGAGCGGTGTGACGTACATAGTATTGTCTCAACAACAGAGGCTGAAAAACTCGACACAATCCACAAGTTTTCTCTCATCTTGATTACATCGGCCCATCCCACCTCTAGCATCGACCTCGCATCGTTGAACCTGCAATTTCTGCACAGCCTTCATACTATAGATGTGTTTGTGTCCTCGATGTTGTGTACAAAACCAATATTGTGAAATATTGTGAAATATCTTCATCTATTACATCACATGACGAGTAGTCATCGGCAGTGTAACTGTGGCATTATGTTTCTAAGGGACATTAGTTCATAAGTGAGCTTTCACTGTGTGTGTGTATGTATGTATGTATGTGTGTGTGTGTGTGTGTGGTGTGTGTGTGTGTGTGTGTGTGTGTGTGTGTGTATGCTGGAATCACTCAGAAAATAAATTGGTTTCCCCAGCAATAACCGAAGAATAACTCTTCAGATAGGCTTCAAACCTTAAATGCTGGCGTATCATATTTAAGTCTTTAGATATTTAAGTGCAGTAACAGTTTATATTCCGTTGTATACTGTATGTTTTTGAGTGCATAGAGGTAGAGGAGGCTGAGGTTATGGGATGCGGGGATCACTTGACTCATGCAGCAACCGTCACAACATTGTGCAACATACATGTAGGGCAGAAAGTTAAGGTGGAACCAGTTAAAACATACAACTTTTAATTAGTCTATTAACTTGAATTCTATAATATCAGCATGTTGTAAAACATATCAATCTACGGTCAGTATTACACCGTCTAGAACACTTAGTTGTGGGACTTTGATTCACATCCTTGTGTTGACACTGTGAAGCTGATCACAAGAAGATTTCTCAGAATATCTGACGGAAACCGGAACCTGCACTGTCTGTATACTACTGACCATCGAGCCTCCGCACATGACAGTGATTATATGACTTTCTTTGGTCGGTTACTGTCTATTAGTGTTAAAAAAATTTGAAGTCGATCGGATGAGGCGTTCTCAAGTTATGAACGAAACACTGGAGGAAGGAAAAATAAAATAAAAATCAAGGAACCACTTAAGGTACCCCACGAAATCGAAATAACACGATTGTAAAGAAACCTCAGTACCAGTGGGGTTAGAACCTATGGCAAGTGAGTCGTAAAACTCCAGGCCAGTGCGTAAACCTCTGCACCAGCTGTCTACAATAACACTCATTTAACTATATATTTATACACCGTAGGGAGGTTAACATGGGCCACCTCTGGGACAACAAATGCAAATTATTACAGATGAATCTCCCGCCAGTGTGATGGAACATTTATCACAGTAGTGCCTATGCTGACCTCCCTATGGTGTATAAATATGCCTAGTTGGAAGAATGTTACTGTAGCCAGCTGGTCCAGTGGCTTATGGACTGCTCTGGAGTTTTACGGCTCACTCACCGTGGGTTCAAACCCCACTGGTACGGAGGATTAAGGTGTGTCTGGTGGGTTACGTAGTGAAGGTATTGTTGCAGCAGGTACACTGCAGTGTGTGGGGCCAAGATGTAAGATTAGTTCATTGTTGAAGCAAGTGTGAGTATAACAGCTCTAGAGGAATACCTGGAGTTTACCTGGAGAGAGTTCCGGGGGTCAACGCCCCCGCGGCCCGGTCTGTGACCAGGCCTCCTTAGGTCAGTGTCCCAGGATGCGACCCACACCAGTCGACTAACACCCAGGTACCCATTTTACTGATGGGGAACAGAGACAACAGGTGGAAAGAAACACGTCCAATGTTTCTACTCTGGCTGGGAATCGAACCCAGGCCCTCGCCGTGTGAAGCGAGAGCGTTAACCACCAGGCCACCAGAGCCCCTTTTTTTTTCTTTTTTTTTTTTTACACAGGGTTTTACAAGGTTAAGGATCCCTAGCTTTATTGACAAGCTATTTACAGGTTAAGGATTCCTAACTTTATTGGCAAGCTAAGAGCTGTTACCTACATCAGCTCATTTGAAAGCATTTTTATTGTTATGAGACATACAAGTAGGGAACAGGATGAAATTGGAGCCATCTGTGAGCCAGTATTTTCATTTGATCAACTGACGTTATCTCGTTGACATCATTATGCTGTACGAATGTGTTCCATACACGAGTCATCCTGGGTATATAGGATCTCAGATGGAGTGATGTTCTGGAGAAGGGTACAGCCAGAATGAAGTTACTGCTTTCTGCCCGTCTTGTGGCATAAAAGCTTGTTTTACGCTGTCTTCGAAGTAGATCCAAGTGTGGTACTTTGACAATAGTGGCCTTGTACATAACAGTAAGGCCACCCACATCCCTCCTGTGTTGAAGGCTCTGCTGAAATGACAGATCTATCCAGGATGGGTCCAGGCGAGAGATGAGACGTCTTGCTCTGTTCTCCACTCTGTCAAGCAGTCGCAGATGAGAGGGAGGGGGCAGGCAAACCAAGAAAGTGGAGCATACTCAAGGTGTGAGCGTACTTGTGCCTCGTACAGAATCTTGCAACCCCTACTGTCAAGCAGATGCGAGATACGGCGAAGTGTTGTAAGCTTCCTGGCTGCCTTGTTTGCAAGATTTACATGGTTCTTCATGGTTACTTTGGAGTCAAATTTCACCCCAAGGATATCAACTTCTTCTCCAGGTGCCAACATCCTCCCATTCATCCTTACTACCGCACCAGCATTACCATCATGGTGCCTAGAGACGATCATCATTTGCGTTTTCTCAGGTGCAAATGTTACTTGCCATCTATTTCCCCAAGCTGATATAGCTCTTAGCTGGTGATTGATGTAGCTTAGAGCAGTTGGCATTTCTTCTCTTGGATAAGTGAATGTCAGTGTACAGTCGTCTGCATATGCATGTGATTCTGGGATGAGATGAAGAAGGTCGTTGAAGTAGACATTCCATAACAGTGGACCCAGTACGCTTCCTTGTGGAACACTTGCCCCAATAGGATGTCTTGCTGATTCCGTTCCATTGAGAACTACACTTAGAGATCTACCATGAAGGTAATCACTGAGGAGACGTAGTGTAGAGCCTGCAGTTCCCAGTGCTTGAAGTTTTGCTAAGAGGCCCTGGTGCCACACCCCGTCGAAAGCGCCAGCAATGTCCAGTGCTACAACACAGCTGACTTTGGATTCATCCAGTGACTGGTGCCACTTAGTGGAGAGGTTTAACAACAGATCAGCAGCAGAGTAACCTTTCCTGAAGCCATATTGACGATCACAAAGTAGTGAGTGATAGTCAAAAAACTCTGTCATTTGTCTTGAGATTATTGTCTCAAGGATCTTACCAGTGATTGACAGGAGTGACACTGGTCTGTAGTTGCTGATTTCTGCTCTGCTCTTCTTTTTTTCAACAGGGACTACATTTGCCTCTTTCCACAGAGAGGGCCATTTACACTGTACTAGGCAGTGCTGAAAGATGCGAGTTAGAGGTGATGCTAGCTGGTCTGCACATCTTCTCAACAATCTTGGGCTCAACTTGTCTGGGCCCACAGCCTTTTCTTGGTCAAGCGATTTAAGAAGGAAATGCACCTCCTCCTGCCTTATTGTCACCACTGACAGTTTTGACACAGTTCTTGCAGCAAGCCAAGGAGGGTCCCCTGCTGGATCAGGAACTTGCATTTTGGTAGCAAAGTGTTCAGCAAAGAGGTCCGCCTTCTCTTGACTATTAGTAGAGGTGGTCCCATCCTGTCGATTTAGAGGTGGAATGAGTTCATCAGGCAGATAACCTTGTCTGTCCTTGACCATGGACCACCAGGTTTTGGAGCCTACGCTACCTGATGCTAGCTTTCTTTTAGTGTCCACTTCCCATTTAGCAATGGCCCACTTTTGAACGTCACCCATATGCCTATAGGCTTGCCTGTGCAAGTTCTTGTTATAGGTTGTAGGATGTCTCTCATACCTTCGCCATGCTTTGTACTTAGCAGAAGCAGCCTCTCTACAACGAAAGCCAAACCAAGGCTGATCTGTAGGCGTCACATATTGCCGGTGAGGAATGTGTTCTTGTTGTAGATTAAGGATGTGTCCAGTGAAGGCTTTCACTTGGCTGACAACATCCCCTTGGAGAAGAGCATTCCAATCGGTGGTGGCGAGCTCAGAGCAAAGGGCTGGCCAATTACCTCTTTCCCATAGCCAGGTTGTGCGTGTGGACTCCTCACCTCGTTCTGTTGGGATCTTAAGTGTGGTAAAAACAGCCTTGTGGTCAGACGATCCAACGTAGCCGAGGGGTTGACAAGTGACTATGCCTTCTGCCAGATCACTCACTACTGGGTCAAGGGAGGAGCCAGAGATGTGAGTAGGGAAATCAACAAAGTTTCTCATGTCAAATACTGCAAGAAGGTCATCAAAGTCCCTCTGTATAAGGTGTTGGTTGAGGTCACCAACAATTATGATATGTTGACAGTTGTGTTGTAGCAGAAAGGAGTCAATATTTTCCATTAGGAAGTTGATGGGGTCTGCATGTTGCCACTGAGGTCTGTACATTGTACATGCTAGTACAGAGGTACTAGTGTTTATGCAGAGCTTGAAGAACATCATTTCAAGATGTGTAGAGATGGCAACATCAATGTGCTGGGCATGAACTCAGTCTCTCTCTCTCTCTCTCTCTCTCTCACACACACACACACACACACACACACACACACCAGACTACCATGGTAGCAAAAGCTCTTTTAATCAAGGTCTTTCCTCTCACGCAAAACATTACAAGAAAAATCGCGACGAAAATGCTACTCGGAATTTTTTCCTACAAGATATCTGAAACGATAGATATTTCCATGTGTATAATAAATATACATTATATATATATATATATATATATATATATATATATATATATATATATATATATATATATATATATATATATATATATATATATATATATATATATATATATATATAAATATATATATATATATATATATATATATATATATATATATATATATATATATATATACATATATATACATATATGTATATATATATATATATATATATATATATATATATATATATATTATATATATATATATATATATATATATATATATATATATATATGCGTGTACTCACCTAATTGTACTCAAGTAATTGTGGTTGCAGGGGTCGAGACTCAGTTCCTGGCCCCGCCTCTTCACTGATCGCTACTGGTGTGTGTGTGTGTGTGTGTGTGTGTGTGTGTGTGTGTGTGTGTGCATTCACCTAGTTGTACTCACCTAGTTGTGGTTGCAGGGGTCAAGCCATAGCTCCTGGCCCCGCCTCTTCACTGGTCGCTACTGGGTCACTCTCCCAGAACCATGACCTTTATCATGTGTGTGTGTGTGTGTGTGTTTACGTATGTGTGTACTCACTCACCCAATTGTACTCACCTAATTGTGGTTGCAGGGGTCGAGACTCAGCTCCTGGCCCCGCCTCTTCACTGATCGCTACTGGATCCTCTCTCTCTCTGCTTCCTGAGCTTTGTCATACCTCTTCTTAAAACTATGTATGGTTCCTGCCTCCACTACTTCACTTGCTAGGCTATTCCACTTCCTGACGACTCTATGACTGAAGAAATACTTCCTAACGTCCCTGTGACTCGTCTGAGTCTTCAGCTTCCAGTTGTGACCCCTTGTTTCTGTGTCCCCTCTCTGGAACATTCTATCTCTGTCCACCTTGTCTATTCCCCGCAGTATCTTGTATGTCGTTATCATGTCTCCCCTGACCCTTCTGTCCTCCAGTGTCGTCAGTCCGATTTCCCTCAACCTTTCCTCGTACGACATTCCCCTGAGCTCTGGGACTAGCCTTGTTGCAAACCTTTGTACTTTCTCTAACTTCTTGACGTGCTTGACCAGGTGCTGCATACTCCAGTATGGGCCTAACATACACAGTGTACAGTGTCTTGACCGATTCCTTATTAAGGTATCGGAACGCTATTCTCAGGTTTGCCAGGTGCCCGTATGCTGCAGCAGTTATTTGGTTGATATGTGCCTCCGGTGACGTGCTCGGTGTTATGGTCACCCCAAGGTCTTTCTCCCTGAGTGAGGTCTGTAGTCTTTGTCCACCTACCCTATACTCTGTCTGCGGTCTTCTTTGCCCCTCCCCAATCTTCATGACTTTGCATTTGGCAGGGTTTAATTCGAGAAGCCAGTTTCTGGACCACATGTCCAGCCTGTCCAGGTCTCTTTGCAGTCCTGCCTCATCCTCATCCGATTTAATTCTTCTCATCAGCTTCACATCATCTGCGAAAAGGGACACTTCAGAGTCTATTTCTTCCATCATGTCGTTCACATATATAAAAAATAGCACTGGTCCTTGAACTGACCGCTGTGGGACCCCGCTTGTCACAGGCGCCCACTGTGATACCTCTTCACGTACCATGACTCGTTGTTGCCTCCCTGTCAGGTATTCCCTGATCCAGTGCAGTGCCTTCCCTGTTATATGCACCTGATCCTCCAGCTTCTGCTGTGTGTGTGTGTGTGTGTGCAAAACAACCACAGGGGGCTTGAATGATAGCTCTAGGCCTTGTTGCGGTCAACTCATCATCAGGAGCTTGCAATGTTGCAGAAATGAGTAGGAAATCCAAGCAGATTATTCTGTGGTAGAGGGTTATGATGGTAGATGGCTTACACTGAGGACATATATACAGTCTTTATCCTGGGGACATAGAGTCTCGGTGAGAGCAATAAACTATATAATGGAGGAGTGGAACAAGGAGGATGTAGTGAGTCTTGGGAGATGCGGTCAACGCAGGTGCGAAGCCAAGAATGAGCACAATAACGCACTCTGATTGTTTGACTTCCAACAAAGAGACGTAGGAATAACAGAAGTCACAAAACTGCACACCTTGTATGTCCCGAGAGGTGTTTATCTCTGTGTGTATGAGCTGCAAGCATAACTTTACTCCTTATTTTAAAGATTAAAATGTTCTTTACTGGTTGTGTACATGTTACGGCAGTGTGTGTGTTTACAGTGTCTGTTTACAGTGTCTGTTTACAATGTGTGTTTACAGTGTCTGTTTACAGTGTTTACAATGTGTGTTTACAGTGTCTGTTTACAATGTGTGTTTACAGTGTCTGTTTACAGTGTTTACAATGTGTGTTTACAGTGTCTGTTTACAATGTGTGTTTACAGTGGAGGAACATCAGACAGGTACACACACATCAGAGTAACATCAGACAGGTACACACACATCAGTGCACCTCCCCCCTCCCCCCCCCCGCTGCCTGAAACACTGACTGCTGCTGCTCCTCACCAACACTGCAGGAGAAGCACCAGCAACAACAGCAGTAATAGCAGCAGCTACAACAGCAACAACAACAACAACAACAGCAACAACAACAGCAACAACAACGCAGGAACAACAACAACAGCAGCAAAGGGAGAAAACACCAAAAGCAGCAGCAGAAGCAACAGTAGCAGAAGGCAGCAGCAGAAGCAGCAGGCAGCAGCAGCAAAGGGGCAGCGCTCATAATTAGAATGAATAGAATTGAAATTTAAAGCCCCCATCTTTTCATCTTTCTCAATTACAGGGAAGGATCGGTCATCACAGCGGTCCCTGAACGTCATGGTTGTCATTTACAACCCCCCCACCAAATAAAAAAGGGAAAAACCATACTAAAAAGAGGATAGGAACGGTGACAAAGGAAGTTTTCGAGGCGAAACAGTGTCAGACTTAATTAATGGTACGGGAAAAACCTCAAAATTGTTTATAAGACTGACAATCCTGGGTATTATTATTATGCCTTGCCTCCGTGCCACAGCTATTCTCATGAAACCCCCGCTGATTGATAAAAGTCTCCCCCAATAAACGACCCAAATGTGGCACAGTTCTTTTTCATGCCAGAGGTTTTATTTTTATAAAATTTAAAGGAAAAAAAACCCAAAAGCAGTGTAAGGCGATCCTTTTTTTGCTAGGTTTCCTCCACACAGTGAGCTTTATCAGGTATATGGTAATAGAACAAAAGTCAGAGATAAATAGGCCCCCCTTTAAAAAAACTATGGGGTCTACTGACAAAAGAAAGAAATGTGCTCGATTTTAAATATTATTTTCTCCGGTTTTTCACAGGAAGACAAATAATAATATTCCGGGGAATTAATTTTATATGGATCAGAAGAAAATAAATTATTTAAATTTACTCACTTGAAATGGTTGTGAAGCAGATAGACCGACTGAAACAAAATAAGTCACCGGGCCCGATGGGGTTTTTTCAAGGGTTCTTAAGGAATGAAAAATGGAAGTCTGTGAACCATTAACTAATATTTTTAATTTATCTCTTCAAACAGGTGTATGTCTGATATGTGGAAGAGGGCGAATGTAATTCCTATTTTTAAAACAGGGGACAAGTCGTTACCGTCAAATTACCGCCCAATAAGCCTGCCTCAATTGTAGGCAAATTACTAGAGTCAATTATAGCTGAGATTATAAAAAGGGCCATCTCGATAAGCATAGCCTGATTAATGATACTCAGAAATGGATTCACAAGGGGCCCGGGTCTTGTCTAACTAATTTATTAACTTTCTTAAAAAAGCTTTTGAGGCTGTTGACCATGATAAAGAATTTGATATTATTTACTTAATTTTAGTAAGGCATTTGATAGATTTTCCGCACCAAAGACTGTTAAGAAAGTAGCAGCTCATGGCATTGGGGGAAGGGTGCTCTCGTGGATCGAGCATGGCTCACAGACAGGAAGCAGAGAGTGTCCATAAATGGGTTAAAATTTCCGAGTGGGATCAGTTACAAGTGGCGTTCCACAGGGATCAGTCTTTGGGCCCGTTGTTGTTTATAATATATTTTCAATGATCTTGATGAAGGAAATTACTAGTGATATGAGAAAAATTCGCTGATGACACGAAGATAGGTAGGATAATTGATTCAAACGTAGATGTTAGGGAACTTCGGGAGGATTTAGACAAACTTTACTCTTGGTCAGAAAAGTGGCAGATGCAGTTTCAATGTAGATAAATGCAAGGTTCTGAAGCTCGGGAGTGTCCATAACCCTAGCACTTATAAGTTAAAATAATGTAGAATTAGCCATACAGATTGCGAAAAGGATTTGGGGGTTATGGTAAGCAGCAACCTTAAACCAAGACAGCAATGCCAAGCGTACGTAATAAAGGGAAATAGATTACTGGGATTTATATCAAGAAGTGTAAGCAACAGAAATCCAGAGGTCATACTGCAGCTTTATACATCATTAGTAAGGCCTCACCTAGATTATGCAGCTCAATTCGGTCTCCATATTACAGAATGGACATAAATTCGTTAGAAAACATTCAGCGTAGGATACTAAATTAATACATAGCATTAGAAATCTTTTCCCTTTTGAAGAAAGATTGAAGAATCTTAAGTTACATTACTTGTTAGACGAAGAATGAGGGGAGACCTGATCGAAGTGTATAAGTGGAAGATAGGTATTAATAAAGGGGATATTAAAAAAGGTCTTGAGGATATCTCTCCAAGAGAGAACCCGCAGTAATGGATTTAAATTAGATAAGTTTAGATTTAGAAAGGACATAGGGAAAATATTGGTTTGGGAAATAGGGTAGTTGATGAGTGGAACAGTCTACCTAGTTGGGTTATTGAGGCTAGGACTTTGGGTAGTTTCAAATTTAGGTTGGATAAGTACATGAGTGGGAGGGGTTGGATTTGAGAGGGGCTTGCACATCGGAGCATGTTTCTTGGGTGGCATTGAAAATTGGGTTGGTCAAATGTTTGTTAGTGGGATGAATTGTAAAGGACCTGCCTAGTATGGGCCAACAGGCTTGCTGCAGTGTTCCTCTTTTCTTATGTTCTTATGTTCTTATCAAACAGATCTGGAAGTTTGGAGACAGAGAATGGGAGACGTGAGATGGCCATACAAAGCCAGAGGAGTGACCGAACAAGCTGACTGAGCTAATAAAGAACAGTTTCTTAAGAAGCGAAGCCAGGTAACACAGGGAATCCAGGAGAGACGAACCGGCGAGGCTGGACCATTTCCTCAGTGACTCGTGCATAGAGAAACACCAAGACTGAGACGGATGTGTAGCGTAATATTAAAAAGAGAGAGAAACTGAGAATCAGGGAAAGATGTAAAAGATTGTAAAAGAAAATAACTGGAGAGAAAGAGCCAAGAGTAAACTTGAAGAGGCAGAAAAATAGATTAGAAGTGAGCCAGAGGAAGGGAGAGAGAGAGAGAGAGAGAGAGAGAGAGAGAGAGAGAGAGAGAGAGAGAGAGAAAAACGGGAAGGGTGAGCCATAACACTCTCCCAGACAGCTTGTGGAAGGATGAGGAATATTGACAAAGCCAATTTTTAAGGTGCGATACGGAAATTGGATTCACTTCCTGGGCAGTTCTTCCTCAGTACCTTGCTCCACCCCACCCGGACCCACACCACCCAGGCACCACCCCACCCCTGCCCTACCACACCTCAGTACCACCTTCCCCTGCCCCACCCCACCCCTGGACCACACACCCCCTCCCCTTCTAAATCTCCGTTATACACCACACCACCCTGCCAAAAGCCACCTCTCACCCACCCACCCCAGACACCACTCATCAGGACACCCATACCACCACACCTACATACACCACCCACCTACAAAACCTATACCAACTTCAAAACACACACCACATACAACACCACTCACTACAATGTAACACCCACACCACCCGCGGGCGGGTGGTGGGTGCACAGTGTATCGTACCCAGCATAGTTGCTCCACACAATTATCTGAACCATCTTACCACAAGTCATTAACATTTCTTCCCCGCTAGATTGTCTCTCCTCCCTGTCATCCCTCCCCTGGCTGGTTTTGATGATGTTTGGGGATGTTTTATGGGGTTTCATGGTGTTGATGTTTGACGATGTTTGTGTTTCGTGGTGTTTGGTAATATTTGGCGATATTTGATGATGTTTCGTGATGTTGGTGCTTGATGTTTGGTAATATTTTGTTTGGTGTTTGCTGATATTTAGTGGTGTTTGATGTTGATTTATGGGACATGATTGATCATCTGTGACACGGAACTGGTCGTGTTTACGAGCATCCTTCATGTGTTACTACTCTTCTCTTTGTGATGATCCTCTACATACTCTTCGTGTCAGCGGCTCTGCTCTTTGCGTTTTAATGCTACCCGTTTGTTTCCTTTCTTAAACGCTGAAGCTATGTTCTCTACCATATGCACCTCTGGTAGTTGAATTGTGTCAGCCATCTTGCTCAATCTTTCAGAACCGAGAGAGAGAGAGAGAGAGAGAGAGAGAGAGAGAGAGAGAGAGAGAGGCTGTGTATCTAATTCTGTAGTTCTTCACCTTTTCTCCAGTTGTGTGTATTAGGTCCAGCACTCGTCGGTGCACTACTCTTCTTCTTTGAATCTCTCTGGTAACATTAACTGTTTCCTTCAATAATGGCTCTTGTGTTGAGCTTCTCACAGACTTCCTGGTCTTGTGAGCTGAGCTCTCCTCCTTCCTTCTTCAACGTTATTGTCTGGCTCTTTGCTGTCGCCTTCCTTCTGATGTGGCTGTACAACTTTAGAATTGACTTACGGTGCCAAATCATTCTCGTATTGCCAGGGTTTTTAAATTAAAAAAAAAAAACAGTCCGCCTGGGTATTTTATAACAAAAATAAAATTGCCGTCCGGTCGATTATTTTATGTAAATAATAGAAATCCTTTTTTCATTTTAATTTTCATGCTTTTATTTCATTTTTCACTTATTATAATTATTTTACAGTGAATTATTATTATTTTTAAGTAAATTGGCAGAATTATATATGAATTATATATGATATAAAAACAGCTAACTGAAATCTTTGCGACCTGTGCAATACAATACTGTACACAATACAGTGTACACTACTGTATTGTACCTTCATATGCCTTCTACAGTGAATACTGTACTGTATTCTTAATACTTTCACTATATATAGTATATCTTAAAGAACAATACTGATGTGTCTCGTCTTATAAGTAAAACAATATTGATGTTATATTCTACATAAAAATACCACTGATCAACAACTAAAATGCCTCCGAGACCCGAGTAGCAATGTCCAAGTAATTTTAGGTCACTGATAATGAATATCATGGTTAAAATTATTTGTTAACTCTACTTCTTAATATAGACCTACGTGTCACAACAGGTTCCAACAGGCTTGTGGCAGTGTGTTTCTTACTACACTCACAGTCTCACTGACCTTCATTATTGTTCCAGCAGTCATAGAAGGTGGTTGTGATGTCCAAGTTTATATTTTGAGGTGTAAGGTAGATGATTTTCTTAGCCAAACACTTTCTAAACTTATAATAAATATTCACTGAGCAAGCTATTGATATACATGCGAGACATATTATATTAATTTTATTTTCCTACTGAATGATATAGTTCTTAGCTGTTATGTTCTGTATTATAATGATAAATTAATGAATAATTTTTTTGTTTATCTTCTAATTGTTTATTGTTTTCTTCTTTCAGATGCCTCGTACTTGTGTGAATAGTGCAGACAATTTCTGCTACATTTGTGGTGAGGTGACCTTTGCATCACAGACGCGCCGTATAACTGCTATAGTTAGAAAGGTATATCACCTATATTTTGGATGCAAGATTGGTGACCAGGATAAGAACTGGGTTCCACACATACACTGCAACAATTGTGCTACTAACCTTCGCTAATGGTTGAACAGGAAGAGGAAAGGAATGCCTTTTGCTGTGCCAATGACATGGCGGGAGCCAACAGACCATACCAACAATTGTTATTTCTGCAAGGTACCTCCAGTACAAAAGGATTTGTCAAAGAAAAAAAAGGGGTCCATTGAATATTCAAACATTCCATCAGCTATTCGCCCAGTTACACACGAAGAAGGTCTACCTGTTGCTGATGCACCAACTTCGGCATCCTTTGAGTCAGGTGGAGAAGTGGAGAGGAGAAGAAGAGAAGGATTACAGTGACCGAAACTTTGATGAAGCACACTCCTCTAGGCCACATCTCATAACAAAAGAGGAACTCTATGACTTTGTCAGGGATCTGCAACTACCCAAAAATAAGGCAAAGCTGCAGGGCTCTCGTCTTCAACAGTGGAATCTCCTAGCAGCTGATGTGAAGATTTCAAAATTTCGTGACCGTCATCAAGGCTTACAAGAACATGGGATGTAATATGTCACTTAAAATACACTTTTTGGACTCACATTTAGACTTTTTTTTCCAGCGAATTGTGAGGCAGTTAGTGACGAACATGGTGAAAGGTTTCACCAAGATATTTCAATCATGGAAAAATGGTACCAGGGTAAATGGGCACAAGAATACTTGCGGACTGTTGCTGGACATTGACAAGAGATGATTCTTCGGCCCACTATAAGCGTCAAGTAAAAAGACAGAGTAGGTACATACTGACACATATTGTACGTTATAATAAAATACGAGACATCTAATATTGAAATATTAGATGTCTCGTATCTGTAAACCAACAGCCAATAAGCATTTTTCAAGGTGATATTTGGATTCAGGACATGAAAATACATAAGAATTAACTAATCTCATTTAAGAAGTATACAACTTTCAAAAATTGTTGACCAGTGAGTTATTTAACATGTTAAGATTGCAAATAATTCCTTAAACGTTGAAACTTGTTCTGACAACACCATTGTACAGTGTACATATTGTATGTTGAGACATGTTGCAACAGTGTACATATTGTATGTTGAGACATGTTGCAACAGTGTACATATTGTATGTTGAGACATGTTGCAACAGTGTACATATTGTATGTTGAGACATGTTGCAACAGTGTACATATTGTATGTTGAGACATGTTGCAACAGTGTACATATTGTATGTTGAGACATGTTGCAACAGTGTACATATTGTATGTTGAGACATGTTGCAACAGTGTACATATTGTATGTTGAGACATGTTGCAACAGTGTACATATTGTATGTTGAGACATGTTGCAACAATGATGAAATGTATAGTATACAAGTTGCAAATACTGGAGTAGACAGGAAGTTACATTGATCGTGGTGTGACAGTGTCACTATGCATCTGGAAGACATGGCACAAGGAATTTGATGGGTAATAATGATCAAAGGATCAGGAAGATATTTGCACCTCTGGGTGACCCATGGGCTCACTCTGCACCTCTGGGCGACCCATGGGCTCACTCTGCACCTCTGGGTAACCCATGGGTTCACTCTGCACCTCTGGGTGACCCATGGGCTCACTCTGCACATCTGGGTGACCCATGGGTTCACTCTGCACCTCTGGGCGACCCATGGGCTCACTCTGCACCTCTGGGTAACCCATGGGTTCACTCTGCACCTCTGGGTGACCCATGGGCTCACTCTGCACCTCTGGGTGACCCATGGGCTCACTCTGCACCTCTGGGCGACCCATGGGCTCACTCTGCACCTCTGGGTAACCCATGGGTTCACTCTGCACCTCTGGGTGACCCATGGGCTCACTCTGCACTTGGTATCTGGGTTGGCTTGGGACCCATGGGCTCACTCTGCACCTCTGGGGACCCATGGGCTCACTCTGCACCTCTGGGTGACCCATGGGCTCACTCTGCACCTCTGGGTGACCCATGGGCTCACTCTGCACCTCTGGGTGACCCATGGGCTTCACTCTGCACCTCTGGGTGACCATGGCTACTCTGCACTGGGCGATCAGGCTCATCTGCACCTCTGGGTAACCAATGGGTTCACTCTGCACCTCTGGGTGACCCATGGGCTCACTCTGCACATCTGGGTGACCCATGGGTTCACTCTGCACCTCTGGGTGACCCGTGGGCTCACTCTGCACCTCTGGGCGACCCATGGGCTCACTCTGCACCTCTGGGCGACCCATGGGCTCACTCTGCACCTCTGGGTAACCCATGGGTTCACTCTGCACCTCTGGGTGACCCATGGGCTCACTCTGCACATCTGGGTGACCCATGGGTTCACTCTGCACCTCTGGGTAACCCATGGGTTCACTCTGCACCTCTGGGTGACCCATGGGTTCACTCTGCACCTCTGGGTAACCCATGGGCTCACTCTGCACCTCTGGGTGACCCATGGGCTCACTCTGCACCTCTGGGTGACCCTCTGCACCTCTGGGTGACCCATAGGCTCACTCTGCACCTCTGGGTGACCCATGGGTTCACTCTGCACCTCTGGTGACCCATGGGCTTACTCTGCACCTCTGGGTGACCCATGGGCTCACTCTGCACCTCTGGGCGACCCATGGGCTCACTCTGCACATCTGGGTAACCCATGGGCTCACTCTGCACCTCTGGGTGACCCATGGGCTCACTCTGCACCTCTGGGTGACCATGGGTTCACTCTGCACCTCTGGGTGACCCATGGGCTCATTCTGCATCTATGGGTGATCCATTGGCTCACTCTGCGCCTCTGGGTAACCCATGGGCTCACTCTGCATCTCTTGGTGCCCCATAAGCTCACTCTGCACCTCTGGGTGACCCATGGGCTCACTCTGCACATCTGGGTGACCCATGGGCTCACTCTGCACCTCTGGGTGACCCATGGGTTCACTCTGCACCTCTGGGTGACCCATGGGCTCACTCTGCACCTCAGGGTGATCCAGGGGCTCACTCTGCACCTCTTGGTGACCCATGGGCTCACTCTGCACCTCTGGGTGACCCATGGGCTCACTCTGCATCTATGGGTTACCCATGGGCTCACTCTGCGCCTCTGAGTAACCCATGGGCTCACTCTGCATCTCTTGGTGACCCATGGGCTCACTCTGCACCTCTGGGTGACCCATGGGCTCACTCTGCACCTCTGGGTGACCCATGGGCTCACTCTGCACCTCTGGGTGACCCATGGGCTCACTCTGCACCTCTGGGTGACCCATGGGTTCACTCTGCACCTCTGGGTGACCAATGGACTCACTCAGCTCTCACCATTGCTTCTTCTGTTCATATGTATAAATTTATCCTCTACCATCCGTTACTTCCCTCTACCAGTAGCGTCATTTTGTCTGTTTTCCTTCTTTTCATTTTACTTACCCTCTGCGCTGCATTCACTAATTATCTCATTCCTTTATATTCTCCTCTCCTGAAGTCTGGTTTCTCCATCACTATGCTATGTTTTTTTCTATACCTGGAGGGTGTTACAGGGGGGTCAGCGCCCCCGCGGCCCGGTCCATGACCGGGCCGAGTGTTTATTTTCATGAAGTATTCAGTACTGTGTGGTCGTATGCTCCCAGGGATGTCTCTACTGCTCTACTTCAAGGTCACTCAGGGTAACTATTGGGTTCATCCTTGCCGGTTCACCTTCTCTCTTACCTTGGTTGTGTTTCCAGTCCAGTGTTTGGCTGTCAGTTCTACCAATCTCTCTCCTTCCCACCAGTCTCTTTCCTTCGTTCTGCAATATTTCTTTCTTTTTCAAGTTTGTTTCCGTCTGGTTCAAGACTTCCATTATTAGCAATGTTGTCAAGTGGACTCTTCTCGCCGCTCCTGCTGTTGTGTCCACCATCGCTGTACTCACTAGTGAGTACACTAGTGTATTCAGTAGTGAGTACACTAGTGTATTCAGTAGTGAGTACACTAGTGTATTCAGTAGTGAGTACACTAGTGTATTCAGTAGTGAGTACACTAGTGTATTCACTAGTGCGCGTATTCATGTATATGTGGTTTCAGAGGTCGAATTTCAGCTCCTGGTCCCGCTTCTTCGCTAGGCGTTACTGGCTTCACTCAATGGCTTTGAGTGCCTCTTCTTACAGCTGTGTAGGGATCCTGCCTCTACCATTCAAAGGTCTTGGCCTTCCATAGTAACGTAAATGTTTATTTTTAAACCTGGATTTTCTGAACGATGTGTGTGTGTGTGTGTGTGTGTGTGTGTGTGTGTGTGTGTGTGTGTGTGTGTGTGTGTGTGTGTGTGTGTGTGTGTGTGTGTGTGGTTGTGTGTGTGTGTGTGTGTGTTGTGTGTGTGTGTGTGTGTGTGTGTGTGTTGTTGTGTGTGTGTGTGTGTGGTGTGTTTGTTATTACTAGATGTTTGCAGTAACAGGAGTGGAACATGTGCTGGTGACGTTGCTTCATCTATAATCAATGTCCTGTAAAATTTTCGAACATTTTCAGTACCTGACACATAAACATACACTGCCATCTATCATCCTGATACTTGACAACACACACACTGCCATTTATCATCCTGATACTTGACACACACACACACACTGCCATCTATCATCCTGATACTTGACACACGCACACACACTGCCATCTATCATCCTGATACTTGACACACACACACACACACTGCCTGATATCATCCTGATACTTGACACACACACACACACACTGCCATCTATCATCCTGATACTTGACACACGCACACTGCCTGATATCATCCTGATACTTGACACACACACTGCCTGCTATCATCCTCATACTTGACACACACACACACACACTGCCATCTATCATCCTGATACTTGACACACACACTGCCTGCTATAATCCTCATACTTGACACACACACACACACACACTGCCATCTATCATCCTGATACTTGACACACACACTGCCTGCTATAATCCTCATACTTGACACACACACACACACTGCCATCTATCATCCTGATACTTGACACACACACACACACTGCCATCTATCATCCTGATACTTGACACACGCACACACACTGCATCTATCATCCTGATACTTGACACACGCACACTGCCTGATATCATCCTGATACTTGACACACACACACACACACTGCCATCTATCATCCTGATACTTGACACACGCACACTGCCTGATATCATCCTGATACTTGACACACACACATGCCTGCTATCATCCTATACTTGACACACACCACACACACTGCCATCTATCATCCTGATACTTGACACACACACTGCCTGCTATAATCCTCATACTTGACACACACACACACACACACTGCCATCTATCATCCTGATACTGACACACACACTGCCTGCTATAATCCTCATACTGACACACACACACACACACACTGCCATCTATCATCTGATACTTGACACACACACTGCCTGCTATAATCTCATACTTGACACACACACACACACACACACACACACACACACTGCCTGCTATCATCCTGATACTTGACACACACACTGCCTGCTATCATCCTGATAACTTCACACGTACACACACTGCCTGCTATCATCCTGATACTTACACACACACCACACACACATGCCTGCTATCATTCTGATACTTGACACACACACTGCCTGCTATCTCTGATACTTGACACACACACGCCTCACACCTGATACTTGACACACACATACACACAGTGCATGCTATCACCTATACTGACACACACACACTGCCTGCTATCATCCTGATACTGACAAACTGCTGCTTCATCCTGATAAATTGACACACACGCCTGCTATCATCCTGATACTTGACACACCACACTGCTCTATTCCTGATTTTCACACGCACACCACAACACACACACACTGCTGCTATCATTCTGATACTTAGACACACACACTGCCTCTATCATCTGATACTCGCACACACATCACACGTGCTGCTATCATCCTGATACTTGACACACACACTGCTGCTTTCATCCTATACTGACGATCATACACACGTGCCTGCTACATCCTGAACTTGACACACAGTGCTGCTTTCATCCTGATATTGACACACACACACTGCCTGATATCATCCTGATACTTCACACGCACACAACGCACACACACACACACACACACACACACACAACAACTACACACACACACTGCCTGCTATCATCCTGATACTTGACACACACACACTGTCTGCTATCATCCTGATACTTGAAACACACACACACTGCCTGCTATCATCCTGGTACTTGACACACACACAGTGCCTGCTATCATCCTGATACTTGACACACACACTGCCTGCTATCATCCTGGTACTTGACACACACACACTGCCTGCTATCATCCTGATACTTTACACACACACACACACACACACACACACTGCCTGCTATCATTCTGATACTTGACACACACACTGCCTGCTATCATCCTGATACTCGACACACACATACACACAGTGCCTGCTATCATCCTGATACTTGACACACACACTGCCTGCTTTCATCCTGATACTTGACACATACATACACACGTGCCAGCTATCATCCTGATACTTGACACACACAGTGCCTGCTTTCATCCTGATACTTGACACACACACACTGCCTGATATCATCCTGATACTTCACACACACACACACACACACACACACACACACACACACACACACACACACACACACACACACACACACACACGCACAAACACTGCCTTTTATCATCCTACTCCACCTATTAAACTCTCTTATCCCGGTATAAATATTTAAATACCGTCCAGTCCCCAATGTTTATTTCACATTTTGATACAAATATATTTTGCACTGTGGCTGTGTTACTTCTTGTCGAGTTATCAGGTCTGACCTGCTCTTCTCTTCTCTCCACCACACTCACACTTTTGGCTCTTCGTTCTTATTCATATTTATTATTTTTACCATAGAGGATCGCTAAATCCGTATACAGCCTGGGGACTGAGATGTAGTCAGGTTTGATCTGAGGAAGTGGAGGATAAATCTTAATTCCTTACATTGGAAGTACTTCAACCACTTTCAACTCTTCAAGTATTGCATATTTAATATATATATATATATATATATATATATATATATATATATATATATATATATATATATATATATATATATATATATATATATATATATATATATATGAAAGAAGATATGTGTATATCAATGCAACATGCAGAAGCAAGCGGGTATATACAAAGAAAGATTGCAGTCAGCAGGATGTGAAACTACTACTGTGAACGGTCAAGATTCCCAGGCAGC
This sequence comes from Cherax quadricarinatus, assembly GCF_026875155.1. NCBI lineage: Eukaryota > Metazoa > Arthropoda > Malacostraca > Decapoda > Parastacidae > Cherax > Cherax quadricarinatus. Next base: position 50,449,098 of record NC_069408.1, on the reverse strand, counting down.
GCCCTCTCTCTCTCTCTCTCTCTCTCTCTCTCTCTCTCTCTCTCTCTCTCTCTCTCTCTCTCTCTCTCTTTAAATTTAGTAATATATACAGGAGAAGAGGTTACTAGCCTCTTGCTCCCGGCATTTTAGTCGCCTCTTACAACACGCATGGCTTACGGAGGAAGAATTCTGTTCCACTTCCCCATGGAGGTAAGAGGAAATAAACAAGAACAAGAACTAGTAAGAAAATAGAAGAAAACCCAGAGGGGTGTGTATATATATATGCTTGTACATGTATGTGTAGTGTGACCTAAGTGTAAGTAGAAGTAGCAAGATGTACCTGAAACCTTGCATGTTTATGAGACAGAAAAATGGACACCAGCAATCCTACCATCATGTAAAACAATTACAGGCTTTCGTGTTACACTCACTTGGCAGGACGGTAGTACCTCCCTGGGTGGTTGTTGTCTACCAACCTACTACCTACATGTATATATAAACCGTTTTTTATATTACTATATTTTTTTAAGGTTGGAACACCACGAGTCCTGGTCATGGACCGGGCCGCGGAGGCCTATCTTGTGCTTCCTGGTCACTGCTCTATGTAACTTTGAAGATTATTTTGACGTTCCTTATTAAATGTAGACTATTATGTGTTCGAGTGTGTGATAGTCCGGTGGTAATGTATTGTGATGTATTGTTCCAGACACATTATTCTCCTCTATGCTGGCCTTCTCTCCTTTTTGATCCCTTAAGAAGTGGCCAATTGACACTGATCCCCTTAACACTTGACCCTTTAACACTTGACGTTTTAACACTTGATCCCTTTACACTTAACCCCTTAACACTTGACCTTTTTACACTTGACCCCTTAACACTTGACCCCTTAACATTTTACTCTTAGCATTTGTCTACTTTCAAGGTTCAACTTGTCAGCGTTGACAACTCTCAGTGTTTTTTTTCCTCTCAGCACTTAAACTTTTTCAGCGTTTACACATTTTGATATTTACTCCTTTTACATTTACTCTCCACGTTCGTTCCTCCCTCAGTGTTTGTCCCTCTCCATCATTACCTCCTCCAGCAGTGCCTAAACACACTCTGAGAATGACCGGAGGCGAGATAGATGGAGAGGTCGTTGTCGTTCCTCAACCTCCCGTGAGTCCGGCGACTCCTGGACTGGAGGCGAATCCAGTCCTTTCGAGGACGAAGGTCCTGAACTGGAAGGTTCGTGATCGTAATCCCAGGAAGGCTGGAGATTGTGACAGGTCCCTTAACTGGAGGTCCTGCGTTGACTTGCAAGCGAAGGGCGGAGGTTCTGGAATTTACACTAACGTCAATGAACACTACCTTCCTGTTCTGCTCCACGAGTGAGAAACAGCAAGTCTCCTGTGAATGTTTCTGGAAGCAGTAAGTCTCCGGTGACAGTCAGTGTTACTGGAAGCAGTGAGAAGCAGTAAGTCTCCGGTGACTGTCAGTGTTACTGGAAGCAGTGAGAAGCAGTAAGTCTCCTGTAACCATCAGTGTTACTGGAAGCAGTGAGAGACAGTAAGTCTCCTGTGACTGTCAGTGTTACTGGAAACAGTGAGAGACAATAAATTTTATGTGACTATCAGTGTTGTTGGAAGCAGTGAGAGACAGTAAGTCTTGGTTGACTGTCAGTGTTGCTGAAAGTAGTGAGAGACAGTAAGTCTCCTGCAACTGTCAGTGTTGCTGGAAGCAGTGAGAGACAGTAAGTCTCCTGCAACTGTCAGTGTTGCTGGAAGCAGTGAGAGACAGTAAGTCTCCTGCAACTGTCAGTGTTGCTGGAAGCAGTGATAGACAGTAAGTCTCCTGCAACTGTCAGTGTTGCTGGAAGCAGTGAGAGACAGTAAGTCTCCAGTGACTATCAGTGTTGCTGGAAGCAGTGGGAGACAGTAAGTCTCCTGTGACTATCAGTGTTGCTGGAAGCAGTGAGAGACAGTAAGTCTTGGTTGACTGTCAGTGTTGCTGAAAGTAGTGAGAGACAGTAAGTCTCCTGCAACTGTCAGTGTTGCTGGAAGCAGCGAGAGACAGTAAGTCTCCTGCAACTGTCAGTGTTGCTGGAAGCAGTGAGAGACAGTAAGTCTCCTGCAACTGTCAGTGTTGCTCGAAGCAGTGATAGACAGTAAGTCTCCTGCAACTGTCAGTGTTGCTGGAAGCAGTGAGAGACAGTAAGTCTCCAGTGACTATCAGTGTTGCTGGAAGCAGTGGGAGACAGTAAGTCTCCTGTGACTATCAGTGTTGCTGGAAGCAGTGAGAGACAGTAAGTCTTCTGTGACTATCAGTGTTGCTGGAAGCAGTGGGAGACAGTAACTCTCCTGTGACTATCAGTGTTGCTGGAAGCAGTGGGAGACAGTAAGTCTCCTGTGACTATCAGTGTTGCTGGAAGCAGTGAGAGACAGTAAGTCTCCTGTGACTATCAGTGTTGCTGGAAGCAGTGGGAGACAGTAAGTCTCCTGTGACTATCAGTGTTGCTGGAAGCAGTGGGAGACAGTAAGTCTCCTGTGACTGCCATTGTTGCTATAGAGGTACACAAAATCATCGACACTTTTCCTTACTACCAGTATCAATACTCTTGCTACTACTACTACTACTACTACTACTACTACTACTACTACTACTACACTACTACTACTACACTACCACTACTACTACTGCTGCTGCTGCTGCTGCTGCTGCTGCTGCTATGACTACCAATTCTGCTAATATTTCTGCTGTCACCAATACTAACACTATTATTGTTACTATTACCACCACCACGACTAATACTACTTTTATTGCCACTACTAGCACTCTTACCACTATTACCACTATTACTACTGCTATTATTATTAATATTACCTCTATTACTAATAGTAATACTATTACCATTTTAGTAAATATTATTTTTTTATTTTTGAACAATTAATTTTAATATTTTTATATACAAAAAACAAGAACAAAATAAAAAAAGAAGAGGAAGAAAAAGAAGAAGAAAAGAAGGGGGGAGGAGGAGGAGGAGGAGGAGGGGAAAAAAAAAGGGAAAGAAAAAAAAGGGAGGAGGAGGAAAGGGGGAAAAAAATTTACGAGCAAGAAGACAAAACGAGAAAAAACAGAAAAGAAATAACAAAAAACCATCATTCAGAAGAGTAAAACCAGTAAAGGAATAGATGAGGGGGGAGAGAGTCTTCGGGAAGTTCTTGAAAGTGAACGATCACCGCATCAAGACAAAATCCCCGACATCCGCATTTTTCCAATAAAAAACCCGACCTCAAAAAAGAGACACCCTAAATTTTCGAAAATTCCCAGTAAAGGGCCTTGCAGTTGTATTTTTACGGGTGGGAATATTTTTTAAAGTGTTAGATGTTTTTTTTAAAGGTCTCTTAGATTTTTTAAAGGGTACCTAATGTTTTTGAAGGTACCTTAGATTATTGAAGTCCCTTTGATTTATGAAGGGTACCTTAGAGTTTTTAAAGGGTCTCTTAGATTTTTTTTGAAGACCTTAGAGTTTTGAAGGTATTTTTTTAATTTTTTTTGAAGGTACCTTAGATGTTTTTAAAGGTACTTTTAATGTTTTTTAAAGGGTACTCTTAATTTTTGAAGGTCCTTAGATGTTTTTAAAGGTCTTTTAAGATGTTTTGAAGGACCTAAGTTTTTAAAGTACTTTTAGATGTTTTTAAAGGGTACCTTAGATGTTTTGAAGGTCTCTTAATTTTTAAAGGGTACTCTTAGATTTTTTTTAAAGGCCCCTTTAGATGTTTTTGAAGGTAGTTTTAGTTTTTTTGAAGGTACCTTAAAAGTTTTTAAAGGGTACCTTAGATTTTTTGAAGGTACTCTTAGATTTTTTTAAAGGGTACTCTTAGATTTTTTAAAGTACCTTAGATGTTATTGAAGGTACTCTTAAAATTTTTTGAAGGTACTTTTAAATTTTTTTTGAAGTACCTTAATTTTTTTGAAGGACCTTAGTGTTTTGAAGGGTACCTTTAGATGTTTTTAAGGGTACCTAGATGTTTTTAAGTACCTAGATTTTTTAAGGTGCTCAAAGAATTTTTTCGAAGGTACTCTTAGATGTTATTGAAGGTCTCTTGATGTTTTTGAAGGACTCTTAATCTTTTGAAGGTACCTTAGAGCTACTAAAGACCTTAGATTTTTTAAAGGGACCCTTAATGTTTTTGAAGGACTCATAGATGTTTTTGAAGGTACTCATAGATGCTATTGAAGGCCCTTTTTAGTTTTTTTTTTAAGGATTTTAGAGTTTTTAAAAGTACTCTTAGATATTTTTAAAGGTACTCTTGATGCTACTGAAGGACCTTAGATTTTTTTGAAATTTCTTAGATGCTATTAAAAGGAACTTTTAGATGTTTTTAAAGGTACTCTTAGAGTTTTTAAAGGGACTCTTAGATGTTTTTGAAGGTACTCTTAGATTTATTGAAGGTCCTTAGATTTTTGAAGTTCCTTATATTTTTTGAAGGTACTTAGATTTTTTAAAAGGTGCCTAAGATTTTTTTTGAAGATACTCTTAGATTTTTTTTAAATTTAAATCTTAGAATTTTTGAAAAACTCTTGATGTTTTCGAAGGTACTCTAATGCTACGGAAGGTACTCTTAGAGTTTTGAAAGTACTTTTAATGTTTTTGAAGGTACTTTTAATGTTTTTGAAGTACTCTTAGATGTTTTTAAAGGACTCTTAGATGTTTTTAAAGGGTATTCTAACTATTGAAGGAACCTTTGATTTTTTAAAGGGTACCTAAGATGTATTTAAGGGTACTCTTAGTGTTTTAAAGGGTACTCTTAGTGTTATTAAAGGTACTTTTAGATTTCTTAAAGGACCTTAGATGATTGAAGGACTTTTAAATGATTTTGAAGGTACCTAGATTTTTCAAAGGGTACCTTAATGTTTTTGAAGGTACTTTTAGATTTTTTTTGAAAGTACTCTTAGATTTTTTTTGGATGTACTTTAATGTTTTAAAAGGCTCTTAAAGTGTTTGAAGTACTCTTAATATTTTTGAAAGTCCCTTTTAGATATTTTAAAGGGTACCTTAGATTTTTAAAGGGACTCTTAAATGTTTTTGAAGGCACCTTAAGTTTTTGAAAGTACCTTAGATGTTTTTGAGGTACTCTAGATTTTTTTAAAGGGTCTTTTAAATGTTTTTTAAAGGGTACCTTAGATTTTTTGAAAGACTCTTAACTTTTATGGATGTACTCTTAGATTTTTGAAGTACCTTAAAGTTTTTTAAGGACTCTTAGATGTTTTTTAAAGGTATCTTAAATTTTTTGGGTACTCAAATTTTTTTTGGGAAAGCCTTTTAGACTTTTGGATGTACTTTTAATTTTTTTAAAGGTATTCTTAAATGGTTTGAAGAAACCTTTTAGATTTTTTTGAAGGTATCTTAAATGTTTTTAAAGGGTATTTTAAATTTTTTTTTAAAGGTACTCTTAGATGTTTTTAAAGGGACTCTTTGATGCTATTGAAGGAACTTTTAGATTTTTTAAAAAGTCCCTAGATGTTTTTTTGAAGTACTCTTAATGCTTTTGAAGGTTTTTTTTAAAAATGATTTTGAAGATACTCTTAATTTTTTTTGGGGGGCTTTTAAAAATGTTTTTTAAAGGGTGCTCTTAATGTTTTTGAAACACTCTTAGGTTTTTAAGGTACTCTTAGATGTTTTGAAGTTACTTTTAAATTTTTTTTTGAATTCCCTTTTAATGTTTTTTAAAGGTATTTTTAAATGTTTTTTGAAAGTACTTTTAATTTTTTTGGATGACTCTTAGTTTTTTTTAAAGGGACTCTTAAATGTTTTTAAGTACTCTTAGATGTTTTTGAAGGTACCTTAAATGTTTTTGAAGTACTTTTTAAATGTTTTTAAAGGTACTCTTAATGTTTTTAAAGGGTACTTAGATGTTTTTTAAAGGTACTCTTAGATGTTTTTAAAGGTATTTTTGATGCATTGAAGGTACTATAGATTTTTTAAAGGGTCCTCTTAGATGATTGAAAGTGCTTTTAGAGTTTTTGAAGGTACTCTTAGATGCTATAAGGTCCTCTTAGATTTATTGAAGGTACCCTTAGATTTATTAAAGGGTACTCTTAGATGTTATTGAAGGGAACTTTTAGTGTTATTGAAGGTACTCTTAGATTTTTATTAAAGGGGTTACTCTTAGTTTTATTAAGTACTCAAATTTTTTTTATTAAAGGTCCCTTTTAGATTTTATTGAAGGTGTTTTTTAAATGATTTGAAGATACCTTAAATTTTTTGGGATTCTTAATGTTTTTGAGGGTATTTTTAGATTTTTTTTTGAAGCACTCTTAGATTTTTTTAAAGGGTATTTTAATGTTTCGGGGGTATTTTTAGATTTTTGAAGATACTCTTAAAATTTTCGTTTTTTTTAGAGTACTTTTAGAAGATTTTTTTGAAGGTATTTTTAAGATGTTTTTGAAACCCTTTTTGGAAGCATTTTTTAGAAGACTTTTTAAAGTTTTTTTAGGGGATTTTTGATATGTTTTCAACTTTTTTTTGGATGTCTTGTTTGTGACTTTTGGTGATCTTTTGGGGGTAAAATATTTTTCTTCTCCGCCATTTGTTGTTGGGTTTAAAGCTCAGCTACCCCTAGCCCTATAAACCCTACCTCCCGAATCCCGATCCGTTTTTCGGTTTACAAATGTTACGCTCCCCACTCCTTAACACTGTCATCCGTTAATAACTGTTATCCTTACATTCGCCCCCTCCGCAGGTGGAAGGTATAAACGACAAAAGCAGCATATAAAAGTGATGGATTTTTGTGGGGGTAATCCAGACAGGCAAGATTCCAGGAAGGACACTTTTCCCTAGCGGCAATGCCTTCCTTCGTGTAAAGGAAATTTCCTACAAGCCTTGGCTGTTTTCCAGGCGCGCCGACATGTTTCCCCCAATCACTTTTGATTTGCCGGCTGCGGTTAATATGTTGGAGTGCGTGCGGGGCCCAAAGTAACAGCGTGTTGTCAGGCCTTGATCCCCGCAGGGCCCGGTTTTGAACCACAGTGAAAAAAATTGAAAGGCAGGTTGGGACTGGGCAGCAGGTTTCCCCTTGGAAGCGGTTTGGGACTTTTTTGCAGGTTACCATTTTAGAAGTGAAATATTTAAAAAGGGGTCACTAAATAATATTTCAATTGTAGTTACTAAGAAGGGGGGGGAAAGGGAAGGGACACTAAAAATAATCTTAGAATGTAGCCCGTATTAAAAAGGGAAAACACAAAAAAAAAGACACTAAGGTAATTGCTTGAAGTACAATTTAATACTAAAATGAAATGAAGCTACCCGGGGAGGAGAAGAGAGAGTTTTCCCCTTTCCCCCCTGTTGAACGTCCCACTCACCCCGAACACCATCTTTTCCACAGTAAGCAAATTATACACTTTAAACCACAATTTTTCTTTTTGTTTTAAAATTTCCTGATATTTTTTTTTCTGCTATATTTATATGAAGGTGGGGGAATTTTCCTTAAAAAATACTGCTAGATGTTTTCTGAGGCGGAGCACTGGGGGCAGAGGCTCGCCTGAACCTGTTTTCATATCTGCATCCAATATGGCCCTCTGTTTAAAAATTGTTTGATTTCTTCTCTCATTTCAAAATTAAACAAGCGAAAAAACGAAAAGAAATTTTTTTTGTCAAACTCTTTGTACACAAACACACACACACACACATACACACATGCCACAAAACACAATACACACATACACCACACACACACACACACACACACACACACACACACACACACACATACACACAGCACACATACACCAAAAACACACATACCACACACACACACACACACCCACAACACACACACACACACACACACACACACACACACACACACGGACCGGACCGACCCCCCCCCAACCTCAATAGGGGGTACTAGGGGATACATACACACAACACACATACACACAACACCACACACACCCACAAACCCCCAACACACATACACACACATACACACACACACACACACACCAACCCCAACACGGCGCACACACACACAAACCCCAAAAACGCACACACCACACACAAACACCACACACACCACACACACACACACACACACACACACAACACACACAACCACACACACACACATACACACACACACACACCACACACACACACACAATCCAAAACACACCACACACACACACACACACACCACACACACACACACATACACACATACACGCGCGCACACACACACAAACACCGCACACACACACCAACACACAACACACAACACACAACACACACAACACACACACAACACCTACACACACACACCACAACCCCTCCACCTACACACACACACCTACACACACACCTCACAACACCACACCACACCACACCACACCTACCACACAACAGCCGGTGTCAATCGACAGTGCCCAGGAAAAATGGTAACTAACACAACCCAACCCCACATACCCACACCCCCACACACAAAAAGGGACTACACAGGAAAAAGAACTACCCGAAAAGGGTTTAGTGGACAGAAACTGCAGGGGAAACCATTAAAAGAGATATGGGGAAAAAGCAATAAAATGCAAGGAGGCGAGGAGAGGGGTACCAGGGTAACAGGAGTAATGAAAAACCAGGATGACCCATGGTTTTCCCAAAAGGGGCAGGGGGGCAAAAAAACCCAAATGGCTAGGGGAAAGGAAGAAAAATAGAAGGCAAAAGGGCCCCGGGGAAAAAAGGGGAACAGTCGTAAGCCAGAAAAGAATAGC
>NC_069408.1:50425374-50435374 GCF_026875155.1 Cherax quadricarinatus | reverse complement strand
CACTCCCGTACCCCGGAGCACTAGGCTTGTGGAAAGTTATTTCATCAAATCGAAGTTCACTGCCTGTGGCAGGATTTAATGAAATAACTTACCACAAGCCTGGTTGTCCGGAATATGGAGAGTGACCGTCCAGCTTCTGTTAGGTGCCCATACTTATCTGGAGTCTGGCTGTGTGGACCTTGTGTACGTTGATGAAGTGTGCAGGATCGAACCCTGCTGTGGACTGAGATAATGTTTATAAATAATTTCGACCGTTTGTGAATTGTTAAATGTGTGCGTGTAAAATATAATATATATTATATATATTATATATATATATATATATATATATAATATATATATATATACAAACAATCGCAACAGGATCTTAACAATGGAAGATAGGCCACGGGGGTGGAAATCTTTAGTTCAAGTACTTTCACACTTGTCAGTGCGTCATAAGGAGCTGTGCAGTGTTGCAAAGATAGCAACAGAAGAAATGAGAGGAAGTTTTCTCAGAGTATATTAGAGTGACTCCGCCAGCGCCTCTATCATCTGTGTACTCACCTATTTGTACTCGCCTATTTGTGGTTGCAGGGGTCGATTCATAGCTCCTGTCCCCGCCTCTTTGCTGATTGCTACTAGGTCCTCTCTCTCCCTGCCCCATGAGCTTTATCATACCTCGCCTTAAAACTATGTATGGTTCCCGCCTCCACTACGTCACTTTCTAGGCTATTCCATGGCCTGACTACTCTATGACTGAAGAAATACTTCCTAACATCCCTTTGATTCATCTGAGTCTTCAACTTCCAATTGTGAACTCTTGTGTCTGTGTCCCTTCTCTGGAACATCCCGTCTTTGTAAACCTTGTCTATTCCGCGCAGTATTTTATATGTCGTTATCATGTCTCCCCTGACCCTCCTGGCCTCCAGTGTCGTCAGGCCGATTTCCCTCAACCTTTCTTTGTAGGACAATCCAAGTAGCTCTGGGACTAGTCTTGTTGCAAACCTTTGCACTTTCTCTAATTTCATGACGTGCTTGACTAGGTGTGGATTCCAAACTGGCGCTGCATACTCCAGTATGGGCCTGACGTAAATGGTATACAGAGTCTTGAACGACTCCTTACTGAGGTATCGGAACGCTATCCGTAGGTTTGCCAGGCGCCCGTATGCTGCAGCAGTTATCTGATTGATGTGCGCCTCAGGAGATATGCTCGGTGTTATACTCACCCCCAGATCTTTTTCCTTAAGTGAAGTTTGCAGTCTTTGGCCATCTAAACTATATTGTGTCTGCGGTCTTCTTTGCCTTTCCCCAATCTTCATGAGTTTGCATTTGGCAGGGTTAAACTCAAGGAGCCAGTTGCTGGACCAGGCTTGTAGCCTGTCCAGGTCTCTTTGTAGTCCTGCCTGATCCTCATCCGATTTGATTCTTCTCATTAACTTCACATCATCTGCAAACAAGGACACTTCTGAGTCTATCCCTTCCGTTATGTCGTTCACATATACCAAGAACAGCACAGGTCCTAGGACTGACCCCTGTGGAACCCCGCTTGTCACAGGCGCCCACTCTGACACCTCGTCACGTACCATGACTCGTTGTTGCCTCCCTGTCAGGTATTCTCTGATCCATTGCAGTGCCTTTCCTGTTATGTGTGCCTGATCCTCTAGTGAGGAACTGTGTCGAAGGTCTTCTTGCAGTCCAAAAAAATGCAGTCGATCCACCCCTCTCTCTCTTGACTTACTTCTGTCACCTTGTCATAAAGCTCTAGTAGGTTTGTGACACAGGATTTTCCTTCCCTGAAACCGTGCTGGTTGTCAATTATACACTTGTTTCTTTCCAGGTGCTCCACCACTCTCCTCCTGATGATCTTCTCCATGACCTTGCATACTATCCACGTTAGTGATACAGGTCTGTAGTTTAGTGCCTCATGTCTGCCTCCCTTTTTAAAAATTGGGACTACATTTGCCATCTTCCATACCTCAGGGAGTTGCTAAGTTTCATATGATGTGTGTGTGTGTCTGTGTGTGTGTGTGTGTGTGTGTGTGTGTGTGTGTGTGTGTGTGTGTGTGTGTGTGTGTGTGTGTGTGTGCCTATCACATTTCAGTTGACTAAATTTTTTTCAAGAATCTAACCTTTGTATTCGCCTGAAATACAGACGCAGGTTAGATACAGAGCATCAACGTGCAAGTCAAACACTACGAAGTCCAACAAACATAATCACCATGAAGGAAGACAACGTAAACACACAACACTCTGTATGAACAGATAGACGTTCAACACAGACAAACAATTCATTTGCAAACACAGAAAGTTAGAGAAAAGACACGCATTTTGTGTGTTCAGTGCACACAGCCCATTCTCAACGCACGCAACACATGCTCAGTGCACGCACATGTATTCAATGTACGCAGCATGTGCTCAGTGCACACTACACAATAATAATATATCAGTTGTCAGGTTAAGTTTGTGATGTTGATTCCGAATATGTCATCGATTTTGATTGATTGGCTCTAGTTGTTGATAATTTTTTATCCTATTGAAAAATATTAAAACATTGTGAAAAATATATTGATCAGCCGGGACTAACTAATAAATGGCATTCAAATTATTTGTTTAGATCATGCAAGCAATAAACATCTTTTGCTCTTCTTTAAGTTTTATTGAGTGAGCAATTGCCAGAGATGCATATTGATTACCACTGTGCAATAAGACACATTTGAAGCTTCTAATGGAGCTGTCTATAAACAGCCGTCAATCTCCTGGTCGATATTCAAGTTCCATTCGAAGAAGAAGTCCAGTGATGTTATTGCAGTATACAAGTTCTTTATCTTAGCTGAAGTAAGAAGGAGTTCAACCTCTCTTGTCCGATAAGCTGTTAGTTTAACTTCTTCTTGTAGACAGTTCTTTTCTTTTAGTCTGGATGCTAAAAGTTCAGATGTTTGCTTTGACAGACTGAAGCCACGTATCAGATCATTAAGTTTTTCTTGGGAGAACTGTTGGGGTGCTGAAATACTTACTTCATATTCACTTCCACTGTTATCATTTGTGTTACATCCTAAAACCTGAGTTTCTTCAACATCTGACAATGGAAGGTCAGGCAGTGTTGTAAACACAGGTATGGTAACATCTTCACTGTGTGGCACAAGTCTCCTTGATGACTCCAGATCAGGATATTCCCACTTGACTTTCTTGTATCCATTGAAAACCTTTCACATTCATCATACAGAAATAACAATCGTCGTGGTGATTTTTCAGCACTCTCCACACCATAGACACACCCAAGTGTAAACTTCCTTTGTCTATTTCTCCACTGTCGTAAACATTCTATACAAGCTTTACAAACCATACGGGGAGCCCAAGAGTTGTCTTGTTCTCCAAGCGCAAAGAGTATTCGCCACACAAAATGCATTGGGATTGTTTAAGGAAACTCTTCGTGAAGAACTCGTGTTTATCTGCACCTTGCTCAACGGAGGTTCCTTGACGCTGGTGTAGGGCTCTTGATCTAGGGAATTGGATCTGTGCTCCAGTTCCCTGAATTGAGCCTTAATACTTTCCATCCCCCCCTTCCCGCAGGCGCTGTATAATCCCTACGCGTTTAGCGCTCCACCATGATTATAATAACAAAAATGTTTATCTGGAAAAAAATAACAAAATAAAAGTTAAAATATTGTTACGTGATTGTTGGTGATACAACTTCTTTCGTTAAATATTCAATCATTTAAAAATAAAATTTTAATCATTATTAAAACTATTTTTATAATCAGATTGTCACTGAGGTGTTTGTGGAGACAAAGAACTTTATCCATGAAAGCAAAGAGGGGAATGTATGAAAGTATAGTTATACCAACGATCTTGTATGGTTGTGAGGCATGAGTAGTGAATGTTGCAACAAGGTGAAGGCTGGAGGCAGTGGAGATGTCATGACTGAGGGCAATGTGTGGTGTGAATATTATGCAGAGAATCCGTAGTTTGGAGATTAGGAGGTGTGGGATTACCAAAACTATTATCCAGAGGGCTGAGGAGGGGTTACTGAGATGGTTTGGACATGTAGAGAGGAAGGAACGAAATAAAATAACTTTCAGAGTGTATAAATCTATAGTGGGGAGGGGATAGGGTCGGCAGGAATGGGAGGGAGTGGTTAGGAGGAATTGTTGGAGGGAGGGGGCTTACTGCAGGTTTGTATGCGAGGGGCTTAGGATTCGCAGCAATGGTGCATAATGTTTTGTAGGACTAAATGGGATATGTAAGCAGTAATGGTATGAAGTGATAGTATATCTTTTTTGGCACCCTGCTTCTGGGAAAGGCGATGTTATAAATTATATAAGGTTAATTTAGCATATTTATCAATATTAATATACTATGATATAACAGTGATATATATATAAAGTTTATCTATATATTATTATATATATGACCTCTTGTGAAACACTGCACTAGCAGGATTAAACCCATATTATATGCGACACATGGTAATAGAATATACATGTAACGCTATAACCATAGAATAACCTAATCTTATATTAATGGTACCAAAGCCAGTAAGCTACTGTTAGGCCGCCATCGCCAAGGATTCGAACCGATGTGTACTGGAGCCTCTGAAGCAAATCCACCCTACCTGTTGAGTACTGACCCCAACAGTATATATATTATTGTAACCACGAACGAGTGGTATTGATCAGTAACAACACTGCCACCCACTGGGTTGGGTGGTCCTGTGGTTTAAAGCGTCATGTGGTTCTCGCTTACCATGAGGCAGGCCAGTACAACATGGGTTCGAATCCTTGGCTAGCGCAGTATTGATCAATACCACTCGTTCGTGGTTACAATTAAATATATATAATATATAATATATATATATATATATATATATATAATTATATATATATATATATATATATATATATATATACATATATAATATATATATACAAAACAACCACTGTGAAAGAATAGAGAAATTCCAAGCGCTTTCGTGACTACTCACATTATCAAGGAACAATGAAAGTAATGCATCAAAGGAAGGCATATAAAGGGTCTAGCCCACACCTCACTATCAGATCCCACAAAAAAGCAACGCCTGACGCGCTATTCATAAGAAAGGGAACACTGCAGCCGGCCCACTGGCCCAACTAGGCAGGTCCTTCACACAACCCACCAACAACCGTTTCTACCCAAGAATTAAGCATTTTAAAATTTATTTGTCCTATGTATTATTAAATTCTTCCCAAATTCTATTAATTATAAATGGATCTAATTTATATAAACCGAAGGAAATATTCATATTATTGTCAAAACTGCTTTTTATGAAACAAGATTCAATTATATTTCTGTCAACCATGGACTTGCTTGATACAACTTTCTCAGCTTTTTGAAAATCAATTGGATGGTTAAAATCTCTCACATGAATAAATAGAGCATTGGAATCTTGTCCAGTTCTAATGCTATATTTATGTTGTTTTAATCTTAGTTCGAGATTTTTACCAGTTTGACCGTAATAAACTTTATCGCAAATTTTACAAGGAATATTATAGACACATCCATCAGTATTTTCGGGGGAATTCTTTATCAAAAGTTTTTTTACTGTATCAAGATTTTTAAATACAAATTTGATATTAAAAGTCTTAAGAAGAGAAGGCATATCAACCAAGTTTTCATGGTAAGGGAGAACCAACATATTTTTAGTTGAATAAGGTTGGTTGTCCCTTTTTAGATTGTAAAAAGTATTTCTAGCAACTTTAAAAGATTTATCAATTACGTTTCTTGGGTATTTGAAATGATTACCTATTTCACAAATTTTGGATATTTCCTCATCTATGAACTCTGGACTACAAATTCGTAAAGCTCTCAAAAACATTGATGAGAAAACAGACAGTTTAACTCTATCTTGATGTGAAGAATAACAGTGGACATAGGAACAGTTATTTGTAGGTTTTCTGTAAATTTTAAATTTGAATTCATTATTACCCTTAATAATTAAAACATCTAGAAAAGGCAATGAGTTATTTTCTTCAAACTCAACAGTAAAGTTTATAGAATGGGCTAAGCTATTTAATTTGCCAAGGAAATGGTGTATATCTACATTTTTGGGCATAAGACACAAAATATCATCAACATATCTGAACCATTTTGCTCTATTAGGGAGGATTGTGTTAAGTAACCTTGTTTCAAAAAAATCCATGTATAGGTTACTAAGAACAGGTGAAAGACGGATTTCCCATTGCCAATACCAAACTTCTGAGTGTAAAACTTATCATTAAATACAAATTTTGCATCAACAATGCAAAGTTTAATAAGTTTAATGATAGTAGGAACTGGCAATGGTAAATCATAGTTTAACGAGTTCTTCAGATAAGAAACTTAATAAATCATGAACAGAAACTTTCGTAAACAAGGAAGTAACATCAAAACTAACCATGTTTAAAATCATTTAAGTCAGTCAAGGAGCTTATTTATCAACCAAGTCTATGTTGTTTTTAACATTAAAGTTAGAAATTTTGCAACAATAGGCTCAAAATATCAACAAGCCATTTGGATAATTTGTATGAAACTGACCCTATGGAGCTAATAATTGGTCTGACTGGATTCCCTGGTTTGTGTGTTTTTATTAGTCCATACATGTAAGGTAAAGATGGATTAGTGGAAGTAAATTGTTTGACTAATTCATCTTTGCCTTTCAGTAGAAGTTTTATTGTTTTATTGAAATTGCTGTTAACGGTTTCTAGGGATTTTTCCTAAGTTTAGAATAGGTTTCAGTATCATCTAAGAGATTAATTCATTTTTTCTTGGTAATCATTTTCTTTCATAATTACTATTGCATTTATTTTGTCTGCTTTAGTAAGGCGCAAATTTTTATTGTTATTAAGTGTATCATAAGACTTAAAGAATCTTTGAGGGCAATTGGGAATGTTTGGTTTTAACATAGAGCTATATACCATTCCTTTACTAATATTAATTTCATCAGAGGATAAATCAGAAAATTTTTCAAAGTTACAAAAGGCTTTTGCAATTTCAACATTATTAAGTGTATATATATAATATATATATATATATATAATATATATATAATATATATATATAATATATATATATATATATAATATATATATATATATATATATATATATATATATATATATAATATATATATATATATATATATATATACACACACACACGCATGCGTTATGCCTAAATTCTTTGTTCATTGAGAATATGTATGCAATATCTCACAAACTACAGCCAATTTAAAAACCTACTGACATTTCTCGAGTTCAACAGCCCCAAAATATCCTAAATACCTTCAGATATCTCTGGCAGAAAAAGTTTTTTTTTTTTTTATTGACCAGTGTAATAACAATAATAATAATAAAAATAATAATAATAATAATAAAAATAATAATAATAATAATAATAATAATAATAATAAAATAATATAATAATAATAATAAATAATAATAATAATAATAATAATAATAATAAAATAATAATAATAAATGCGAAATGAAAAAAAAAACTTACTTTTAATGAGTGTAAAAAAAAGGGGCGACTTTATGACACATTAAAAAAGACACATGAAAACAGGGGAAAAAATCACGATATTAATTTCTGCGTCCGTTTTTTGTGCGTTACTTTTTAATAAGATGTAAAAGTTGGAAGTAAAGGGAATGCAAGTTATTAAGTGGAAATACACACGTACACGTACAACACGTACACGCAACACGTACATACAGCACGTACACACACAAAGCACATACACACCCAATACGTACACACACAACACGTACACACTCAACACGTACACACACAACATACACACAACCCGACACAACAACACTACACACACCACTACACAAAAACCCACAAAACCTTTTCAAAACACATAAACACACACCTACAAAACAACACAACACACACAACACTACACACACACTAACCACAACACGACACAAAAAAAATTACACACACAACACTTCACACACAAAACTACAAACAAAACAACATCCAAAACACAAAATACACACACAACACAAACCACAAAAACCCCACAACACACACAAACGCACACAAAACCCAACAACCACCAACAACACAACAAAAACACATACACAAACACACACACCACCAACCACACACACACACACCAACACACACACCACACACAACACCAACACCCCACACACACACACACCACTACAGGCTCAGACCTGGTCCACAATTGGCTCCGGAGTTAAATCCCACCAAGTGGCAAACATAAGATTGGGAAGGCAAAAAAGGGCCGCAACGGAGACAGCAGGGGGCCAGAGACTAAAAAACTCACTCAAGGAAAAAGTCTTGGGGTGAGTAAACACCGGGGCACATCTCCGAAGCGCCACCAACCAAAAACTGCTGCAGCATAGGGGCCCTACAAACCTCAAACAGCATTCCGACATCTAATAAGGAATCATTCAGGACCCTGTACCCGTGTACTTTAGGCCCATAGGGGTATCGGCACCATTTGGGAAACCCCCCACCTACCAAGCACGTGAAAAACAAAGGACAGTCAAAGGTTTGCAACAAGACTATCCCAAGCTAAGAGGAGCCCCTTACGAGAAAGGTTAAGGGAAATCAACCTGACACACGGAGGACAGGGAGATAGGGGGACATGATAACGAAATAAAAAAATACTAAAGAATTACAAGGGGGGAAAAAGACGGGATTTCCAAAATTTGGACACAGGACAAGGGACACATTGGAAGCTGAAGACACAGATGAATCACAGGGATGTTGGGAAGTATTTTTTCAGCCTCAGAGTAGTCAGTAATGAATAGTTTGGGAAGCGAGTAGGGGGGCAGGATCCATAATACTTTAAAAACACAGGGGATGATAAAGCTCACGGGTCGGGAGAGTGACCTAGTAGCGATCAGTGAAGAGGCGGGCCGGAGCTCGGGCTCGACCCCCGCAACCTCAAAAGGGGGAGTACAACTAGGGGGAAAACACACACACAAACCCCAACACACCACCACCAACCACCACCCCACCCACCACCACAAACCAAAGCAAAAGCCCCCGGACCCACCCCAGCAGCAGGAAAAGATGGGGGCAAAAGCGGGGTTTTAAATTAAAACCCCCGCCAAAAGCATGGTTAGAAGATTGGGGAAAAACCAGAGACACAAGTATTCCCGAGGGACAGAGGCCCCAGATCTTTAAAAAAGAAAAAACCCATACACCCGAATTACATAAACGAATAAACCTCTGTCCAATCTCGCCCTGGGAAACCTAATGCCCCAAAATTCAACAAATAGTCCCCGGGGCTTGAAAACAGAAAAAGGGACGGATCCATACCCGAGGTTATACCGAGGAAGCTTTTAGAAGGGGCGAAAAACAAAAGGGACCCCGGGTGGGGGGAAAAAAAGGCTTAACCAAAAATTTAAAAACAAATTTAAAGGGAAAAAAATTTTGAGGCAAAAAGGATGGGGGGCAAGGGAAGTATAAAATTTTTTTTTAGTCTCAGGATGGCGAAAATGGGAAAGACCTCGACGATAAAGTGGGGAGGTTGACTCCCAAAATAGTTTTTAAGAGCAGGGACGTTAGGGCCTACGGGCTAGCAAGTGTGAAACAGCAAATGGCAAGTTGAAGACGGGACCAGGAGAGCATTCGACTTCTGAAACCCCCATATAGGTGAGGACCACCGTTCACCTCGAGGTAATTCCAACCCCATACTTGAACACTAACTAATGAACAAAAAAACTAGGTGAACACCATACATGTGAACACCCTACAAGTGAACATCTAAGTGAAAACCATACTAATGAACACCATACAAGTGAACACCATACAGGTGAGCACCAACAAGTGAACACAACTAACTGAACACCATACTAAGTGAACATACTAAGTGAACACCATACTAAGTGAACACCATACTAAGTGAGCACCATACTAGGTGAGCACCATACTAAGTGAACATCATACTAACTGAACACCATACTAAGTGAACACCATACTAAGTGAACACCATATTAAGTGAACACCATACTAAGTG
>NC_069408.1:50410374-50420374 GCF_026875155.1 Cherax quadricarinatus | reverse complement strand
ACTATAAAAGGGGGGACTACACAGGTATGAGGAACTTCCTGCGGGAGGTGCAGTGGGACAGAGAAATGGTAGGAAAGTCAGTAAATGAAATGATGGAATATGTAACAAAAAAAATGCAAGGAGGCAGAGTAAAGGTTTGTTCCCAAGGGCAACAGAAACAATGGGAAGACCAAAGCGAGTTCTTGGTTTACCCAAAGGTGCAGGGAGGCAAAAACTAAGTGCATTAGAGAATGGAAGAGGTACAGAAGGCAAAGGACCCAGGAAAACAAGGAGATCAGTCTAAGAGCCAGAAACGAATATGCACAGATAAGGAGGGAGTCCCAGCGACAGTACGAAAATGGCATAGCATCGAAAGTCGTCTGACCCGAAACTGCTGTTTAGCCACATTAGGAGAAAGACAACAGTCAAAGACCAGGTGATCAGGCTGAGGAAAGAAGGTGGGGAACTCACAAGAAACGATCAAGAGGTATGTGAGGAGCTTACACGAGATTTTAGGAAGTATTCACAGTGGAGACAGGAAGGACTCTGGGAAGACAGGACAGAGAGGGACACCAACAGGGAATAGACCAACAAGTGCTGGACGATATGCACACAACTGAGGAGGAGGTGAAGAAGTTGCTAAGTGACCTTGATACCTCAAAGGCAATGGGACCGGACAACATCTTCCCTTGGGTCCTCAGGGAGGGAGCAGATATAATGAGTGTGCCATTAACCACAGTCTTCAACACATCCCTTGAAACTGGGCAACTACCTGAGGTATGGAAGACCGCAAATGTAGTTCCCATTTTTAAAAAAGGAGACAGAAAAGAGACAATAAATTACAGGCCAGTGTCACTGACGTGTAAAATGCAAAGTCATGGAGAAGATTATCAGGAGTAGAGTGGTGGAGCACCTGGAACTGAACAAGATTATAAACGTCAACCAGCACGGATTCATGGAAGGCAAATCCTGCCTCACAAACCTTCTGGAGTTTTATGACAAAGTTATAGAAGTAAGACCCGAGAGAGAGGGGTGGGTTGATTGCATTTTCTTGGACTGCAAGAAGGCCTTCGACACAGTTCCTCACAAGAGACTAGTGCAGAAACTAGAGGATCAGGCACGTATAACAGAAAGGGCACTGCAATGGATCAGAGAATGCCTGACAGGGAGGCAACAACGAGTCATGGTACGGGATAAGGTATCACAGTGGGCACCTGTGACGAGCGGGGTACCACAGGGGTCGGTTCTAGGACCAGTGCTATTTTTGGTATATGTGAATGACATGGTGGAAGGGATGAACTCAGAGGTGTCCCTGCTCGCAGATGATGTGAAGTTAATGAGGAGAATTAAATCAGATGAGGATCAGACAGGACTCCAAAGAGACCTGGACAGGCTGGACACGTGGTCCAGCAACTGGCTTCTTGAATTCAACCCTGCTAAGTGCAAAGTCATGAAGATCGGAGATGGGCAAAGAAGACCGCAGACAGAGTATAGGATAGGCGTCCAAAGACTGAAAACCTCGCTCAAGGAGAAAGTTCTTGGGGTGGCCATAACACCGAGCATGTCTCCGGAGGCACACATCAACCAGATAACTGCTGCAGCACACAGGCGCCTGGCAAACTTGAGAATAGCGTTCCGATACCTTGTAAGGAATCGTTCAAGATACTGTACACTGTGTACGTCAGGCCCATACTGGAGTATGCAGCACCACTTTGGAACCCACACCTGTTCAAGCACGTCAAGAAATTAGAGAAAGTGCAAAGGTTTGGAACAAGGCTAGTTCCGGAGCTCAGGGGTAAGTCCTACGAAGAAAGGTTGATGGAAATCGGACTGACGACATTGGAGGACAGGCGGGCCAGGGGAAACATGATAACGACATACAAAATACTGCGTGGAATAGATAAGGTGGACAGAGACAGGGTGTTCCAGAGAGGGGACACAAACAAAGGGTCACAATTGAAAGTTGAAGACTCAGACGAGTCAGAGGGATGTTAGGAAGTATTTCTTCAGTCATAGAGTCGTCAGGAAGTGGAATAGCCTAGCAAGTGATGTAGCGGAGGCAGGAACCATACATAGCTTTAAGACGAGGTATGACAAAGCTCAGGAAGAAAAGAGAGAAAGGATCTAGTAGCGATCAGAGAAGAGGCGGGGCCAAGAGCTGAGTCTCGACCCTTGCAACCACAATTAGGTGAGTACACACACACACACACACACACACACACACACACACACACACACAGTACATCATGTAGACTAAAGCCAGGATAACCCAGTAACGTTTGAGTGAACTGTTTTCCCTCTGGCTTAAGACAGAAAGACGGAGGTGAGAAATGATAAAAGGGAATATGAAAGAAGAATGATAAACGTGAAAGTGAAAGAGGGAGGGAATATGACAGATGTTACTCAGCAAGTGTAAAGTTGCTGATATTGGCCTCTTATAATTCTTGACTGGATGAACACTTTGATTTAAGTTGCTATAACATGAACACCTGTGGTTGTAACTACTGTAGCTTAGATGCTAGTAGTTGTAGTTGTAGTGGTAATACTAAAAGTAGTAGTGATGATGGTAGTAGTTGTAGTAGTAATAGTTGTAGTGATGGTACACCTGGTTGTAACTACTGCACCATAGATGGTAGTAGTTGTAGTAGTGATGGTGGTAGTAGTGGTAGTGATGGTAGACAGAGATAGGATGTTCCAGAGAGGGGACACAGGGACAAGGGGTCACAACTGGAAGCTGAAGACTCAGACGAGTCACAGGGACGTTAGGAAGTATTTCTTCAGTCATAGAGTTGTCAGCAAGTGGAATAGCCTAGCAAGTGAAGTAGTGGAGGCACGAACCATACATAGTTTTAAGAAGAGGTACGACACAGCTCAGGAAGCAGAGAGAGAGAGGATCCAGCAGCGATCAGTGAAGAGGCGGGGCCAGGAGCTGAGTCTCGACCCCTGCAACCACAATTAGGTGAGTACAATTACGTGAGTACACACACACACACACACACACACACACACACACACACACACACACACACACACACAGTGCCTAGGACAAAATGGTAACTAACACCTTTGGTTGTAACTACTGTAGTATTGATGGTAGTAGTTGTAGTGATGATGGTAGTAATGGTGGTATTAGTGGTAGTAATGGTGGGGTAGTGGTAGTAATGGTGGTGGTAGTGGTAGTAATGGTGGGGGTAGTGGTAGTAATGGTGGTGGCAGTAATGGTGGTAGTAGTGGTAGTAATGGTGGTGGCAGTAATGGTGGTAGTAGTGGTAGTAATGGTGGTGGTGGTAGTGGTAGCAATGGTGGTGGTAGAGGTTGTAATGGTGGTGGTATTGGTAGTAATGGTGGTGGTAGTGGTAGTAATGGTGGGGTAGTGGTAGTAATGGTGGTGGCATGATGGTGGTAGTAGTGGTAGTAATGGTGGTGGCAGTAATGGTGGTAGAAGTTGTAATGATGATGGTAGTAATGGTGGTGGTAGTGGTAGTAATGGTGGGGTAGTGGTAGTAATGGTGGTGGTAGTGGTAGTAATAGTAGTGGTAGAGGCAGTAATGGTGGTTGTAGTAGTAATAATGGTGATGGTAGTGGTAGCAATGGTGGTGGTAGTGGCAGTAATGGTGGTGGTAGAGGTAGTAATGGTGTTCGTAGTGGCAGTAATGGTGGTTGTAGTAGTGGTAGTAATGGTGGTGGTAGAGGTAGTAATGGTGGTGGTAGTGGTAGTAATGGTGGTGGTAGTCGTAGTAATGGTTGTGGTAGAGGTAGTAGTGGTAGTGGTGGTAGTAATGTTGGTGGTAGTGATAGTATTTGTGGTAGTAGTGCCAATAATACACAAATAACCCGCACATAAAAGAGAGAAGCTTACGACGACGTTTCGGTCCGACTTGGACCATTGTGGTGGTGGTAGTGGAAGTAATGGTGGTAGTAGTGGTAGTAATGGTGGTGGTAGTGACAGTAATGGTGGTGGTAGTGGTAGTAATGGTGGTAGTAGTGGAAGTAATGGTGGTGGAAGTGGTAGTAATGGTGGTGGTAGTGGTAGTAATGGTTGTAGTAGTGGTAGTAATGGTCGTAGTAGTGGTAGTAATGGTGGTGGTCGAGGTAGAAATGGTGGTAGTACTGGTAGTAATGGTGGTGGTAGTGGTAGTAATGGTGGTGGTAGTGGTAGTAATGGTTGTAGTCGTGGTAGTGATGGTCGTAGTAGTGGTAGAAATGGTGGTGGTCGAGGAAGTAATGGTGGTAGTAGTGGTAGTAATGGTGGTGGTAGTGGTAGTAATGGTGGTAGTAGTAGTTGTAATGGTGGAGGTATGGGTAGTAATGGTGGTGGTAGTGGTAGTAATGGTGGTGGTAGTAGTAGTTAATGGTGGTGGTAGTGGTAGTAATGGTGGTGGTGTGGTAGTAATGGTGGTGTAGTAGTAGTAATGGTGGTGGTATTGGTAGTAATGGTGGTGGTAATGGTAGTAATATTGGTGGTAGTAGTAGTCATGGCGGTGGTAGTGGTAGTAATGGTGGTGGTAGTGGTAGTAATGGTGGTGGTAGTAGTAGTAATGGTGGTGGTATTGGTAGTAATGGTGGTGGTAGTGTTAGTAATGTGGTGTTAGTGTAGTAATGGTGGTGGTAGTGACAGTAATGGTGGTGGTAGTTGGTAGTAATGGTGGTGTGTAGGGTAGTAATGGTGGTGGTAGTGGTAGTAATGGTGGTGGTAGTGGTAGTAATGGTGTGGTAGCAGTAAAAATGGTGGTGGTATTGGTAGTAATGGTAGTGGTAGTGGTAGTAATGGTGGTGTTAGGTAGTAATGGGTGGTGGTAGTGACAGTAATGGTGGTGGTAGTGGTAGTAATGGTGGTGGTAATGGTAGTAATGATGGTGGTAGTAATGGTGGTAGTAGTGTGTAATGGTGGTGGTAGTGGTAATAATGGTGTGGTAGTGGTTAGTAATGGTGGTGGTAGTGGTAGTAATGGTGGTAGTAGTGGTAATAATGGTGGTACTAGTGGTAGTAATGGTTGTAGTCGTGGTTAGTAATGGTGGTAGTAGTGTAGCAATCGTTGTAGTCGTGGTACTAATGTTGGTAGTTTGTGGTAGTAATGGTTGTAGTCGTGATAGTAATGGTGGTAGTTGTGGTAGTAATGGTGATAGTTGTGGTAGTAATGGTTGTAGCCGTGGTAGTAATGGTGATAGTATGGTAGTAGTGGTTGTAGTCGTGCAAGTAATGGTGGTAATTTGTGGTAGTAATAGTTGTAGTCGTGGTTAGTAATGGTGGTAGTCTGGTAATAATGGTTGTAGTCGTGGTAGTAATGGTGGTAGTAGTGGATAGTAATGGTTGTAATCGTGGTAGTAATGGTGGTAAGTGTGGTAGTAATTGGTTGTAGTCGTGGTAGTAATGGTGGTAGTTGTGGTAGTAATTGTTGTAGTCGTGGTAGTAATGGTGGTAGTCGTGTAGCAATGGTTGTAGTCGTGGTAGCAATGGGGTAGTAGTGGTAGTAATGGTTGTAGTCGTGGTAGTAATGGTGGTAGTCGTAGTAGTAATGGTTGTAGTCGTGGTAGTAATGGTGGTCGTAGTTTAGTAATGGTTGTAGTCGTGGTAGTAATGGTGGTAGTAGTGGTAGTAATGGTTGTAGTCGTGTAGTAAGGTGGTAATTGTGGTAGTAAATGTTTGTAGTCGTGGTTGTAATGGTGGTAGTAGTGGTAGTAATGGTTGTAGTCATGGTAGTAATGGTGGAAGTAGTGGGTAGTAATGGTTGTAGTCGCGGTAGTAATGGTGGTAGTTGTGGTAGTATTGGTTGTCAGTCGTGGTAGTAATGGTGGTTGTCGTGGGTAGTAATGGTTGTAGTCGTGGTAGTAATGGTGGTAGTAGTGGTAGTAATGGTTGTAGTCGTGTAGTAATTGGTGGAAGTAGTGGTAGTAATGGTTGTAGTCGTGGTAGTAATGTGGTACTAGTGGTATGTATGGTTGTAACGTGGTAGTAATGGTGGTACAGTGGTAGTAATGGTTGTGTCGTGACAGTATGGTGGGTAGTAGTGGTAGTAATGGTTGTAGTCGTGGTAGTAATGGTGGTAGTAGTGGTAGTAATGGCTGTAGTCGTGGTAGTAATGGTGGTAGTAGTGGTAGTAATGGTGGTAGTAGTGGTAGTAATGGTTGTAGTCGTGGTAGTAATGGTGGTAGTAGTGGTAGTAATGGTTGTAATCGTGGTAGTAATGGTGGTAGTAGTGGTAGTAATGGTTGTAGTCGTGGTAGTAATGGTGGTAGTAGTGGTAGTAACGGTTGTAGTCGTGGTAGTAAAGGTGGTAGTAGTGGTAGTAATGGTTGTAGTCGTGGTAGTAATGGTGGTAGTAGTGGTAGTAATGGTGGTAGTAGTGTAATAATGGTGTAGTCGTGGTAGTAATGGTTGTAGTCGTGGTAGTAATGGTGGTAGTAGTGGTAGTAATGGTTGTAGTCGTGGTAGTAATAGTGGTAGTAGTGGTAGTAATGGTTGCAGTCGTGGTAGTATTGGTTGTAGTCGTGGTAGAAATGGTGGTAGTAGTGGTAGTAATGGTTGTAGTCGTGGTAGTAATGGTGGAAGTAGTGGTAGTAATGGTTGTAGTGGTGTAGTAATGGTTGTAGTAGTGTTAGTAATGGTGGTAGTAGTGGTAGAAATGGTGGTAGTAGTGGTAGTAATGGTGGTACCGTGGTAGTAATGGTTGCAGTAGTGGTATAGATGGTTGTAGTCGTGTAGTAATGGTTGTAGTAGCGGTAGTAATGGTGGTAGTAGTGGTAGTAATGGTGGTAGTATGTGGAGTAGTGTAGTAGTGGTAGTAATAGTGGTAGTAGTGGTAGTAATAGTGGTAGTAGTGGAAGTAATAGTGGTAGTAGTGGTAGTAATAGTGGTAGTAGTGGTAGTAATAGTGGTAGTAGTGGTAGTAATAGTGGTAGTAGTGGTAGTAATAGTGGTAGTAGGTGGTAGTAATAGTGGTAGTATGTGTAGTTGGTAAGTATAGTGGTAGTATGGTAGTAATAGTGATGTAGTGGTAGTAATAGGTGTAGTGTAGTAATAGTGGTAGTAGTGTAGTAATAGTGGAGTAGTGGTAGTATAGTGGTAGGTGTGGAGTAAAGTATAGTGTGGTAGTAATAGTGGTATAGTAGGGTAGTAATAATGGTAGTAGTGGAAGTAATAGTGGTAGTAGTGGTAGTAATAGTGGTAGTAGTGGTAGTAATAGTGGTAGTAGTGGTATTAATAGTGGTAGTAGTGGTAGTAATAGTGGTAGTAGTGGTAGTAATAGTGGTAGTAGTGGTAGTAATAGTGGTAGTATGGTAGTAATAGTGGTTAGTATGGTATTTAATAGTGGTAGTAGTGGTATTAATAGTGGAGTAGTGTAGTAATAGTGGTAGTAGTGGTAGTAATAGTGGTAGTAGTGGTAGTAATAGTGGTAGTAGTGGTAGTAATAGTGGTAGTAGTGGTAGTAATAGTGGTAGTAGTGGTAGTAATAGTGGTAGTAGTGGTATTAATAGTGGTAGTAGTGGTATTAATAGTGGTAGTAGTGGTAGTAATAGTGGTAGTAGTGGTATTTAATAGTGGTAAGTAGTGGTAGTAATAGTGGTAGTAGTGGTAGTAATAGTGGTAGTAGTGGTAGTAATAGTGGTACTAGTGGTAGTAATAGTGGTAGTATTGGTAGTAATACTGGTAGTAGTGGTAGTAATAGTGGTAGTAATAGTGGTAGTAGTGGTAGTAATAGTGGTAGTAGTGGTATTAATAGTGGTAGTAGTGGTAGTAATAGTGGTAGTAGTGGTAGTAATAGTGATAGTAGTGGTATAATATGTGTAGTAGTGGTAGTAATAGTGAGTAGGGAGTGGTAGTAGTAGTAATAGTGAGGTGTATAATAGTGGTATATGGTATTAATAGGGAGTGGTAGTAGTGGTATGTATAATAGTGGTAGTAGTGGTAGTAATAGTGTAGTAGTGGTATAATAGTGGTAGTAGTGGTAGTAATAGTGATATAGTGGTAGTAATATTGGTAGTAGTGGTATTTTATTATAGTATATAGTAATAGGTAGTAGTTGGTATAATAGTGATAGTATTGTAGTAAATAGTGTAATAGTGTAGTAATATGATAGTAGTGGTAGTAATAGTGAGTAGTTAGTATTTGTAGTGTATTAATAGTGGTAGTAGTGGTAAGTAATAGTAGATAGTGTAGTAATAGTGGAGTAGTGTAGTAATAGTGATAGTAGTGGTAGTAATAGTGGTAGTAGTGTAGTAATAGTGATAGTAGTGGTAGTAAATAGGTAGTAGTGTAGTAATATGATAATATGTAGTGGAGTATATGGTAGTATGTTATAGATATTATGCAGTAGTGGTATTAAATGTGTATAGTGGTAGTAATAGTGATGTAGTGTTGTAGTAATAGTGGTAGTAGTGGTAGAATAGTGATTAGTAGTGGTAGAATTGATGTACGTAGTGGTAGTAATAGTGATAGTAGTGGTAGTAAATAGTTGTCAGTATGGAAGTAATATTGTAGTAGTGGTAGTAATAGTGGTAGTAGTGGTATAATAGTGTAGTAATAGTAGTATAGTGTAGAGTTGTAATAATGTATAGATGGTAGTAATATGCTAGGCAAGTAGTGGTAGTAAATAGTGTATGTAGTGGTAGTATATAGTGGTAGTAGTGGAAGTATATAGTGATAGTAGTGGTAGTATAGTGTAGGAGTGGTAGTAATAGTGAGTAGTGTATTTTAAAGTGTAGTAGTGGAAGTAATAGATGTTGTAGTGGTATATAGTAGTTGGTAGTTTATGGTAGTTAATTAGTGAGTAGTTAGTGGCTAGTAATAGTAGTAGTTTAGTGGAAGTAAATATGTGATAGTAGTGGTAGTATTATAGTGGTAGTAGTGGTTAGTAATAGTGGTAGTAGTGAGAATAGTACGTAGTGGTATGTATATGGTAAGTATAATGATATAGTTATGGTAGTAATAGTGGTAGTAGTGGTAAGTAATAGGGTAGTAGTGTAGTAATATAGTGGTAATATATGGTAGTAATAGTGGTAAGTAGTAGTAGTAATAGTGGTAGTAGTGGTAGTAATAGTGGTGTATGTAGTAATAGTGGTAGTAGTGGTAGTATAATGGTGTAGTAGTGTAGTAATAGTGTAGTAGTGGTAGTAATAGTGGTAGTAGTGGTAGTAATAGTGGTAGTAGTGGTAGTAATAGTGGTAGTAGTGGTAGTAATATGGTTAGTAGATGTGTAATAGTGGTAGTAGTGGTATAGTAACGTAATAGTGAGGTAGTATAGTGGTAGTATTAGTGAGTTTAGTAGTGTAGTAAATGTGTAGTAGTATGGTAGTAATAGTGTAGTAGTGGTAGTAATAGTGGTATTGATGGTAGTAATAGTAGTAGTAGTGGTAGTAATAGTGTAGTATTAAAAGTGTATAGTGAGTAGTATATGGTGTAAATAGTGGTAGTATAGTTCGGTAGAGTGGTATAATAGTGGTAGTAGTGGTAGTAATAGTGGTAGTCGTGGAATAATAGTGGTAGTAGAGGAATAATAGTGGTAGTAAGTGGTGTAATAGTGGTAGTAATAGTGATAATAGTGGTAGTAATAGTGGTAGTAGTGGTAGTAATAGTGATAGTAAGTGGTAGTAATAGTGTAGTAGTGGTAGTAATTGTATAGTGGAAGTAATAGTGGATAGTAGTGTTAGTAATAGTGGTAGTAGTGGTAGTAAATAGTGGTAATAGATGGTATAATAGTGGTAGTAGTGGAATAATCTGAAAAAATGGCTTTAAATCTATTCTGACTCTCTCTCTCATCCTCTAACATCTTACGTACTCTTCATATCGCAAGACTTAATGCTCTCTCTACTCATACTGGGTGTGTGTAAACTCCTACTCATTTCAACATCTCTCTCTAGCCTCGTATCATCCATCTTAGCTACTTTAATACCTAATATAATCTGTAGTCATCCATCCATACTCTCCCTCTATTTCACTGTATAAGTAATAGGGTCTAGTGGTTATCCCTCTATATTCACTCACTCTTTTCTCTCTTCATGATATTCCTCTGATTAATCTCCTC
>NC_069408.1:50387874-50400374 GCF_026875155.1 Cherax quadricarinatus | reverse complement strand
CAGTCTCATCCACATGACCACGCAGTCTCATCCACATGGCCACGCAGTCTCATCCACATGACCACGCAGTCTCATCCACATGACCACGCAGTCTCATCCACATGACCACGCAGTCTCATCCACATGACCACGCAGTCTCATCCACATGACCACGCAGTCTCATCCACACACCCTCGCAAGAATGTGTTCATCCGTCTGTGTGTCTGTCACCTTTAAGCCAAAAGGAATTTCCGAACCTTTTGTTCGGCTTTTTGGGCTGTGTGTCACGTCGAATTATTTTCCTGCGATATTGTGTGTTGTTAGTGTCTGGTGTGTGTGTGTGTGTGTGTGTGTGTGTGTGTGTGTGTGTGTGTGTGTGTGTGTGTGTGTGTGTGTGTGTGTGTGTGTGTGTGTGTGTGTGTGTGTGTGTGTGTGTATGTGTGTGTGTGTGTGTGTGTGTGTGTGTGTGTGTGTGCGTTCGTGCGTTCGTGTTCTCGTGATTCTCAGGATCAGTTCATAGCTCTTGGTACCGTCTTTTTTTTATCTCTAGCAACTGCCTCTACGTATCCTTACCCTGCTGTTCCTCTGTCGTACCTGTATTTGTAGCTGTGTACTGAGTCTGCGCCTGCGTCTGTTGCTCCCTGGCTTTAAGGAATTACCTTAAGACACGTCATAACTGCTTTAAGTTACACCTGAAAGTTCTTATTTTTACAGTCGGTCGAATAAAAGTTCATTAATATGTTTTTCACAGTGTTTTACGGTGTTTTTTTTTTTACAATATGTCACGATGTTTTGCACAGTGTTTCACGATGTTTTTTTTACAATAACACTGATCTGAATGATTTCTTTTTATTGATTCTCTGGTATCTTTTGGGAAAACAGTGATTCATTGTATTTTTTTTATTCATCTCTATCACATCAGGTTGTCTAGTATTACGGAAACGTTACTTTTCTCTTTTCGTAAAATATAAGTAAATGAGAAAGTGGTATATTACCACTTAAAATGTTTTCTGTGTCTTCGGCATAGTAGGGCAGACAGTCAGCACTATGGACAAAAAGACTGGTCACCAGGAACCAGCTTCTTACCCGGAAATCACAACGTGAAAACTGTGCCACTAGTTGACCCCAAGAAAACTCTGCTACCTCCACTCCACATCAAATTAGGGCTTATGAAACAAGAATGGAACTGCTTTCAAGTACCTGGAGTCAAAGTTTCCTCGTATAAGTGAAGGGAAACTAAAGGCAGGAATGTTTGTTGGCGCTCAGATTCGGGAATTGAAGGACAAGCATTTTGATGAGGCATTAGCAGGTGTCGAGGTGAATGTCTGGTTTTCATTCAAGCAGATTGTCCATAACTTCCTGGGAAACAGGTGCTCCCCCGAATATGAAAAAAATGATCTAAGACCTGATTTCAAGTTTCCAGCAACTTGGGTCTAGAATGAGTGTGAAGATGAACTTTTTGCACTCACATCTTGACTATTTTCCCAGCAATTGTGGGGACTACAGTGAGGAACAAGGAGAGCGGTTCCATCAGGATATTTGCACCATGGAAGCTCGATACCAGAGCAAATGGAATGTCAGCATGATGGCGGATTACTGCTGGTCATTGAAACGTAATGGTCTCGATGCACAGCACAAGTGTAAATCAAAGCGGTCACCTTCCCTTGATTCAGTATGTAAGCTAAGCATTAGCAGCAAACATTTTTAATAAAATCATTTTATTTGATTCATGTTGATTTGGAATTCATATGTTCTTAAAACTAACAGAATGTGTTTTTCCATGATTACTTGCATAATTTTAATAAATTAACAATTTATTAAAAGTTCGCATTTTTATTATCATTAATTTGTATTTTATTCAAAATTCTTACCTAAAGGAGCAAAATGGTTTAGATATTTAGTCAGCAGCCCAAGAATATGTAAGATCGAAATTATAAATAAAAATAAAAATTAAAAACTTTCCAAATGCAGACCAGTGATTCCTCAAACATACAGTGGATGAGTCATCATACAGGGGTTGGGTCATCATACAGTGGATGGGTCATCATACAGGGGTTGGGTCATCATACAGTGGATGGGTCATCATACAGGGGTTGGGTCATCATACAGTGGATGGGTCATCATACAGGGGTTGGGTCATCATACAGTGGATGGGTCATCATACAGTGGATGGGTCATCATACAGTGGATGGGTCATCATACAGTGGATGGGTCATCATACAGGGGTTGGGTCATCATACAGTGGATGGGTCATCATACAGGGGATGGATCATCATACAGTGGATGGGTCATCATACAGTGGATGGGTCATCATACAGTGGATGGGTCATCATACAGTGGATGGGTCACCATACAGTGGATGGGTCATCATACAGTGGATGGGTCATCATACAGTGGATGGGTCATCATACAGTGGATGGGTTATCATACAGTGGATGGGTCATCATACAGTGGATGGGTCATCATACAGTGGATGGGTCATCATACAGTGGATGGGTCATCATACAGTGGATGGGTCATCATACAGTGGATGGGTCATCATACAGGGGATGGATCATCATACAGTGGATGGGTCATCATACGGTGGATGGGTTATCATACAGTGGATGGGTCATCATACAGTGGATGGGTCATCATACAGTGGATGGGTCATCATACAGTGGATGGATCATCATACAGTGGATGGGTCATCATACAGTGGATGGGTCATCATACAGTGGATGGGTCATCATACAGTGGATGGGTCATCATACAGTGGATGGGTCATCATACAGTGGATGGGTCATCATACAGTGGATGGGTCATCATACAGTGGATGGGTTATCATACAGTGGATGGGTCATCATACAGTGGATGGGTCATCATACAGTGCATGGATCATCATACAGTGGATGGGTCATCATACAGTGGATGGGTCATCATACAGTGGATGGGTCATCACACAGTGGATGGGTCATCATACAGGGGATGGATCATCATACAGTGGATGGGTCGTCATACAGTGGATGGGTCATCATACAGTGGATGGGTCATCATACAGTGGATGGGTCATCATACAGTGGATGGGTCATCATACAGTGGATGGGTCATCATACAGTGGATGGGTCATCATACAGTGGATGGGTCATCATACAGTGGATGGGTCATCATACAGTGGATGAGTCATTATACAGGGGATGGGTCATCATACAGTGGATGAGTCATCATACAGTGGATGGGTCATCATACAGTGGATGGGTCATCATACAGTGGATGGGTCATCATACAGTGGATGGGTCATCATACAGTGGATGGATCATCATACAGTGGATGGGTTATCATACAGTGGATGGGTCATCATACAGTGGACTGATCATCATACAGTGGATGGGTCATCATACAGTGGATGGGTCATCATACAGTGGATGGATCATCATACAGTGGATGGGTCATCATACAGTGGATGGGTCATCATACAGTGGATGGGTCATCATACAGTGGAAGGGTTATCATACAGTGGTTGGGTTATCATACAGTGGATGGGTCATCATACAGTGGATGGGTCATCATTCAGTGGATGGATCATCATACAGTGGATGGGTCATCATACAGCGGATGGGTCATCATACAGCGGATGGATCATCATACAGTGGATTGGTTATCATACAGTAGATGGATCATCATACAGTAGATGGATCATCATACAGTGGATGGGCCGTCATACAGCGGATAGGTCATCATACAGTGGATGGGTCATCATACAGTGGATGAGTCATCATACAGCGGATGGGTCATCATACAGTGGCTGGATCATCATACAGCGGATGGGTCATCATACAGTAGATGGATCATCATACAGTAGATGGATCATCATACAGTGGATGGATCATCATGCAGTGAATGGGTCATCATACAGTAGATAGATCATCATACAGTAGATGGATCATCATACAGTGGATGGGTCATCATACAGCGGATGGGTCATCATACAGTAGATGTATCATCATACAGTAGATGGATCATCATACAGTGGATGGGTCATCATACAGTAGATGGATCATCATACATTAGATGGGTCATCATACAGTAGATGGATCATCATACAGTAGATGGATCATCATACAGTGGATGGGTCATCATACAGTGGATGGGTCATCATACAGTGGATGGGACATCATACAGTGGATGGGTTATCATACAACGGATGGGTCATCATACAGTGGCTGGATCATCATACAGTGGATGCGTCATCATACAGTAGATGGATCATCATACAGTAGATGGATCATCATACAGTAGATGGATCATCATACAGTGGATGGGTCATGATACAGTAGATAGATCATCATACAGTAGATGGATCATCATACAGTGGATGGGTCATCATACAGCGGATGGGTCATCATACAGTGGATGGGTCATCATACAGTGGATGGGTCTTCATACAGCGGATGGGTCATCATACAGTGGCTGGATCATCATACAGTGGATGGGTCATCATACAGTGGATGGGTCATCATACAGTAGATGGATCATCATACAGTAGATGGGTCATACAGTGGATGGGTCATCATACAGTAGATGGATCATCATACATTAGATGGGTCATCATACAGTAGATGGATCATCATACAGTAGATGGATCATCATACAGTGGATGGGTCATCATACAGTGGATGGGTCATCATACAGTGGATGGGTCATCATACAGTGGATGGGTCATCATACAGCGAATGGGTCATCATACAGTGGCTGGATCATCATACAGTGGATGGGTCATACAGTAGACGGATCATCATACAGTTGATGGGTCATCATACAGTGGATGGGTCATCATACAGTGATTGAGTCATCTTACAGTGGATGGGTCATTATACAGTGGATGGGTCATCATACAGTGGATGGGTCATCATACAGTGGATGGGTCATCATACAGTGGATGGGTCATCATACAGTGGATGGGTCATCATGCAGCGGATAGGTCATCATACAGTGGATGGGTCATCATACAGTGGATGAGTCATCATACAGTGGATGGGTCATCATACAGTAGATGAGCCATCATACAGTGGATGGGTCATCATACAGTAGATGGGTCATCATACAATGGATGGGTCATCATACAGTAGATGGATCATCATACAGTAGATGGATCATCATACAGTAGATGGATCATCATACAGTGGATGGGTCATCATACAGTAGATAGATCATCATACAGTAGATGGATCATCATACAGTGGATGGGTCATCATACAGCGGATGGGTCATCATACAGTGGATGGGTCATCATACAGTGGATGGGTCTTCATACAGCGGATGGGTCATCATACAGTGGCTGGATCATCATACAGTGGATGGGTCATCATACAGTGGATGGGCCATCATACAGTGGATGGGTCATCATACAGTAGATGGATCATCATACAGTAGATGGGTCATACAGTGGATGGGTCATCATACAGTAGATGGATCATCATACATTAGATGGGTCATCATACAGTAGATGGATCATCATACAGTGGATGGGTCATCATACAGTGGATGGGTCATCATACAGTGGATGGGTCATCATACAGTGGATGGGTCATACAGCGAATGGGTTATCATACAGTGGCTGGATCATCATACAGTGGATGGGTCATCATACAGTAGATGGATCATCATACAGTAGATGGGTCATCATTCAGTGGATGGGTCATCATACAGTTGTTGGGTCATCTTACAGTGGATGGGTCATTATACAGTGGATGGGTCATCATACAGTGGATGGGTCATCATACAGTGGATGGGTCATCATACAGTGGATGGGTCATCATACAGTGGATGGGTCATCATGCAGCGGATAGGTCATCATACAGTGGATGGGTCATCATACAGTGGATGAGTCATCATACAGTGGATGGGTCATCATACAGTAGATGAGCCATCATACAGTGGATGGGTCATCATACAGTAGATGGGTCATCATACAGTGGATGGGTCATCATACAGTGGATGGGTCATCATACAGTGGATGGGTCATAATACAGTGGATGGGTCATCATACAGTAGATGGGTCATCATACAGTGGATGGGTCATCATACAGTGGATGGGTCATCATACAGTGGATGGGTCATCATACAGTGGATGGGTCATCATACAGTAGATGAGTCATCATACAGTGGATGGGTCATCATACAGTAGATGAGCCATCATACAGTGGATGGGTCATCATACAGTAGATGAGCCATCATACAGTGGATGGGTCATCATACAGTGGATAGGTCATCATACAGTGGATGGGTCATCATACAGTGGATGGGTCATCATACAGTGGATGGGTCATCATACAGTGGATGGGTCATCATACAGTGGATGGGTCATCATACAGTAGATGGGTCATCATACAGTGGATGGGTCATCATACAGTGGATGGGTCATCATACAGTAGATGGGTCATCATACAGTGGATGGGTCATCATACAGTGGATGGGTCATCATACAGTAGATGAGCCATCATACAGTGGATGGGTCATCATACAGTAGATGAGCCATCATACAGTGGTTGGGTCATCATACAGTAGATGGGTCATCATACAGTGGATGGGTCATCATACAGTGGATGGGTCATCATACAGTGGATGGGTCATCATACAGTGGATGGGTCATCATACAGTGTATGGGTCATCAGACAGTGGATGGGTCATCATACAGTGGATTTGTCATCATACAGTGGATGGGTCATCATACAGTGGATGGGTCATCATACAGTGGATTTGTCATCATACAGTGGATGGGTCATCATACAGTGGATGGGTCATCATACAGTGGATGGGTCATCATACAGTAGATGGGTCATCATACAGTGGATGGGTCATCATACAGTGGATGGGTCATCATACAGTAGATGAGCCATCATACAGTGGATGGGTCATCATACAGTAGATGAGCCATCATACAGTGGTTGGGTCATCATACAGTAGATGGGTCATCATACAGTGGATGGGTCATCATACAGTGGATGGGTCATCATACAGTGGATGGGTCATCATACAGTGGATGGGTCATCATACAGTGTATGGGTCATCAGACAGTGGATGGGTCATCATACAGTGGATTTGTCATCATACAGTGGATGGGTTATCATACAGTAGATGGGTCATCATACAGTGGATTTGTCATCATACAGTGGATGGGTCATCATACAGTGGATGGGTCATCATACAGTGGATTTGTCATCATACAGTGGATGGGTCATCATACAGTGGATGGGTCATCATACAGTGGATTTGTCATCATACAGTGGATGGGTCATCATACAGTAGATGGGTCATCATACAGTGGATGGGTCATCATACAGTGGATGGGTCATCATACAGTGGATGGGTCATCATACAGTGGATGGGTCATCATACAGTGGATGGGTCATCATACAGTGGATGGGTCATCATACAGTGGATTTGTCATCATACAGTGGATGGGTCATCATACAGTGGATGGGTCATCATACAGTGGATTTGTCATCATACAGTGGATGGGTCATCATACAGTAGATGGGTCATCATACAGTGTATGGGTCATCAGACAGTGGATGGGTCATCATACAGTGGATTTGTCATCATACAGTGTATGGGTCATCAGACAGTGGATGGGTCATCATACAGTGGATTTGTCATCATACAGTGTATGGGTCATCAGACAGTGGATGGGTCATCATACAGTGTATGGGTCATCATACAGTGGATGGGTCATCATGCAGTGTATGGGTCATCATACAGTGGATTTGTCATCATACAGTGTATGGGTCATCAGACAGTGGATGGGTCATCATACAGTGTATGGGTCATCATACAGTGTATGGGTCATCAGACAGTGGATGGGTCATCATACAGTGTATGGGTCATCAGACAGTGGATGGGTCATCATACAGTGTATGGGTCATCATACAGTAGATGGGTCATCATACAGTGGATGGGTCATCATACAGTAGATGGGTCATCATACAGTGTATGGGTCATCATACAATGGATGGGTCATCATACAGTGGATGGGTCATCATACAGTGGATGGGTCATCATACAGTGGATGGGTCATTATTTAGTATTCAAAACAACCACAGGGGGTGTTATGGTATACCAAACACGGGTATACCATAACACAACACGAGAATAGCATGCCGCAACACGGGTATTCCACAGCCGAACACGGATATACCATACACCAACACAGGTATATCATACCCCCAATACGGGTATACCATAACCCAACACGGGTGTACCATTCACTAACACGTGTAAGTCATACCCCAACACGGATATACACGGATATACCATACACCAACACAGGTATATCATACCCCCAATACGGGTATACCATAACCCAAGACGGGTGTACCATTCCCTAACACGTATAAGTCATACCCCAACACGGATATACACGGATATACCATACACCAACACAGGTATATCATACCCCCAATACGGGTATACCATAACCCAACACGGGTGTACCATTCACTAACACGTGTAAGTCATACCCCAACACGGATATACACGAATATACCATACACCAACACAGGTATATCATACCCCCAATACGGGTATACCATAACCCAACACGGTGTGTACCATTCACTAACACGTGTAAGTCATACCCCAACACGGATATACACGAATATACCATACACCAACACAGGTATATCATACCCCCAATACGGGTATACCATAACCCAACACGGGTGTACCATTCCCTAACACGTATAAGTCATACCCCAACACGGATATACCATAGCATACTTGTGTGTGTGTGTCACGTGGGGCAGAGACTGCTCCACACAATATCCCCGACATTGTCGCCCTGATAGGAATGTTCAGATAAAAGCAGAGAGAAGGGAAAGTACCAAGAAGTGAAGAAAAGGCAGAATGAAGAGAGGAAAAGAAGCAGTAAAGAGAGGAAAAGGCACAGTAAAGAAAGGAAAAGGCGCAGTGAAGAGAGGAAAAGGCACAGTAAAGAGAGGAAAAGGCACAGTAAAGAAAGGAAAAGGCGCAGTGAAGAGAGGAAAAGGCGCAGTGAAGAGAGGAAAAGGCGCAGTAAAGAGAGGAAAAGGCACAGTAAAGAAAGGAAAAGGCACAGTGAAGAGAGGAAAAGGCACAGTAAAGAGAGGAAAAGGCACAGTAAAGAGAGGAAAAAGCGCAGTGAAGAGAGGAAAAAGGCGCAGTGAAGAGAGGAAAAAGGCACAGTAAAGAGAGGAAAAGGCATAGTAAAGAGAGGAAAAAGCGCAGTGAAGAGAGGAAAAGGCGCAGTGAAGAGAGGAAAAGGCACAGTAAAGAGAGGAAAAGGCACAGTAAAGAAAGGAAAAGGCACAGTAAAGAGAGGAAAAGGCACAGTAAAGAGAGGAAAAGGCACAGTAAAGAGAGGAAAAAGCGCAGTGAAGATAGGAAAAGGCACAGTAAAGAGAGGAAAAGGCACAGTAAAGAGAGGAAAAGGCACAGTAAAGAAAGGAAAAGGCACAGTAAAGAGAGGAAAAAAGCGCAGTGAAGAGAGGAAAAGGCACAGTAAAGAGAGGAAAAGGCACAGTAAAGAGAGGAAAAGGCACAGTACAGAGAGGAAAAGGCACAGTAAAGAGAGGAAAAGGCACAGTAAAGAGAGGAAAAAGCGCAGTGAAGAGAGGAAAAGGCACAGTAAAGAGAGGAAAAGGCACAGTAAAGAGAGGAAAAGGCGCAGTGAAGAGAGGAAAAGGCGCAGTGAAGAGAGGAAAAGGCACAGTAAAGAGAGGAAAAGGCACAGTAAAGAGAGGAAAAGGCACAGTAAAGAGAGGAAAAGGCGCAGTGAAGAGAGGAAAAGGCACAGTAAAGAGAGGAAAAGGCACAGTAAAGAGAGGAAAAGGCACAGTAAAGAGAGGAAAAGGCGCAGTGAAGAGAGGAAAAGGCGCAGTGAAGAGAGGAAAAGGCGCAGTGAAGAGAGGAAAAGGCACAGTAAAGAGAGGAAAAGGCACAGTAAAGAGAGGAAAAGGCACAGTAAAGAGAGGAAAAGGCGCAGTGAAGAGAGGAAAAGGCACAGTAAAGAGAGGAAAAGGCACAGTAAAGAGAGGAAAAGGCACAGTAAAGAGAGGAAAAGGCACAGTAAAGAGAGGAAAAGGCGCAGTGAAGAGAGGAAAAGGCACAGTAAAGAGAGGAAAAGGCACAGTAAAGAGAGGAAAAGGCACAGTAAAGAGAGGAAAAAGCGCAGTGAAGAGAGGAAAAGGCGCAGTGAAGAGAGGAAAAGGCACAGTACAGAGAGGAAAAGGCACAGTAAAGAGAGGAAAAGGCACAGTAAAGAGAGGAAAAAGCGCAGTGAAGAGAGGAAAAGGCACAGTAGAGAGAGGAAAAGGCACAGTAAAGAGAGGAAAAAGCGCAGTGAAGAGAGGAAAAGGCACAGTAAAGAGAGGAAAAGGCACAGTAAAGAGAGGAAAAAAGCGCAGTGAAGAGAGGAAAAGGCACAGTAAAGAGAGGAAAAGGCACAGTAAAGAGAGGAAAAGGCGCAGTGAAGAGAGGAAAAGGCGCAGTGAAGAGAGGAAAAGGCACAGTAAAGAGAGGAAAAGGCGCAGTGAAGAGAGGAAAAGGCGCAGTGAAGAGAGGAAAAGGCGCAGTGAAGAGAGGAAAAGGCACAGTAAAGAGAGGAAAAGGCGCAGTGAAGAGAGGAAAAGGCGCAGTAAAGAGAGGAAAAGGCGCAGTGAAGAGAGGAAAAGGCACAGTAAAGAGAGGAAAAGGCACAGTAAAGAGAAAAGCAGGAAAAAAAGGCGCAGTGAAGAGAGGAAAAGGCACAGTAGAAAGAGAGGAAAAAGGCACAGTAAAGAGAGGAAAAGGCGCAGTGAAGAGAGGAAAAGGCACAGTAAAAGAGAGGAAAAGGCACAGTAAAGAGCAGGAAAAAAGGCACAGTAAAGAGAGGAAAAGCGCAGTGAAGAGAGGAAAAGGCGCAGTGAAGAGAGGAAAAGGCACAGTAAAGAGAGGAAAAGGCACAGTAAAGAGAGGAAAAGGCGCAGTGAAGAGAGGAAAAGGCGCAGTGAAGAGAGGAAAAGGCACAGTAAGAGAGGAAAAGGCGCAGTGAAGAGAGGAAAAGGCGCAGTGAAGAGAGGAAAAGGCGCAGTGAAGAGAGGAAAAGGCACAGTAAAGAGAGGAAAAGGCCAGTGAAGAGAGGAAAAGGCGCAGTAAAGAGAGGAAAAGGCGCAGTGAAGAGAGGAAAAAGGCACAGTAAAGAGAGGAAAAGGCACAGTAAAGAGAGGAAAAGGGAAAGGCGCAGTGAAGAGAGGAAAAGGCACAGTAAAAGAGAGGAAAAAGGCACAGTAAAGAGAGGAAAAGGCGAAGTGAAGAGAGGAAAAGGCACAGTAAGAGAGGAAAAGGCACAGTAAAGAGAGGAAAAGGCACAGTAAAAGAGAGGAAAAAAAGCGCAGTGAAGAGAGGAAAAAAGGCGACAGTGAAGAGAGGAAAAGGCACAGTAAAGAGAGGAAAAGGCACAGTAAAGAGAGGAAAAGGCACAGTAAAGAGAGGAAAAGGCGCAGTGAAGAGAGGAGAAAAGGCACAGTAAAGAGAGGAAAAGGCGCAGTGAAGAGAGAAAAGGCGCAGTGAAGAGAGGAATAGGCACAGTAAAGAGAGGAAAAAAAGGCGCAGTAGAAAAGAGAGAAAAGGCGCAGTGAAGAGAGGAAAAGGCACAGTAAAGAGAGGAAAAGGCACAGTAAAGAGAGGAAAAGGCGCAGTGAAGAGAGGAAAAGGCACAGTGAAAAAGAGGAAAAGGCACAGTAAAGAGAGGAAAAGGCACAGTAAAGAGAGGAAAAGGCACAGTAAAGAGAGGAAAAGGCACAGTGAAGAGATGAAAAGGCGCAGTGAAGAGAGGAAAAGGCACAGTAAAGAGAGGAAAGGCACAGTAAGAGAGGAAAAGGCACAGTAGAAAGAGAGGAAAAGGCACAGTGAAGAGATGAAAAGGCGCAGTGAAGAGAGGAAAAGGCACAGTAAAGAGAGGAAAAGGCGCAGTAAAGAGAGGAAAAGGCACAGTGAAGAGATGAAAAGGCGCAGTGAAGAGAGGAGAAGGTGCAGTGAAGAGAGGAGAAGGTGCAGTGAAGAGAGGAGAAGGTGCAGTGAAGAGAGCTGAAGGTGCAGTGAAGAGAGGAGAAGGTGAGAGTGAAGTGAGAGAGGAGAAGGTGCAGTGAAGAGAGGAGAAGGTGCAGTGAAAGAAGAGGAGAAGGTGCAGTGAAGAGAGCTGAAGGTGCAGTGAAGAGAGGAGAAGGTGCAGTGAAGAGAGGAGAAGGTGCAGTGAAGAGAGGAGAAGGTGCAGTGAAGAGAGGAGAAGGTGCAGTGAAGAGAGGAGAAGGTGCATTGAAAAGAGGAGAAGGTGCAGTGAAGAGAGGAGAAGGTGCATTGAAAAGAGGAGAAGGTGCAGTGAAGAGAGCTGAAGGTGCAGTGAAGAGAGGAGAAGGTGCAGTGAAGAGAGCTGAAGGTGCAGTGAAGAGAGGAGAAGGTGCAGTGAAGAGAGGAGAAGGTGCATTGAAAAGAGGAGAAGGTGCAGTGAAGAGAGGAGAAGGTGCATG
>NC_069408.1:50372874-50382874 GCF_026875155.1 Cherax quadricarinatus | reverse complement strand
ATTCAGAGAGCAGTTGCTTGCAACTGCTCTCTGTGTGTGTGCAAACCACCGTTTTTCTGTGTTATATTCAGCATATAATCGTGACTTCTTATTTCTCTTGTTCTGCTTAAAACATCCATATCGTGACTAACATTATCTGTCAACATCCATACCATAGCTAACATTATCTGTCAACATCCATACCATAACTAACATTATCTGTCAACATCCATACCATAACTACCATTATCTGTCAACATCCATACCATGACTACCATTATCTGTCAACATCCATACCATAACTACCATTATCTGTCAACATCCATACCATAGCTAACATTATCTGTCAACATCCATACCATAACTACCATTATCTGTCAACATCCATACCATAGCTAACATTATCTGTCAACATCCATACCATAAGAAACATTATCTGTCAACATCCATACCATAACTAACATTATCTGTCAACATCCATACCATAGCTAACATTATCTGTCAACATCCATACCATAGCTAACATTATCTGTCAACATCCATACCATAACTAACATTATCTGTCAACATCCATACCATAAGAAACATTATCTGTCAACATCCATACCATAACTAACATTATCTGTCAACATCCATACCATAACTAACATTATCTGTGAACATCCATACCATAGCTAACATTATCTGTCAACATCCATACCATAGCTAACATTATCTGTCAACATCCATACCATAAGAAACATTATCTGTCAACATCCATACCATAACTAACATTATCTGTGAACATCCATACCATAACTAACATTATCTGTCAACATCCATACCATAACTAACATTATCTGTCAACATTCATACCATAACTAACATTATCTGTCAACGTCCATACCATAACTAACATTATCTGTCAACATCCATACCATAACTACCATTATCTGTCAACATCCATACCATAACTAACATTATCTGTGAACATCCATACCATAACTAACATTATCTGTCAACATCCATACCATAACTAACATTATCTGTCAACATCCATACCATGACTACCATTATCTGTCAACATCCATACCATAACTAACATTATCTGTCAACATCCATACCATAACTAACATTATCTGTCAACATTCATACCATAACTAACATTATCTGTCAACGTCCATACCATAACTAACATTATCTGTCAACATTCATACCATAACTAACATTATCTGTCAACGTCCATACCATAACTACCATTAT
This sequence comes from Cherax quadricarinatus, assembly GCF_026875155.1. NCBI lineage: Eukaryota > Metazoa > Arthropoda > Malacostraca > Decapoda > Parastacidae > Cherax > Cherax quadricarinatus. The sequence continues at coordinate 50,381,653 of NC_069408.1, read as the reverse complement.
GTGTCAACATACATACCATAGCTAACATTATCTGTCAATATCCATACCATAACTAACATTATCTGTCAACATCCATTCCATAACTAACATTATCTGTAAACATCCATACCATAACTAACATTATCTGTCAACATCCATACCATAACTAACATTATCTGTCAACATCCATTCCATAACTAACATTATCTGTCAACATACATACCATAACTAACATTATCTGTCAATATCCATACCATAACTAACATTATCTGTCAACATCCATTCCATAACTAACATTATCTGACTCATCTGTGTCTTCAACTTCCAATTGTGGCCTCTTGTTTCTGTGTCCCCTCCCTGGAACATCCCGTCTTTGACCATCTTGTCTATTCCGCGCAGTATTTTATATGTCGTTATCATGTCTCCCCTGACCCTCCTGTCCTCCAGTGTCGTCAGGCTGATTTCCCTTAACCTTTCTTCATAGGACATTCCCCTTAGCTGTGGAACTAACCTTGTCGCAAACCTTTGCACTTTCTCTAGTTTCTTGACGTGCTTTATCAAGTGCGGGTTCCAAACAGGTGCTGCATACTCCAGTATGGGCCTGACGTACACGGTGTACAGTGTCTTGAACGATTCCTTATTAAGGTATCGGAATGCTGTTCTCAGATTTGCAAGGCGCCCATATGCTGCAGCAGTTATCTGGTTGATGTGTGCTTCCGGAGACATGCTCGGTGTTATACTCACCCCAAGATCTTTCTCCTTGAGCGAGGTTTGCAGTCTTTGTCCACCTAGCCTATACTCTGTCTGCGATCTTCTGTGCCCTTCCCCTATCTTTGGCGGGATTAAATTCGAGAAGCCATTTGCTGGACCAGGTGTCCAGTCTGTCCAGGTCTCTTTGAAGTCCTACCCTGTCCTCATCTGATTTAATTCTCCTCATTAACTTCACATCGTCTGCGAACAGGGACACTTCTGAGTCTAACCCTTCCATCATGTCGTTCACATATACCAAAAATAGCACTGGTCTTAGGACCGACCCCTGTGGGACCCCGCTCGTCACAGGTGCCCACTGTGATACATCATTACGTACCATGACTCGTTGTTGCCTCCCTGTCAGATATTCTCTGATCCATTGCAATGCCCTTCCTGTTATATGCGCCTGATCCTCTAGCTTCTGCACTAATCTCTTGTGAGGAACTGTGTCAAAGGCCTTCTTGCAGTCCAAGAAGATGCAATCAACCCACCCCTCTCTCTCGTGTCTTACTTCTGTTACCTTATCATAAAACTCCAGAAGGTTTGTGACACAGGATTTGCCTTCCATGAATCAGTGCTGATTGGCGTTTATACTTATGTTCCGTTCCAAGTGCTCCACCACTCTCCTCCTGATAATCTTCTCCATAACTTTGCATACTATACACGTCAGTGACACAGGTCTATAGTTTAGTGCCTCTTTTCTGTCTCCTTTTTTAAAAATGGGAACTACATTTGCCGTCTTCCATACCTCAGGTAGTTGCCCAGTTTCCAGGGATGTGTTGAAGATTGTGGTGGGTGGCATGCACAGCATATCCGCTCCCTCTCTGAGGACCCACGGGGAGATGTTGTCCGGTCCCATTGCCTTTGATGTATCGATGTCCCTTAGCAGTTTCTTCACCTCCTCCTCATCTGTCTGTGTGTGTGTGTGTGTGTGTGGATTTAGTCATGGGTATCGAGGTTGTACTGTACTTAAAGCCTGGTTGGGTTATCCCTCCCTCTGGCTAACAGGTGTGTGGCTTACTCCACCTTCTTCTGTTTTTTTCTCTTCCTGTGTGTTTTGATTCTGTGTATGGAGTGGCCTCCACGACCTCCCTTCCAAATGCATTCCAGTTGCTCACGCTCCTCACACTGGAGGAATTCTTTCTTCCCTCCCACTGGTTCATTCCAAACTCTGCTTCCCATTTGTGTCCCCTCGTTTTGTTCTCTTATTCTTCTCGCTTCGTGTTGTTCCCTTGTTCTCTTCCCTCCTGTGTTGTTCCCTTGTTCTCTTCTCTCTTGTCTTGTTCTTCCCCTCCTGTGCTGTTCCCTTGTTCTCTTCACTCCTGTGTTGTTCCCTTCTCTTCACTACTGTCTTGTTCTGCCCTTCTGTCTTGTTCTTCCCTCCTGTCTTGTTCTTCCCTCCTGTCTTGTTCTTCCCTCCCGTCTTGTTCTTCCCTCCTGTCTTGTTCTTCCCTCCTGTCTTGTTCTTCCCTCCCGTCTTGTTCTTCCCTCCTGTCTACCCACTACGTCAGCCTCGGAGCATTTCCTCATTTTTGCCTCATTCATCCTTTAGTGATGTTTTAGATTATTTAGCGATTTTTTAGATTATTTAGTAATGTTTTAGATTATTTAGCGATTTTTTAGATTATTTAGTAATGTTTTAGATTATTTAGCGATTTTTTAGATTATTTAGTGATGTTTTAGATTATTTAGCGATTTTTTTAGATTATTTAGTGATGTTTTTTATTATTTACTGATATTTTAGGTTATTTAGCGATGTTTTAGATTTTTTAGCGATATTTCAGATTATTTAGCAATGTTTTAGATTATTTAGCGATATTTAGATTATTTAGCGATGTTTTAGATTATTTAGCGATATTTAGATTATTTAGCGATTTTTTTAGATTATTTAGTGATGTTTTAGATTATTTAGTGATGTTTTAGATTATTTAGCGATTTTTTTAGATTATTTAGTGATGTTTTAGATTATTTAGTAATGTTTTAGATTATTTAGTGATATTTTAGGTTATTTAGTGATGTTTTAGGTTATTTAGCGATGTTTTAGATTTTTTAGCGATATTTCAGATTATTTAGCAATGTTTTAGATTATTTAGCGATATTTAGATTATTTAGCGATGTTTTAGATAATTTAGCGATATTTAGATTATTTAGCGATGTTTTAGATTATTTAGCGATATTTAGATTATTTAGCGATGTTTTAGATTATTTAGCGATGTTTTAGATTATTTGGTGTTTTAAATTATTTAGTTTATTTAGTGAGGTTTTAGATTTAGATTTTGGCAGCGTAGCAGCAGGCTACGTCCCTGCGTCCTCCCATGGACGCTGCTGTGAGGCAGTGCCGATGAAAGGTGTAGGAACTAGGTCTAAATGTAGTGTGAGATCTAACGCTGTTAAATTACATTAATACACGACCAGTCTTAAGTCTGGGACCAGTCTTGTAGGTCTGGGACCAGTCTTGTAAGTCTGGGACCAGTCTTGTAGGACTGGGACGAGTCTTGTAGGTCTGGGACCAGTCTTGTAGGACTGGGACCAGTCTTGTAGGTCTGGGACCAGTGTTGTTAACTGTTGGTCGGATTCTGAAGAGAGGTGACGACACTGGTGACTGTGGAGCGCTGCGTCGAGGAAGATGTGGAAAAAAACGCCAGACAACACCTCACTATGACAAGGTTATCAAAAGAAATAGTGTGAAAGATCCCATAAAAACCAGCAAAGATCTACAGTGAGATTTGGTTTCAGTTGCCATAATTGTTGATTCTTCAACTGTTCGACGAAGGTTTCTTGAAGCTGCCAGAAAGCTGGTAAAGAAACAATTATTAACTGTTGCCATGAAGAAAATAAAGGCTACCGTTGGCGCTGTTATAATGGTCCGACCGATGAATGGAGAAAAGTTATATTTTAAGATGAGACGTATTTTGAATTAGATGGGTACAGATCAGTGGTAGTGAGACGGAGCAAAGGCCGCGAACCTTTTCGAAATTGACACATTCAGCAATCGCAGAAATACCCACCTAAGATGTTTTGGGGTAGTTTTACTGGTAAAGGCTCTTGACAGCTTGTTATTGTTAAGAGGACTATGAATAGTGACAAATACAAGGCACTCCTGGTAACTCATTTGCTTCCCATTGTGAATAGAGATTTTTCTGATGGAGAAGGCATTTTCCAGCAGGATCTTGCTCCATGCCACCCTTCCAGAAAGAAATGCTAACATTCTTCGTAGAGAGTGGGCTAAGCGTTCTAAATTGGCCTGGAAACTCTCCTGACTTCAACCCAATGAGAATCTATGGGCATTCCCCCCCCCTTATAATAGGCAATACAGACGCGAAAAAAACAGGGATGTTCAGTTGGTGGAGAAGGTAATGTTTCTGTTATTAGGACCTGGTACACGGCGCGAAAAAACTTGCCAATAATGTGATTAAACATTGGTTCGAAAATCTATTAAAGTGTGGTAGGCATTGCTTACAAAGCAAAGGGTAGTATATCTTCTTATTAAATCAGATTATATTTTTATATCATTGTCGTGTATTGTAAAATAAAAATTAATTTCCAAATGTCTTATTCGTCACTGTCTCCAGTTAAATATTTCATACTGTACGATACTGTCACCTATGACCATGACAAGACTGGAGGTCTTCACATAAGACGTGAGGCAGCAGGGTAGTGGAGGGGAAACTGAAGTAGACTCACCAAGAGATAGACTCACCAAGAGATAGACTCAACAAGAGATAGACTCACCAAGAGATAGACTCACCAAGAGATAGACTCAACAAGAGATAGACTCAACAAGAGATAGACTCAACAAGAGATAGACTCAACAAGAGATAGACTCACCAAGAGATTAGACTCACCAAGACGATAGTACTCAACAAGAGATTAGGACTCAACCAAGAGATAGACTCACCCAAGAGATTGCTCACCAAGATGATGTCTCTACCAAGAGATAGATAAACAAGAGATAGATCAACATGGATAGACTCACCAAGAGATAGACTCACCAAGAGATAGACTCACCAAGAGCAGATAGAATCAAACAAGAGATAGACTCAACAAGAGATAGACTCAACAAGAGATAGACTCAACAAGAGATAGACTCACCAAGAGATAGACTCAACAAGAGATAGACTCAACAAGAGATAGACTCACCAAGAGATAGACTCAACAAGAGATAGACTCAACAAGAGATAGACTCACCAAGAGATAGACTCAACAAAGGATAGACAACAAGTGATTGACTCACAAGTGATAGAATCACAAGAGGATAGACTCACAAGAAGATAGACTCAACAAGAGATGACTCAACAGAGATAGATCCTCAACAAAGAGATATTAGACTCAACAAGAGATGACTCACCAAAGAGATACGATCTCACCAAGAGATAGACTCAACAAGAGATAGACTCAACAAGAGATAGACTCAAGAAGAGATAGACTCAAGAAGAGATAGACTCAACAAGAGATAGACTCACAGAGATTAGGGCTCACAAGAGATAGCACTCAACAAGAGATAGTTCAACAAGAGATGGACTCAACAAGAGATAGACTCAACAAGAGATTGACTCCCAAGAGATAGAGATAGATCAACAAAGAGTTAGACTCAAGAGAGGGTTAGATCAACAATGGAGATAGAATCAACACAGGTTAGATCAAGAAGAGATAGACTCAAACAAGAGATGGACTCAAACAAGGAGATAGACTCACCAAGAGATAGACTCCCAACAAGAGATAGACTCAACAAGAGATAGACCTCAACAAAGAGATTGGACTCAACCAAGAGATAGACTAACAAGAGATAGACTCAACAGAGATAGGACTTCAACTCAGAGATTGACTCAAGAAGGAGATAGACTCAACAAGAGATAGACTCACCAAGAGATAGACTCAACAAGAGATAGACTCAACAAGAGATAGACTCAACAAGAGATAGACTCAACAAGAGATAGACTCAACAAGAGATAGACTCAACAAGAGATAGACTCAACAAGAGATAGGACTCAACAAGAGATAGACTCACAAGAGATCAGACTCCAACAAGAGGATGACTCAACAAGAGATAAGACTCAACAAGAGATAGACTCAACAAGAGATAGTCACTCAACAAGAGTTAGACTCAAACAAAGAGATAGACTCCAACAAGAGATAGGACTCAACAAGAGATATGAATCACCAGAGGTTCCAATTACACTGACATCTTCACAGGTTACATTGTAGAGGGTTGCCCGCCTTCCTTTGCCACCTTTTGACGGGTGATGTAACTCAAGGGGCCCATGCAATGAGCCACTTATGCTGGGCAAAGGGGGGGGGGGGGGAAATGTTTTTGTGCCGCAGAGCTCGTTTCGTGTTTCACGTGGAGAAACGAAGCGGCGGCGCTCAGGGGCGGAAAAAACAATAACAATAGAAGGGAATGTTCGTTACGATGCGATTGTGTTTGATGATTGTTCGTGGTAGTTGTTTGTGGCTGTGGTAGTTACCTCTCAACCACCTCACTCTGTTCCAGTCACTTCGGGCAGTTTCCAGTCCTTTATCACCGACACGTGTGGACTCATTTCTGCAGGATACCTGGAGGAGTATAACTGGAGGGTCTTCCTGGGGGTCAACGCCCCCGCGGCCATCTGCATTTTTCTCTGCGTATGTATGCTGATTACTCTTTAATGTCTGTTATAATAATGAGTCTTGTTTGGTGGTGATAATGTCACTGTGCGGTCTTAATGACCCTAGTCTAGTCGATAGGGGTTAAACCTCCCGTTAACCAGCCAACTAACCTTGTTTCCACCGGGGTTATATTTACGTAAAACAAAATGGACGGCTTAAGTTTGGCAGCGCAGGGAGTATTGTGCTCCCGTAGAACGTGTTTTTTTTCTGATTGCTGAAAAAGTTAGAGGATTCAGTAATGTATCAGTGATACATTTATCTCATTGAAGGAGGTTCCATGTTGCCTATAGGTTTATCAGGAGGACCTTTACGGTCTCTTCGAGAATTTTTAATGTTGGACTTCTATTGTATCGCACCCGTCAAGGACGTTCCTTGATGCTGGTGAGGTGCTCTTGATCTAGGGAATTGGATCTGTGCTCCAGTTCCCTGAATTGAGCATGGGGAATCGCCTCCTCAAACACTTGCGCTGTTATAATCCTACGGGTTTAGCGCTCCACCATGATTAATATAATAATTAATGATGGAGTCCTGTTCAGTGTAACTCCAGACACAGCCGCCTGCAACCACGTCTACCTGGAGGCTACCTGGAGGTTATTCCGTGGATCAACGCCCCCGCGGACCGGTCCATGACCAGGCCTCCCTGTGGATCAGTGCATGATCTAACCAGTGCTGTTACTGCTGGTCGCACGTAGTCCAACGTACGAGCCCCAGCCGGCTGATCCGGCACTGACTTTAAGGTATCTGTCGAGCCCCTCTGATGCAGCAGGGGTTTTATTGTTAATTCCCCTTATGCTTGGTGGGAGGCTGTTGAACAGTCTTGGGTCCCGGACACTTATGGTGTTTTCTCTTAGTGTACCAATGGCGCCCCTACTTTTAATTGGGGGTATTTTGCATCGCCTGCCCAGTCTTTTACTTTCGTAGGGAGTGATTTCTGTGTGCAGATTCGGGACCATTCCTTCCAGGATTTTCCAGTGTAGATTTGTGTATATCTCTCTCTCCTGCGTTCCAACGAGTACAAGTCAAGTGCTTCCAAGCGTTCCCAGTAGTTAAGGTGCTTGACCGAACTTGCATGTGCAGTAAAGGTTCTCTGTATACTCTAGATCTGCAATTTCACCTGCTTTGAACGGAGATGTTAATGTACACCAGTATTCCAGCCTAGAGAGAACAAATGATTTGAAAAGGATCATCATTGGCTTGGCATCCTCGTTTTGAACGTTCTCATTATCCATCCTATCAACTAGCTTGTTAACATATAATTCTTGCATAACGTCAAAGATTAATTTCCACGTGATACAAATGTCTTCACAAAGATGGGGAACATTTGCTAGTGCATGCAGAAAGTCCATGGTTATGCAGAGCACAGTGAGACTGGTATTATAAATGCTGGTGCTCCTGGTAACTCAGGTTGGCTATATATGTCTCAATGCTGGAGCAGTGTCGGCGTCCCAGGGGCAGATCGTATCTGCGCCGGTAATTATTTTCATTGTCCCAATTGTGTTGATTCCATTCGTTTGTTGCTCTCCTGAGCTCTGGTTTTCCGGCTGTCGGTGCAGCTCTTGCTGGGCTTGTCGCTCCCACTTGTGTTGATGGGGGAGGGATGAAGGGAGGTGAATCAAAGTTGTCAGTTCTGGAGAACTCTCTTAATGGTCTGATGACTGACGAGGTTAGTGACGTGCTGCCTCTTGCCGCCACGATCAGGCAAATATTGATAAACATTAGCAACTAGTGTCGTGCAGTGATGGTGTGTGGAGCGTCTAAAATAGTGGAGCCTCTGTTTGCTTTCTTCAAAGTGTGTCATACAATGATGGTGTGTGGAACATCTAAGATAATGGAGCCTCCATCTACTTTCTCGAGAAGTCCTGAGTCTGGCAGCTGGGTGTGCATCACCTGCTCGGGGAATATGTGGGAGGATGCAGTGAGCTGCTGCTTTGATTGCCTATATGATATTATCTGATGGAAGGAGATCTATCAACGTGCGCTCAGGTGCTTGTAGTGGCAGTGGATCGTCACTTACCGCTACCATCTTCCATACCATGGTCACAAACTGCCAGCAGCTTTGGCACTTGCCTCTCCAAACATTGCCAAGCCGTCCACTCCCCAACTTCCTTCTGATTAGCGTTGATCCAATTAATTAGAAAGTGCAGGGAGGATTCAACATGGTGGGCCAAGCTACGGTATGAAAGGTGTTGAATATGGTGGGTACAGATAGGGTGTGTACTGGGCGAGACGTGCTGGAGCAGAGGTACTGGGTCCTGTCATGATGGACTGGAGTATAATGTTAATTACTGGGAACAGCTGCAGTGGCTTTCACAGTTATAAAATAAAGGTAATCCGGCGTTCTAGTGCAAATGTTTTTGTAGGTTCAAACAGGCTTGGAGATCTTTCGTGTAGGTTCATACAGCTG
>NC_069408.1:50350374-50367874 GCF_026875155.1 Cherax quadricarinatus | reverse complement strand
GGATACGTCTCACATACCTCATCCAACCACTAAAAGTTCACACTCTCCTTTACCTTCCTTACCTCTCTCTTTCTCTCTCTCCCTCTTTCCTATTCTACTTTCTCTCCCTCTCTCCTTTTCCACTATCCCTACCTCCTCCTGCTCCTCTTCCTCCTCCCATACCTCCTCCATTTATTTATTTATTTATTTAGTAATTTTAGCATACATACAGAGGTACAAAAAATACAGGTAAGAGCAGCATGCCAAAGCCACTTATATGCATAGCATTACGGGCTGGCTTAAAATTAACTTAAAATTAACTAAGCAATGATGAAATCAGTGATAAAACATTATTGTAAACAGATAACTATAAAACACAAGTGAGTATTACAAAGACAGCTCATATGGTTGCTTGCATTGCTATACATTCAGTCGAAGTGTATTTAAAAAAATAATAAAGTTAGATTGGGTCCTAGGTTTAACATTTGTGTGATATAATTGTGAGTAACATTTAGGATATACAATTTATAAGGTTCAGTTATTCAGTATTTATTTGGTTTTGAGTGAGTAAGTGATCTTTGAGAAGAGACTTGAATTTATAAACAGGTAGTGTTTCTTTTATATTTACAGGTAATGAGTTCCAGATTTTAGGGCCTTTTATGTGCATTGAGTTTTTGCATAGTGTGAGATGGACACGAGGAACATCAAAGAGTGATCTGTGCCTTGTGTTATGGTCATGTGTTCTGTTGAGGTTGGCAAGGAGATGTTTGAGGGGAGGGTTAATATCAGAGTTAAGTGTTCTATGTATGTAATAGGTGCAATAATAAGTATGGATGTTTTGTATGGTGAGTAGGTTGAGTGTTTTGAATATTGGTGGAGTGTGCTGCCTGTAGTGAGAATTTGTTATCATTCTAACTGCAGCCTTTTGTTGGGTAATTAGTGGTCTGAGATGGTTAATTGTTGTTGAGCCCCATGCACAAATTCCATAGGTGAGATAGGGGTAAATAAGAGAGTGATATAGGGCCAGGAGGGCTGACTGTGGAACATAGTACCGTATCTTCGATAGTATGCCTACAGTCTTGGAAATTTTCTTAGAAATTTGTTGTATATGTGTATGAAATTTGAGTCTATTATCGAGGTGGATTCCTAGGAATTTTCCCTCTGTTAGCTTTGTGATAGGTGATCCATTTATTGTTATGTTAAGAGGTACATCTGTAGGTCTGTTACCAAACTGAATGAAGTAGGTTTTGTCAATGTTTAGTGTAAGTTTGTTAGTCCTCATCCAGGTAGATATTTTCTGTAATTCGGTATTTACAGTATTGGCTAGCGTGACTGGGCTCGGGTGAGAGAAGACGTATGTAGTGTCATCTGCAAATAGTGTGGGTTTGAGTAATTGCGAAGCATTTGGTAGGTCATTTATGTATAGGAGAAAGAGAAGAGGGCCAAGGACACTTCCCTGTGGGACACCAACTGTAATTGGTTGTGCGGAAGAGCTTGCCCCATTTGCGTACACATACTGACTTCTGTTGCTGAGGTAAGACTTGAGGTAGTTGAGGGAGTGCCCTCTTATACCATAGTGTGACAATTTTACGTGGAGCAAGTCATGGTCAACTGTATCAAAAGCTTTACGTAAGTCAATGAAGATCCCCAGTGGGACATCTTTTTTCTCTATTGCAGTGTATATATGTTCTAGCATGAGTATAATAGCATCATTAGTATTTTTATTGGGCATGAATCCAAATTGGCAGGGGTTGAGAATGTTTTGGGAGATGAGGTAGGAGTAGATTCGTTTATGAATTAATTTTTCGAAGATTTTTGAGAGAGGGTGTAAGTTGGATATTGGCCTATAGTTATTCAACTCTGTTTGGTCACCTCCTTTATGGATCGGGGTGACCCTTGCTATTTTGAGAACTGTAGGGAAGGTGGAGGATTCAATGGATTTGTTAAAGAGTGTTGCAATGATTGGTGATAGTACTTGTGACGCTTTTTTGTATATAAAGGGTGGTAAGGTATTTAAATCTCCTGCCTTGTTTTTCAGTGCGTTGATAATAAGGGAGACTTCGTATGGGTTAGTCGGAGCTAGGAACAGTGTGTTCGGGTAGTTGCCAGTGAGGTAGTCATTTGGTGGGGTATCTGAGCTTGGGATTTTATTGGCAAGGTTTTGTCCTATAGTGGAGAAGAAATCATTGAGTCTGTTTGCTGTTTCTGTTGGTGGGAGTTGGGGTTCATCTGATTTTGCTAATTTTATTTCGCTATGTCGTGATATCTTTTTGTTCCCAGAATTTCTGATAGGGTCTTCCAGGTCTTTTTTATATCACCTCGTAAGTTGGATAATCTGTTCTCATAATACAATTTTTTTGCCTTCTTATCAGGCTGGTTAGGATTGACGAGTAACGTTTTGTTTGGTCTCTGGTTATGTGACCCATTCTGTACTGTTTTTCATATTGGTGTTTTGTATTTATGGATTTGAGAATGCTGGGTGTTAGCCAGGGACTGTTCAGTCTCTTAGCTGTCATCTGTTTAGTTTTTTTAGGGCAGTGCTTGTTATAAAGGTATTGGGTCTTTTTTAGAAAATTATTAAAACATTCGTCAATATCTGTATAGATTTCTAGCTCAGTGTGCCAGTCAATGTTTGTTACTGCTGTTGTGAAGTTATTAATGGCTGCCTCATTGTGAAGTCTGAAGGTGACTTTAGTAGTGTCTTGGGGTAATTTACCAAGAGTTGTTATGAGGAAAGTAGGGTAGTGGTCTGTGGTATTATCTGTAATTATGCCTGATTTTAAAGGGGATATGGTGTTGGTCCAGATGTGGTCAAGTAGGGAAATACTAGTCTCTGTAACTCTTGTAGGTTTTGTTACTGTTGGTAGCAACATGCAGTTACTCATTGTGTTTGTGAATTCAGTAACGTGTGGATCCTGGTCTTGCAGGAGATTTATATTGAAGTCACCTGAGAGTAGTAAGTGATCTTTGTTCATGCGTGCATCAGTTATCATACTTCCTAGGTTTTGACTAAATTGGCTAATGTTTGATTGTGGAACTCTGTAGATGTTTATCACTGTGAGAGGTTTTTGTAGGTATTTGGATTTGAATTTAGCTATTATATATTCCCCATGTTCATCCCTTGCTCATCCCTTCCTTCTCCTCCTCTCTCTCTCCCCTTGCCTTTTAGTCCTGCAAGCACACTACAGGCTGATCCTACCCAACTCACATGCTCCACACATTCTAACACTCCCTTCCTCTCTCTCTCTCTCTCTCTCTCTCTCTCTCTCTCTAACCCACTCACACTCAATCACACTCTCTATCTCTCTTTCTTTATCCTACTTTCTCTCCCTCTTCATCTTCCTTCTCATCCTCCCTACTCCTTCTACTCCCCTCCTCCCTATTGCTCTTCCCCCTGTCCCCCTTAGTCTTCCCCCCATCTCTCTTCCCTCTGCTGCTGTCCCCCCTCCAGCTCACTATCCTTTTCCCCTCCCTGCCTCCTCCCCCCTTCTCCCCACAACAAACACCCCCCTCCCTCCCCACAACAAACACCCCCCTCCACACAGCACTTTTGGCATAAGCTCTTCCTTCTGTGGAAAAGAAACATGGGACACCAAAAACCTGGACAGAGAACCAGAGGAATGGTGGATGAAGCGAGCTGTGAACCTGAGAGAGAAAACTGGGAGGCAGAGCTCAAGTGAAAAGAGGAGGAGTGGGGGAGGAGGCTGGAAGAGATCAGCTGGAAAATGGAAGAGAAAATTGCTGAGGAGAGCATGAAATGGGAATTACAAATCACAGCAGCTGAAGCTAAGATACAGAGCTTAGTAGAAGAACTAAAAAGTCTGAAACAGCCTAAAGAACCAAAGGACAGCACAGTCATGACACCAAGAACTACTACATCAGTCAGCAATGAGGGGACAGTGTGCAATGACTCTATCGGACCCAAGGGGGGTCTGGGAAAAGGCAGGGAGATCAGCAGGAACTAATGAGGGGACAAAAGACAATGAAGGAGCTAGACTATACACAGAGGCTCTAACTGACAACTGCCATGTCCAGGTACAGATAAGCACAGGGGCACCAGATAGGGAAGAGACAGTAGGAAGCAATGAGTCAATGGTAGGAACTAATTCGTATCAGAGGATGCTCAGGGATGCACAGTGGGAGGACGAAAGGGAGAGGGCCATTTTTGACTTTGGGCTCCAAGAAGTAGATGGAGAAACTTACGAAGCAAGGAAACAGGAGGAGAAAAAAACGATTGAAAGCATCATGAAAGCAATAGGAGAGGACGACATGACCCAGCTGACAAATTTTCGGAGAACTGGGTGGTTTGCGAGACGAAAAAAGCGTCCAGTCAAAGTGATTTTCAAGGCAGAGTCAACTCGAAACCGGAACCTGCAGGAGAAAGTGCGCCTAAGGGGCAATCAGGAGTTCTGGAGTGTGTACCTCGACCAAGACAGAACACAAGAAGAAAGGATGATACTGAAAGAGAGGGTGCAACATCGCAAGGAGGAATGGGAGGCAAGGAAGGTGGAGAGCAAACACAACCCCCTCCAGTACCACCCACAAAAGGAACACAACCATGACAATCCCAAAGCAATCAAATGACCTAACCCAAAGCCCACTCAATGTACCCTCTGCCCCCATCCCCCTCAGCACAAACCCCACCCCCACAGAAACCTACAGTAACCCACACATCCCCCTCTGCATAAACCCCACCCCCACAGTAACCAACAGTAAACCCACACATCCCCTCAGCTCAAACCCCACCCCACAGAAACCCACAGTAATCCACACAATGTACTCTCTCCCCCCATCCCCCTAACCACAAACCCCACCCCCACTGTAACCCACAGCAACCCACACACTGTACCCTCTATCCCCATCCCACTCACCACAACCCCCACCCCGCTGTAATACCCCCCATAGGTCCTCTCCCCCCATCGCCCTCACCACCCCCACCCCCACTGAAACCCCCCATAGGCCCTCTGCCCCCACCCCTCACACCACAGACCTCACCCCCACAGCAACCCCTATAGGCCCCGTCCAGAGCCCTTGCTCCCCCTAACCCACCTCTCTCCCCAGACCACTGTTATTGAAAAGAAGTTGAAGGTTTGGTACATGAACACAGATGGAATAATGAAAAAATGTGAGGAGTGGCATGAAAGAATCAAGATGTCCACAGACATCGTAGCGGTTAAAGAAACAAAACTCACTGCGATAATAACAGATGCAATCTTCCCACCCGGATACCAGATCCTGAGGAAGGATAAAAGGAGCTGAAGGGGAGGAAGGGTTGCATTACTAATTAAAAACCAGGGTGGTTAACAAGAAATGGAAGGAATGGACGAGATTGGAGAAAGGGATTACATAGTAGGTACAGTTCAGTCAATGGAACACAAGATAGTCACTACAGTGATGTATAACCCACCACAGAACTGCAGGAGGCCAAGAGAGGAATATGATGAGTGCAACAGAGCAATGGTGGACACACTAGCTGAGGTGGCAAGAAGGGCTCGCTCGAGTAGAGCAAAGTTACTGGTCATGGGCGACTTCGGTCACAGGGAGATTGATTGGGAAAACCTGGAGCCTCATGGGGGTCTCAAAACTTGGAAAGCCAAGATGATGGATGTGGTGCTGGCAAATCTCATGCACCAACATGTTAGGGACACTACCAGAGAGAAAGGGGAAGATGAACCAGTAAGACTGGACCTTGTAGTAGCTCAGACATTGAGCACATCACATATGCAAGGCCCCTTGGAGCTAGTGACCATGTGGTTATGAGCTTTGAATATATTGTGGATCTAAAAGTGGAGAGGGTAACAGGAGTAGAAAGGCAAATGCCAAACTATAAAATGGGGGACTACACAGAAATGAGGACCTTCCTGCAGGAGGTTCAGTGGGAACAGGAGTTGGTAGGAAAATCAGTAAACGACATGATGGACTTCGTAACAACAAAATGCAAGGAGGGTAACAAAGGTAACAAAAATAATGGGAAGGACAGAACGAGCCCTTGGTTTACCCGAAGGTGTAGGGAGGCAAAAACTAAGTGCTCTAGAGAATGGAAAAAGTACAGAAGGCAAAGGACTCAGGAAAATAAAGAGATTAGTCGACGAGACAGAAACGAGTATGCACAGATAAGGAGGGAGGAGCAGCGGCAGTACGAAAATGACATAGCATCGAAAGTCAAGTCTGACATGAAACTACTTTACAGCCACATCAGGAGGAAGACAACAGTCAAGGACCAGGTAATCAGGCTGAGGAAAGAAGGTGGGGAGCTCACAAGAAATGACCAAGAAGTATGTGAGGAGCTCAACATGAGATTTCAGGAAATCTTTACAGTGGAGGCTGAAGGGACACTGGGAAGACAAAACAGTGGGGTACATCAACAAGGGATATACCAACAAGTGTTGGGTGAATTACACACAACTGAGGAGGAGGTGGAGAAGCTCCTAAGTGACTTTGATACCTCAAAGGCGGTGGGACTGGATAACATCTCTCCGTGGGTCCATAGAGAGAGAGCAGAGACACTACATGTGCCACTAACCAAAATCTTTAAGACTTCACTTGAAACTGGGCAACTACCTGAAGTATGGAAGAAGGCAAATGTAGTCCCCATCTTTAAGAAATGAAACACTGAATTATAGACCAGTGTCACTGACGTGTATAGTATGCAAAGTCATGGAAAAGATTATCAGAAGGAGAGTGGTGGAGCACCTGGAGTGGAACAAGATTATAAACGACAGCCAGCACTGATTCATGGAAGGCAAATCCTGTGTCACAAACCTACTAGAATTTTATGACAAGGTAACTGAAGTAAGAAATGAGAGGGAGGAGTGGGTTGATTGCATTTTCTTGGACTGCAAGAGGGCCTTCGACACAGTTCCTCACGAGAGATTATTACAGAAGCTAGAGGAACAGGCACATATAACAGGAAGGGCACTGCAATGGATCAGGGAATACCTAATAGGGAGGTATCAGAGTGGGCGCCGGTGACGAGTGGGGCCCCACAGGGGTCAGTCCTGGGACCAGTGCTATTCTTGGTATATGTGAACGACATGACGGAAGGGATAGACTTAGAAGTGTCCCTGGTGTTGCAGATGTGAGGTTAATGACGCAGAATTAAATCAGATGGCGGACCAGACATGTCTACAAGAGACCCTGGACAAGGCTGATGCGTGTCCAGCAACTAGCCCCTAGAATTTAACCTTGCCAAATACAAAGTCATGAAGATCGGAGTAGGACAAAGAAGACCGCAGACAGAGTATAGGCTAGGAGGCAAAAGACTGCCAGCCTCACTCAAGGAGAAAGATCTAGGAGTGAGTATAATACCGAGTACATCGCCAGAAGCACACATTAACCAGATACTGCTGCAGCTTATGGGCGCTTTGGGCAAACTGAGAATAGCGTTTCGCGGTGCCTCAGTAGGAATCGATCAGGACTTTATACACAGTGTACGTCAGAGCCATTCTGGAGTATACGCAGCCACCGGTTTAGAACCCACACCTGGTCAAACAAACGCTCAAAGAATAAGAGGAAAGTGCAAGGTTTGCAACAAGGCTAGTTCCAGATCTAAGGGGAATGTCCTAATGAAGAAAGGTTAAGGGCAATCTGTCCTGACGACACTGGAGACAGGAGGTCAGGGAGACCTGATAACGGCCTACAAAATACTGCATGGAATAGACAAGGTGGACAGCGACCAGAATGTCCAGAGATGGACACAGAAACAAGGGGTCACAATTGGCAGCTGAAGACTCAATGAGTCAAAGGGATGTTTAGGAGTATAATATTCAGCCACATAGTTGTTAAAAGTGAATAAGTCTGAAACGGCGATGTAAAGTGGAGACATGGAACCATAACATAGTTTTAAGACGAGTATGATAAACCTCATGTAAGCAGGGAGAGGGAGGACCATTACTCGGTCAGTGAAGAGGCGGGCCAGGAGGCTGAGTCTCGACCCCTGCGAACTACAATTAGTGAGAACAATTAGGTGAGTCGCACACAGCACGGGCGCTTGTGCGTTGACACAAACCACATTCTCACACATCCCTTGAAACTTGGGCAACAACCGGCCGTATGGATAGGGCAAATGTAGTCCCCATTTTTAAGAAAGGAGACAAAAACGAGGCAATAAACTACAGACCAGTGTCTCTGACGTGTATAGTATGCAAAGTCATGGAGAAGATTATCAGGAGGAGAGTGTTGGAGCACCTGGAACTGAACAAGATTATAAACGGCAACCAGCACAGATTCATAGAAGGCAAATCCTGCCTCACAAACCTTCTGGAGTTCTATGACAAAGTTATAGAAGTAAGACCCGAGAGAGAGGGGTGGATTGATTGCATTTTCCTGGACTGCAGGAAGGCCTTCGACACAGTTCTTCACAGGTGATTAGTGCAGAAGCTGGAGGATCAGGCACGTATAACAGGAAGGGCACTGCAATGGATCAGAGAGTACCTGACAGGGAGGCAACAACGGGTCATGGTATGTGATGAGGTATCACAGTGGGCTCCTGTGACGACACTGGAGGACCGGAGGGTCAGGGAAGACATGATAACAACATACAAAATACTGCGTGGAATAGACAAGGTGGACAGAGACAGGATGTTCCAGATAGGACACAGAAAAACAGGGGTCACAATTGGAAGCTGAAGACTACAGACTAGTCACATTGGGATGTTTGAAGTACTTATTCAGTTCATATAAAACGTCAAGAAGTGTATAGCCCCTAGAAATAATTAGTGGAGGCAGGAATCAACATAGCTTTAAGACGAGGTATGACAATCTCAGGAAGCAGAGAGGGGACCTAGTAGCGATCAGGAAGATGCGGGGCCAGGAGCTGAGTCTTGACCCCGCAACCACAATTAGGTGAGTACAATTAGGTGAGTACAATTTAGGTTAGTACAATTCGTTGAGTACAATAGGTGAACAATTCGGTGAGTACAATAGGAGAGTACACACACGTACTAACTACCTCTTCAATATTAGATAATTTTTTTATACTCTTATCTATTTATTATCTGAACCTGTCAATCCTTGTATCATTCTAACATCCATGTTGCCTAATGTTAATCTATGTAAATGTTAGTATGTTGTGTAGTAATGTTTGTGTTAGTATGATGTGTAGTATGTTGTGTTAGAATGTTTGTTAGAATGTTGTGTAAGTATACTTGTGTTAGTATATTGTGTTAGTATGGTTGTTTAAATGTGTGTTAGTAATTTGTGTTAAATGAAGTGTTAGAATTTTGTTGTTATAGTATATTGTGTTAGAATGATGTGGTTAGAAATTTGTGTGTTAGTATATTGTGTTAGTATGTTTGTTAGAATGTTGTGATTATATATCCTGTTAGAATGTTTTGTTAGAAGTTGTGTAGAATGTTGTGTTAGTATATTTGTGTTAGTATGTTGAGTTAGTAAATATTGTGGTTAGTAAGATGTGTTAGAAGTTGTGTTAGAAAGTTGATTAGTATGTGTTGTTAGAAAGTGTGTTAGTAAAATGTATAGAAATTTGTGGTAAGTATGTTGTGTTAGAATGTTTGTTAGTAAATTGTGTTAGAATTTATGTGTTAGTATATTGTGTTTTAGAAATTTTGTGTTAGAATGTTGTGTTAGTATATTGTGTTAGAATGCTGTTTTTAGTATATTGTGTTAAATGTTGTGTTATATATTGTGTTAGAATGTGTGTTAGTATATTGTGTTAGAATGTTGTGTTAGTATATTGTGTTAGAATGTTGTGTTAGTATATTGTGTTAGAATGTTGTGTTAGTATGTTGTGTTAGTAAGTTGTGTTAGAATATGTGTGTTATAGTTTGTGTTAGAATGTTTGTGTTAGTATTTTGTTTAGAATGTTGTGTTAGTAAAATTTTAGTATGTTGTTTAGAATGTTGTGTTAGTATTTTGGTTAGTATGTTGTGTACTATATTGTGTTTTCTAGTATGTTGTATAGTATTTTGAGTTAGTAGGTTGTGTTAGTATTTTGTGGTTAGTATGTTGTGTAAGTATATATTGTTAGTATGTTGTGTTTAGAATGTTGTGTTAAATGTTGTTTAGTATATTGTGTTGAATGTTGTGTTAGTATATTGTGTTAGGTATGTTGTGATAGAATGTTGTGTTAGTATAGTGTGTTTAGAATGTGTGTTAGTAATTGTGTATATGTTTTGTTAGAATGTATGTGTTAGTATATTAGTGTTAGTATGTTGTGCTCTCAGAATGTTGTGTGTTAGTATGTTATTGTGTTATATATGATATTAGAATGTTTGTTAGTATTGATGTGTTAGTAAATTTTGTTAGCATGTTTATGTCATTTATAATTGTGTTAGTATGTTGTGTTTAGTATGATGTGTTAGAATGTTTGTGTTAGTATATTGTGGTTAAATGTTGTGTTAGTATATTGTGTTAGTAGAAGTGTTAGTATAGTTTGTTAGAATGTTAGTTCGAATGTTGTGTTAGTAAATGTGTTAGTATGATTGTGTTACAATGTTGTTTATTATATTGTTTAGAATGTTTGTGTTAGTAATATGTGTTAGAATGTTGTGTTAAGTATATTGTGTTAGTATGTGTGTTAGTAATATTGAGTTAGAATGTTATGTTAGAATGTTTTTGTTAGTATATTGTGTTAGTATTGTTGTGTTTAGAATTTTGTGTTTAGTATATTGTGTTAGAATGTTGTGTTAGTATATGAGTTAGAATTTATGTTAGAAGATATGTTGAAAGAATGTAGTATAAGAAAAAATGCTAAAGACTGATGAGTTAGAATGATGAGAAAAAGTAAGTATGAGAAAGAAATTAATTAAAGAATTCTGAGTATAGATAAGTTAGCGTAAGAAAGTTTGTTAGAATGTTGTGGTTAGAATGTTGTTTAAGAATTTGTGTTAGTATATTGAGATATTATGATGTGTTAGAAAGTTGTGTTAGTATTATGATTTAGAATGAAGTGTAAGAATGTATGATTAGTAAAGTTGTGTAACAATTATAGTGTTTAGCAAGTAGTGAAAGAAAGAGGTATAAGAATGTTGTGTAAAGAAAGTTTGAGTTAAGAAAGTATGTAAGAAATTGTGAAAACGAAAGATATGTGTACGAAAGTTGTGTTTAAAATGTTGTGATAGACTAGTTGATATGCATGAGGTAATAGAAAGTAGTGAAGAAAGTTTAGTAAGAATGTTGTTTAGAATGTGGTATTTAGAAAGTATGGTTTAGAAATAATGAGATATAATGTTGTGTAAGAAAGGAAGTGTAAGAATGAGGAATAAGAATGATGTAGGTTAGAATGTTGAGTTAGAAGATGTGATGGAAATGATGTTTAGAAAGTGGTATAAGAATGTAGTGTTTAGTAGCTGATGAACGAATGATGTGTTAGAATGGATGTGATTAGAAAGAGGTATTAAATGTTGTGGAAAAGAGAAGCAGTGTTAGAATGTGGTGTTAAATGTATTGTTAGAAAGTGGTATTAGAATGTTGTTTTAGAATGTTGTGGATAAGAATGTTGTTGTTAGAATGTTATGTTTTGAATGTGGGTATTAGAATGTTGTGTTAAATGTTGGTTAGAAAGTTTTGTTAGTATGATGAGATAGATAAGTTGTTTAAGAAAGTTGAGTAAGAATGTTGAGATCGCAATGTAGTGTTTTGTTTTTGGTAAGTAGGTTATGTAGTTAAAGAATGTTGATGTTAGTATATTGGTTAGGTAATTTTAGTGTTAGAATGTGAGTATTAGAAAGTTGTGTAGAATAATGTGTAGAAATGTTGTTGTAATAAAGTTGTTGTTTGTATAAAGTTTTAGTATGTTGTGTAAGAATTTGTTTTTAGAATGTTGTGTTAGAATGTTTTTGTTAAGAATGTTGGTTAGAATGTAGAGGTAGAAAGATGTGAAAGAAAGAGATAAAGAAAGTGTGTAATACATTAGTGATAGAAATGTAGTAGATACGAACAGATGTCTTAGAAAGTGTGTATAGAATGATGTGTTATAAAGATTGTTCGAATGTTGTGTTTAAGAATGTTGTGATTAGAATGTTGTGTTAGAATGAAGTGAAAAATGAATAGAAAGCATGTAGTGTAAGAATGTTGTAGTAAGAATGATGTGTAAGAATATTGTGTTAGAAAGATGTGAAAGCACATGTTGTGATAGACTTTTGTGTATAGAAAAATGAGGATAGAAAGTAGTGAAAGTATGTTATTTAGTTAGAATAGTGGTGAAAGAAAGAGGAGAACATGAAATTGAGTAAATGTAAGAAGAAACGAAATGAAGTGAAGAAAGAGGAAAAATAAAGTTAGTGAAAGACTAAAGAAAGTAATGTAAGTTGTACGAAGAATAGAATGCATTGAAGTGTTAGAAAGTTAAGTGATTCGAATGTATGAGAACGCAAGAATAGAAAGCAAGTATAGATAGAAAATAGAGATAATCCAGAAGTGTAAACAACACAGATGATATTAGCATAAGATGAATGTAGATAAACTCACATAAGGAGAACGCCTAAAGTGTATCGAAAGTAATATAAGGCATAATGATGAGATACTCCATTTATAAGCAAGAGTAGATAACGCGACATAAGAGAAACCATAAGTTAACTCCCAGTATAGAACTCCCTAAATAGTACGACAGAGAGTAAGCAAGTAGTTATAAGAAAGTTGAGTAATCAATGAGGTCAAACGCACATAAAATACGCCAGATGAGAAATTCCAGAATAGATCGACAGTAAGTGAACTCCAGAAATTAAAACTACATAGGACAAAAAGCCTGTATAGGTGGGTGGGTGGGGGGGGGTGTGTGTGTGGGGTGTGGGGAGGGGTGTGGTGGGGGGGGTAACGACAGTTGAATAAGCAACATAATATAACTCCAGAGTGACACTCCAATAAGGATAACCAGACATAAATATAACGCCATAAGAGTACGCCAGAAGTAGTAACTCCATTATTACAACTCCAGATGTAGAAAGACACATATAACGTCCAGAAGATAAACCCTAAGAGGAACGTCCATATTACAACGCAAGAAGATATCGTAATAAAGAACCCATAATATAACTCCATAATATGTAACGCCAGATTACAACGCCATAATAGAACTCATGAAAATAACTCCATAATATAACTACATAAAGAGAACGCCATTAAGAGACTCCCATTAATAGGAAACTCCAAGTGCATATAACGAAACAATATAACTACAGAATGATTAAACTCCATAAATAGAACTACACAATATAACTAACTAATATAACCTCCATGAAATAGAACTCCATAATATAAACTCCACAATATAACTCCATAATATATCTCCATAAGATAACTACACAATATAACTGACATAAAGAAACTCCATAATATAACTCCAGATATAACTACCATAAAGATAAACTCCATAATATACTCCAGAAGAGAACTCCATAATATAACTCCATAAGAGAACATCCTAAGATAAACTACTAATATAACTCCATAAGATCCAACGACAGATTACAACTCCAGTAAGATAAACTCCATAATATAACGTCCATAAGATAACTCCATAATATAACTCCAATAATATAACCCCATAAATAACTGCCATAATATAACACCAAATATAACGCCAAATATAACTACAATAATATAACTGCCATAATAAAACTCCATAAAATAACTACCAGAAAGATAACTCCATAAATATAACTCCATATGTAATAACTCCATAAAGAACGACCATAATATAACTCCATCATATAACTCCATGATTACAACTCCGATAATATAAATCCTAATATAACTCCATAATATAACATCCATAATATAACTCCAATAGTATTAACCCATCCATATAAACGCCAGTAAATATAACTACATAATTATAAAGCCAGTGAAGAGAACGCCAGAAGATACTCCATAATATAAACTCCATACTCATAACCCCCATAATATAACACGCCAGTTATAGAAGCTTCCATAATATAAACCTCCATTATTAATAACTCCAACATATAACTCCTAAATATAAGTCCATTAATAGAACGCCTTATTATAACTCCATAATATAACACCAGAATATAACTCCATAATATAACCTCCATAATATTGTACTCCCCACACCCTCCATAATATAACTCCATATTATAACCCAGTAATATAACTCCATAATAGAACCTCCATAATATACCACTCATAATATAAACGCCATAATATAACTCCAAAATATAACTCCTTAATATAACTACATAATATAATACGAGAATAAAACTCCATAGGTACAACTCCATAATATACCTCCAGAATAGAACTCCATAATATAACTCCATAATATAACTCCATAAGATAAACTCCATATATAACTCCATAATATAACTCCATAATATCACGCCATTATAGAACTACATAAAATATAACGCCATAAGATAACTCCCATAATATAACGACATAATATAACTTCCATAATATAACGCCAGTATGAGAACGTCCATAATATAACTACATGAATATAACGTCCAGTAATATAACTCCATATACAACTTCCATAATATAACTCCATGAATATAACTCCATAATATACCATCCAGAATATAACTCCATAATATAAAACTTCCATCATATAACTCCATAATATAAATACATAATATAACTCCATAATATACGCCATAATATAACTCCATATAATAACTCCAGACCGATAAACCCCGTAAATATCACTCCAGAATATAAGGCCATTAATATAACTCCATATTATAACTCGCAACCATTATAACTCCATAAATAATTCACTCAATATAACTCCATATTAGAACGCCATAATATACTCATAATATAACTCCATAGATAACCTCCATAATATTACTCCGATAATAGAACTCCCTGAGTATAACGCCATAATATAACTTCCATAATATTAACATGTCTCATAATATCCTCCATAATATAACTCCATAAGAGAACTCCATTAAATATAACTCCCATAATATACCTCCATTATTATACTCCATAATATAACGTCCAGTAATATAACTCCATATTAAACTCCATATTAGAACTCCATAATATAACTCCATAACATAACTCCATAAGATACTCCATAATATTAACGCCATAATCTATACCTCCCATATTATAAAGGCCATAATATAACTCTCCATAATATAACTCCAAATATGTACTCCATAATATAACTCCATAAGATAATAATCCAAGAGATAACTCCAGAGATACAACCCAAACACTCCTCCGCCATCCTAGATCTGCCACAAATCCTACTCACCCACCCTAGATCTACATAAATACCTAGACCAAAACACGACACAACCACACGAGACCGTCCAATATTCAGTCCGTACCCGGCAGGGAAACCCACCTCCCCGCACACCTCCCAACCCAACCACACAGCCCACATGACCCCAAACCCACCACAGGCACCACACACACACACACCACACCTCACTCATACACAACGACAATCACACACAACTCTACCACGCCACACCACACACACCACTCACACAGCACACCACAATCACACGACATCACTCACACTCTCTCTCTCTCACAGTGGGAACCGGATACATACAACCTTAAAGACCCACGTGTAGTCGACAGCCATATAAACCCCATTAACCAAGGCACCCTTGCCAAGACCAGGACATGGATGCACCAAGGCAGGGGAGGCACCATGGTAGGAGAACACAATGTCAGTGAGACACCATGTAGGGTGACACCAATGCAGTTGACACCAAGGCAGGGATACACCATGGCAGGGAGACACCATGGCAGGGTGACACCATGGCAGGGGTGACACCAATGGCAGGTGGCACCATTGGCAGGGTGGCACCATGGCAGGGTGACACCAAGGCAGAATGACACCATAGCAGAGTGACACCATAGTCAGTAGAGACGACCATGGCAGGGTGACACCAAGGCAGTGGCCCTATGACAGGGTGGCACCAAGGCAGGGTGGCACCCATGATACGAAAAAATATTCTATATAAGGGAGACAAATTCTTTTTTAAGTTGCTTGTACTCGCCTGTATGTGTGGCCGCGGGCGTCGAAGCGACTGCCTTCAGTCCCCGCTAAACCGAGAAGAATGATGGAAATTGGAACTACAAGAACACAGTCCCACAATCCCGCGCTGCTAAAAACCATTTTACTAGTACCACAGTACCTGCAGCTGCTCATACTACTTTACTAGTACCACAGTACCTGCAGCTGTTCATACCACTGTACTGACCACCTGAACCTTGTCTGTAGTTCTGAAACTCACGTCAGAGTGCCGGTGGCCGCTACCAGCAGTAAGAAGTAACTAGCAGACCAGTGTATCACACTGATGAGTTGGTTTGGGGCTGACATCTTAAGGAGTAGTCTGTCCCAGGTCAAACACTGTCACATTCCCTTTACATCTGTGTTAAACCGCTTGCCACGGAGTTTCACGTGAAGGGTTTCGAGAAATTGTATATTTCTGCCCTAGTAAAAAAATGGTCTAAATGACAGAGTTTATTTAAAACCTTCAACGTTGGTTTGAGGTCACCTCGTGACCTCTTGTTTAGTACCTTGAAGGTTAGTTTGAGGTCACCTCGTGGCCTCTGTTTACATTTTTTACGAATCGAGGTATTTAAATCCTTCGATGTTTCTTAATAATATCTTGTGTTTAGTTGCTCGTCTTGGCACTTCCTCGTATCTGTTATCCTCGTTTATGGAATTTACAGACCAAGTGGAAGTCATCCAGTGGTCTCTGACATTACCTTTGTACGACGTAATATTGTCTCTGGTCATGTGTGAACGATACTTCTTACTGTGAAGGTCAGCTTGATGTAGACTGTTTCTCACAGTAGTGTTTTCTGTGTCATTATTTATTAGTATTGCAAGGTCTGTCACTCTATCAGTAGGTTACTATATGTCATTATGACTGTTATGTAAAAGGACGCAAATGTAACTAATGTCATTTTATTGCGGCAACGTTTCGCTCTCCAGGAGCTTTATTAACCCGTAACGGCTTGATAAAGCTCCTGGAGAGCGGAACGTTGCCACAATAAAATGTCACATGAATTACATTTGTGTCCTTTTACCAAACATATTGACGGTAATTCTACCAACATTAATTCAGTCATTATAACTATCACAAGGTCTCTCACTCTGCAGTAGTATCTGTCGGTAAGTTACTGTATAAGATACTCGTATTTTATATTCTAATGTCTATACTGCCTCACCTTGCGTGTGTCCACATTGAACATCGTCTCTCCCTCAGCACCTCCTCAGGTCTTCTCAGTACCTAGTCGGTCACAGACGCCACTATTTTTTCCGTTTTTTTGCTTTTTTTAAAAACTTTTTAAACTTTTTTTTTAAAAAAATTGGCCAATAACTTGGGAAAAACCGCCAAATTAAATTTTAAACATTTTATTTGCCAAAAGTTTCTTTTTAACTGATTTTAAAAAATGAAAATTTTTAATGCGGGGGGGGGGGATTTCCCTCCTCACCTTAGCTGATTTTTTTTTTTTTTTTCCAATTTTTAAACTTAAACCCCATATTCAGTTTTAGCCCTTTTTCTACCATGGGGTTTTCCCCCCTCCGGGGAATCTGTATTTTTTTTTAAAAAAGAAA
>NC_069408.1:50327064-50349874 GCF_026875155.1 Cherax quadricarinatus | reverse complement strand
TGACTGTGGAATTACTAACTCTTCTGCTAGGAGTACTCAACTCGGTTGTTCGATACAGTAATTCTTGGCTCATTACAAAGTCACTAATGGGTGCTGGTGGCTTCACAGTCAGAATAAGATCTTCCTGGAGCAGGAATCGAATCACACCAGACCACAAGGGATCGGTTCTTTCTTACTGGAGGAATGAACAAACTCGATGGAGTGAATGACTCTCCAAGTTTATATTTTGAGGTGAAAGGCAGGTGATTTTCTTAGCCAAACACTTTTTAAACTTATAATAAATATTCACTGAGTAAGCTATTGATATGCATGAGACAGCCATGCAAGAGGTTCCCATTACATCAGGAGAGACTGGCCACCTCGTCAATCATTGGAGCCTGGGATGAAAAATGTTCAACATCCACCTCTCATTGAACCAAACAAAATTTTGCTACCACCACTACACATAAAACTGGGGCTCATGAAAAACTTTGTAAAAGCTGTGGACAAATCCGGTCATGGATTCAAGTATTTAACATCAAAATTCCCCTCACTGAGCGACGCTAAGATAAGAGAGAGAGTCTTCAGATTCGAGAGCTTCTTAAAGATGGTGACTTTGAATCAGACCTTCATGGGGAGGAGAAAGCTGCTTGGGAAGCATTCAAGTTAGTGGCAAAGGGATTTCTCGGAAACAGAAGGGAAGGCAACTGTGAAGAATTGGTGGAGAACCTCATCAAGGCTTACAAGAACATGGGATGTAACATGTTACTTAAAATACACTTTTTGGACTCACATTTAGACTTTTTTCCAGCGAACTGTGAGGTAGTTAGTGACGAACATGGTGAAAGGTTTCACCAAGATATTTCAATCATGGAAAAATGGTACCAGGGTAAATGGGGCACAAGAATACTTGCGGACTGTTGCTGGACATTGGCAAGAGATGATTCTTCGGCCCACTATAAGCGTCAAGCAAAAAGGCAGAGTAGGTACATACTGACACATATTGTACGTTATAATAAAATAATCAAATATTACTTGTCTCGTATCTGTAAACCAACAACCAATAAGCATTTTTCAAGGTGATATTTGGATTCAGGACATGAAAATACATAAGAATCAACTAATCTCATTTAAGAAGCATACAACTTTTCAAAAATTGTTGACCAGTGATTTACTAGGTAGGATACACCAGTGTTAAAATGTTGAAGGTGATCAGAAGAGACTGTCTCCACCTGTCACACGGAAACACAATTTGGTAATGAGCTGCGTAGCGTCGTACACAGGTCATCCATGCATGGATATACTCCGGGAATCGTGTCTAAAATACATTACACAAACTTTGAAAACTTGAAGCCGATCCAATAAAACGTTCTTGAATAATAAACGAAAATTTGTGAGAAAGGAAACGAAGATGTTGCTGAGAATGTTCTGAAGAATAGAAAAGTCTTCCCTCGTTAAATTTTAAAAAACCATAAAATCACATATTAAAACAACATAAAACCGCAGATTTTATTCTTTTCCAGTTTATTTTTCTCATTTACAATCTATTTAAAATTCTCAACAATCCTTTAAGAAAGAAAATATTTTATTTTAAATTTTTAAAAGAAATCTTGTTTGATAAAATTGAAAAAAAAAAATTGGTAAATCAGCATCCACACTGCCCAAAAATAATAAACACATAAATCCTATTAATATAAACCAGTAATTAGGGTTTGAATCGGCTTAGAAGAGGCATTCTCTTGTTATTACATGTGTGGAAAATTACATTTATCTGAATGTATCATTATGTACATAACAGTAAATGAATGAATATAATATATACAGTATTTTCCACAACATGGGGATCAACTGACTTTGTAAAACTGCCAAGTTTGCACATTTGAGAGTTAACAAGTTGTGTTTTAGTGAAGACCATCAATTGTAAAAGTTTGAAACCGACCACAAAAGGCGTTCTTCAGTAATTAATGTGATTCCAACAATTAATTTTTTTTTTTTTTAATATTTCAGTAAAATTCAAAAAAATTCTCCTACTGGTACTACTAAACTTGCGGGTTATCATCCGTCTTATAAATACATCGTCAATAATATTTTGAAACCGACCGGAAGAAGCATTCTTTAGTGACTGAATAAAAAATAAATATACCCAATAACAGAATGAGCTTTGTGTTCAGGAAAACACAACAGTGATAAAAATTGAAGCCGATCGGACGAGTCATTCGCCAGTTATGGCGCGGATTCTAACCAACCATTTTAAGCATTTTTTATACTATTATGCTTGATCAACACTTTTGCCAGCACATAAACCAAATTTAACAGGTACTATCCTGCCCCTAAGATACATCAACCGTTATATACTGAAGACATTCAGAAGAAGTCAACTGAAAATTATTTAAAGTGATTTAACGGGAAAAATGCCATATTATTTTACACATAAAATGATCAAGTGTGCAGTAAGACTCTCGACTCTCACTCTCCACCGTCCTCAGGTTAACAGGTAACTTTTGGAACATTTGAAGCTCTTCCACTGACTGACGATTTTGGAAGTTATCCCGGCCATTCCAGGATGCTGGGAATGAATTCAACAACTTTGGTTGTAGGTCACGTGAACATACCAATTGTTCCAAGAGTCTGGTCCTAGCTACCGCACACAATAGCTGAAAAATTGAAGCCGATTGGATGAAGCATTCTCGAGTTATGTGCGAAATAAAAGCTGAAAGAAGAGAAAGTATC
The DNA here is from genome assembly GCF_026875155.1 of Cherax quadricarinatus. Taxonomy (NCBI): domain Eukaryota; kingdom Metazoa; phylum Arthropoda; class Malacostraca; order Decapoda; family Parastacidae; genus Cherax; species Cherax quadricarinatus. The sequence continues at coordinate 50,347,165 of NC_069408.1, read as the reverse complement.
AGACAACCTATTAAAAGTCCCCCGTGTTTGATACTTAATAACCACAAGAACAACGAAGAGAACAACAACAACAACAACTACGAGTACCACTACATCAACAACAACAAGCAAACTAATTACATTACATCTGTCAGACACAGCAACATCTTGGGATCTTGATTTCAAGTAACCTAACCCATCTTAACCTAACACAACCTGACAAAACTTTACATAACCTAACCCCACCTAACTTAGAAATGAGCTTAAAACCCTATGTGAAAGTGTGACGTAGATATTAGAAGGACTGGTTGAATATATGTCCTTATAATAATAATAATAATAATAATAATAATAATAATAATAATAATAATAATAATAATAATAATAATAATAATAATAATCTTTACTTCTACAAGTACATGATAACTTATACAGACCATCAATGACATACTGTATAGAAAGCCCTTTTATGCAGAGCATTTCGGGCAAATTAGGCTAATTTTGTCCTCAGGATGTGATCCACACTAGTTGGCTAACACCCAGGTACTTATTTACTGCTAGAAGAACAGGGACAGCACGTGTCCCTGCTCGAACCACGGACCTCAGTGTGTGAGCTGAGTGCGCTACCAACCGAGCTACGGTGTATTTTGAAAAGGACTTACCTTGTATGGGCCAGTAGGCCTGCTTCAGTGTTCCTCCATTCTTATGTTATGTTGATTCAGGGAATTGTTCAATGCTTGCCTAACCTACAGGCATGACTTACACTGGTGTATTTTACCACTAGTGACTCTGCCTCCTGCTGCTTCAACTCACCTGACTGCAGTATATAAGCAGTCAGGTGAGTGTATATGCTGCACATTTCTTAAGATTGATGGACTGAACACATCGACTCCAGACTGAGGGACTGATTCCCCTCCGCCATTCTTCTCTGTACTGGAGTGACGAAGCCATTGACTGGAGAACAGTTTCAAAAATAAAGATTTCCAACTGTTGCACAAGTGTCTCATTCTTTAACAACAAGCAACATAGGACTGCTGAGTCGGTCCTCTCTCTCTCTCTCTCTCTTCCAGTAACTCACCACCGCGTCCCCCGCTTTGCTATCTTACCCTATAATTACCAGTAAATATTCTCTTCTCTCTCTCTCTCTCTCTCTCTCTCTCTCTCTCTCTCTCTCTCTCTCTCTCTCTACACACACACACACACAGAATAAGGTCTCCTCCTGTGTGCTACTGTATGTTAAACGTTTACTGGATAAAGTACTCAAACAGTGCACCTTCAGAGTGTCAGTGTAAACTAACGTTAGTAGCTCTCCACACTAAATGAACCAGAAAGATAACAATGTTCACTAACGAAGGATATAATAATGTTATGACGCTGATGACATTACCTAAGCAAGAAAGATATCATTTCAAGATATCATTGAAAGAGAGCACTGAAAACTATTACTGAAAGAGATCAGTGAAAATAATCAGTGAAAAATATCAATGAAAATAATGTTAGCTAACAGGAGTTCTTAGCTAACTAGAAATAACAGTGTTAGTCAACTACAGATAACAATGTTAGTTAACTAGAGATAATGTTAGTTAACTAGATATAATGTTAGCTAATTAGAAATAATGTTAGCTAACGAGAGACAATGTTAGCTAACGAGAGATAATATTTGCTAACTAGAGATAATGTTAGCTAACTAGAGATAATGTTAGCTAATGAGAGATTATGTTAGCTAACGAGAGATAATGTTAGCTAACTAGAGATAATGTTAGCTAACCAAATATAACAATGTTAGTTAATGAGAGAGAGATTAGCTAACAAAAGGTAACAGCGTTAGCTAACGCTATAGCGCTGTTACAACATATATTGGCGGGGAAGCGGTAAATCAGTAAGGGTTATGCAGCGCCTCCAGAACGGGAGGTAATGAAGATTAACCCAAGGAAGGAGAGGGTAGCTACACTTCCTTGGATCAAAAGCCCTTCACAAGCATCAATGAACCCCACCTCTTTGAAGGGACTGATGATCCTAACTCAACGAAAGCGACAGATATTCAGAAAATAATAGTGACAGCAGAGACACACGTGAGAACTGAGGGAAGAGGAAGAGGTGGGAGGAAGAGGAGGGAAGAGGAAAGAAGAGGAAGAGAGGTTATGAGAGAAAGACGTATATGAGAAAAAGTGAGGAGAGGAACACCAGCAGGTAGACCGTATTAAGTCAAGTAATAATAAGACCGTAATAAGACTCAGTGCTGACTAGAGTACCACTGTCACTCTCAGTGTTGACAAGAGTACCACTATCACTCACACCAGTGTCACTCTCAGTGCTGACAAGAGTACCACTGTCACTCACACCAGTGTCACTCTCAGTGCTGACAAGAGTACCACTGTCACTCACACCAGTGCCACTCTCAGTGTTGACAAGAGTACCACTGTCACACTCAGTGTTGACAAGAGAACCACTGTCACACTCAGTGCTGACAAGAGTACCACTGTCATTCTCAGTGTTGACAAGAGTTCCACTGTCACTCACACCAGTGTTACTCTCAGTGCTGACAAGAGTACCACTGTCATTCTCAGTGTTGACAAGAGTACCACTATCACTCACACCGGTGTCACTCTCAGTGCTGACAAGAGTACCACTGTCAGACTCAGTGCTGACAAGAGTGCCACTGTCACTCTCAGTGTTGACAAGAGTACCACTGTCACACTCAGTATTGACAAGAATACCACTGTCACACTCAGTGCTGACAAGAGTACCAATGTCACTCTCAGTGTTGACAAGAGTTCCACTGTCACTCACACCAGTTTCACTCTCAGTGCTGACAAGAGTACCACTGTCACTCTCATTGTTGACAAGAGTGCCACTGTCATACTCAGTGTTGACAAGAATACCACCATCACACTCAGTGTTGACAAGAGTACCAATGTCATTCTCAGTGTTGACAAGAGTTCCACTGTCACTCACACCAGTTTCACTCTCACTGCTGACAAGAGTACCACTGTCACTCTCAGTGTTGACAAGAACACCACTGTCACTCACACCAGTGCCACTCTCAGTGCTGACAAGATTACCACTGTCACTCTCAGTGTTGAGAAGAGCACCACTGTCACTCTCAGTGTTGACAAGAGCACCACTGTCACTCTCACTGCTGACAAGAGTACTACTGTCACTCACACCAGTGTCACTCTCAATGCTGACAAGAGTACCACTGTCACTCATACCAGTGTCACTGTCAGTGTTGACAAGAGTACCACGGTCACACTCAGTGCTGACAAGAGTACCACTGTCCTTCTCAGTGTTGACAAGAGTTCCACTGTCACTCACACCAGTGTCACTCTCAGTGCTGACAAGAGTACCACTGTCACTCTCAGTGTAGACAAGAGTACCACTGTAACCCACGCCAGTGTCACTCTCAGTGTTGACAAGAGTACCACTGTCACTCATACCAGTGTCACTCTCAGTGTTGACAAGAGTACCACTGTCACTCATACCAGTGTCATTCTTAGTGTTGACAAGAGTACCACTGTCACTCTCACCAGTGTCACTCTCAGTGTTGACAAGAGTACCACTGTCACTCACACCAATGTCACTCTCAGTGTTGACAAGAGTGCCACTGTCACTCACACCAGCGTCACTCTCAGTGCTGATAAGAGTACTACTGTCACTCTCACCAGTGTCATTCTCAGTGCTGACAAGAGTACCACTATCACTCACACCAGTGTCACTGTCAGTGCTGACAAGAGTACCACTGTCACTCTCAAGCATTCGCAAGAGTACTACTGTCACTCTCACCAGTGTCATTCTCAGTGCTGACAAGAGTACCACTATCACTCACACCAGTGTCACTGTCAGTGCTGACAAGAGTACCACTGTCACTCTCAGTGTGACAAGAGTACAACTGTCACTCTCAGTGTTGACAAGAGTACTGCTGTCACTCAACATGTGTCACTCTCAGTATTGACGAGAGTACCACGTCACTCACACAGTGTCGCTCTCAGTGCTGACAAGAGTACCACTGTCACTGTCATGTTTGCAAGAGTACCACTGTCACTGTCAGTGTTGGCTAGAGTACCACTGTCACTCTCAGTGTTGACAAAATATCACTGTCCCTCTCAATGTTGATAAGACACCACTGTCACTCACACCAGTGCCACTCTCAGTGCTGAACAAGAGTACCAGTGTCACTCTCAGTGTTGACAAGAATACCACTGCTACTCAGTCTTGTCACTCTCAGTGTTGACAGGAGTACTACTATTACCCACAGTGGTGTCACACTGTTGACAAGAGTACCACTGCTACTCAGTCTTGTCACTCTCAGTGTTGACAGGAGTACTACTATCACCTACAGTGGTGTCACACTGTTGACAAGAGTACCACTGTCGCTCGGTCTTGTCACTCTCAATGTTGACCAGAGTTACACTATAACCCACAGTTGTGTCACAATGTTGACAAGAGTACCACTGTCACTCAGTCTTGTCACTCTCAGAGTTGACAGGAGTACTGCTATCACCCACAGTGGTGTCACAGTGTTGACAAGAGTACCACTCTTGTCACTCACTCACCAAAACACTTACCAACAAGAGTGGATACACACTCTGGAAACAAGATTACCACACCACTACTAAACACGAGGAGAATGTAAACCTCTTAAGACAAAGCACGAACTTGCTTCTTGTAAGACAGGTGTGTGATCCAGGAAGCTTACTGGAAGACAGGTGTGTGATCCAGGAAGCTTACTGTAAGACAGGTGTGTGATCCAGGAAGCTTACTGGAAGACAGGTGTGTGATCCAGGAAGCTTACTGGAAGACAGGTGTGTGATCCAGGAAGCTTACTGGAAGACAGGTGTGTGATCCAGGAAGCTTACTGGAAGACAGGTGTGTGATCCAGGAAGCTTAATGGAAGACTGGTGTGTGATCCAGGAATCATACTGGAAGACAGGTGTGTGATCCAGGAAGCTTACTGGAAGACAGGTGTGTGATCCAGGAAGCTTACCGGAAGACAGATGTGTGATCCAGGAAGCTTACTGGGAGACAGGTGTGTGATCCAGGAAGCTTAATGGAAGATAGGTGTGTGATCCAGGAAGCTTAATGGAAGACAGGTGTGTGATCCAGGAATCTTACTGGAAGACAGGTGTGTGATCCAGGAAGCTTACTGGAAGACAGGTGTGTGATCCAGGAAGCTTACTGGAAGACAGGTGTGTGATCCAGGAAGCTTAATGGAAGACAGGTGTGTGATCCAGGAAGCTTAATTGAAGACAGGTGTGTGATCCAGGAAGCTTACTGGAAGACAGGTGTGTGATCCAGGAAGCTTACTGGAAGATTGGCGTATGTTCCAAGAAGCTTATTGTAAGACAGGTGTGTGTTCCAAGAAGCTTATTGTAAGACAGGTGTGTGTTCCAAGAAACTTCTTATAAGACAGGTGTGTGATGTAAGAAACTTCTTACAAGATGTGTGATCCAAGAAGCTTGATGAAAGAAGTATGTAAGAAGAAGAGTGAGGGAATACGAGTTTGGCAACTTTACAAAACTAATTGAAGAAGTGATGAAGATAATGTTCAAAGAATAGAAACAGAAAACTTGAAGGAAGGAAGGAAGGAAGGAAGGAAGGAAGGAAGGAAGGAAGGAAGGAAGGAAGGAAGGAAGGAAGGAAGGGACTAACAAAAACTGACACAGAAGGAATTAATGCTATGATTAAAGGATAGGATCAAGGTAAATCAAATTAGAGAGAACACAGGAATAAAATACAAAGGAATAATGAAGCAAGTGGTTCATTAATCTGCTTCCCTTTTTCTTTCCTTTCTCTCTCTCTCTCTCTCTCTCTCTCTCTCTCTCTCTCTCTCTCTTTCTTTCTGTCTCTCATGCAAATTGATATCGCAAATAGAGATAGAGTGAATTAAGAGGACGAGGGAGATGGGTGGAAGGTGAAGACATAAGTCATTTGGTAGAGGTTAAAAAGTGGGATGACTTAGACAAAGACGTAGTTGAGGTAACCTTAATACCTTGCTTCAAAAATAAATACATGGCCCAAGAGCCCAGCAATTATTATTTTGATAAAAAAAATCTAGAATACTGAGTCAGGACTTTAGGGTCGACCCCTGTAAACACAAATCAGTACACACACACACACAAATACAAACACAAAACACACTCACACACACACACACACACACACACACACACACACACACACACACACACACACACACACACACACACACACACACACACAAATACAAACACAAACCACACTCACACACACACACACACACACACACACACACACACACACACACACACACACACACACACACACACACACACACACATACACACACAAGACCAATATTGTCTCACGACCTCCTGTGTCTAAACCTACTTCTTTCCATTCTTGCTCACTGCTCCAATATTGTTACACGAGCGTCAACATGGCGTTCTCCACTCCCTCCAGCACTCTGCCACACTTACTCCATGCGCCAATATAGCCTAAACAACCTTCAAATTGGCAGTCGAGTTTATTAAAGAAGCAAGAGAAGTGGCAGAAGAAAGTGGGTCTGGAGGTAAACAAAGATGGTGGCGGAGGATATGACGTCACGTGATGGCGACGGATATGACATCACACGAATGGCAACATATATGACATCACATATAATAGGTAGCCTGTAGCTTATGGTAGCGTCATAGGTATAAACGAAGGCCCGGTTCAATCAGGGGCAAGTGGGGACGATGCTCAAATCTAACACCTGCTGTCGCTGGTCACCTAATAGTAAGCATATTATTGTAATTATTAGTTCCACGGGGAAGCTCTCAACTCATAAGGGCCATACAGTGCCTTGGGGAATGGAAGGTAATCAGGTTTGATCCGAGGAAGGGATGGTAGTAGTAGTAACATCACAAGTGTAAAAGAGATCAATCTCTTGCTTTGTACCTCTCGGCTTCCCTGTCTCCCCTGCCCTCCGTAATTCCTTCTCACCTTTTTCTTTTCTCTCTCTCTCTCTCTCTCCCTCTCTCTCTCTCTCTCTCTCTTTACTCCACCTTCTCTCTTTTCTTCATTTACTTCCTGTTGTTTTCTTTCTTATCCTTCACCTTTCTATTCATTAATTCCTCCCTCATACACTCCTCTCTCATCCTCTTCCTTCCTCCCGTCTCCCTCTTCTTCCCTTCCTTCTCCCCCTCTCCATTCTCTGCATTCGTTCCCTCCCCTACCCCCCTTCACTCTCCTTTCCTCTCCCTCCCTCTCTTCTCTCCTTCCTTGTCCTTCACTCTCCCTCCGTCTCCTTCCCTCTCCGTCCCTCTCCTCTCTCTTCCCTCTTCTTTACTTTCCCTCCCTTTCCTTCCCTCTCCTTCTCTCTCCCTCTCCTTCACTCTCCTTCTCTCACCTTCCCTCTCCCTCCCTTTCCTTCTCTCTCCCTCTCCTTCACTCTCCTTCTCTCTCCTTCCCTCTCCCTCCCCTCTCCTTCACTCTCCTCTCTCCTTCCCTCTCCTTCTCTCTCCTTCCCTTCACTCTCCCTCCCTCTCCTTCTCTCTCCTTCACTCTCCTTCCCTCTCCTTCTCTCTCCTTTCCCTTCACTCTCCCTCCCTCTCCTTCTCTCTCCTTCCCTTCACTCTCCCTCCCTCTCCTTTCCTCTCCCCAATCTCCTTCCTTCACTCTCCCTCTCCTTCTCTCCCTTTCCTCCCTCTCCTTCCCTCTCCTCTTTCCTTCCTTCTCCCTTCATTTCCTTCCCCTTTCTCTCCCCTCCTTCTCCTTCCCTCCCTCTCCTTCCTTCATTCTCCCTCCCTCTCCTTCTCTCCCTTTTCACTCTCCTTCTCTCCCTTTCACTCTCCTTCTCTCCCTTTCACTCTCCTTCTCTCCCTTTCACTCTCCTTCTCTCCCCTTTCACTCTCCTTCTCTCTCCCCTCCCTCCCCTTCTCTCTCCCTTCCTCTCCTTTACTCTCCTTCCCTCTCCTTCACTCTCCCTCCCTCTTCTTCCCTCTCCCTCTTCTTTACTCTCCCTCCCTCCCCTTCGCTCTTCCTTCCTCTCCTTTCCTCTCCTACCCTCTCCCTCCCTCTCATTCCTCTCACAGCCTCTCAACTTCATACACGTTATTTCACTTTTTATTTTTCTTGAATATGTAATTTTTCTCTTACTCTCTTCTATCCTTGTCTGACAAAACTTAGCAAGACTCGTGACTGAAGTCCTCCTCCAGCCTGGCAGGAGGAGGAGCTGCTCCTGCAGCAGCAGGGAAGTCCTCCTCCAGCCTGGCAGGAGAAGGAGCTGCAGCTGCAGCAGCAGGGAAGTCCTCCTCCAGCCTGGCAGGAGGAGGAGCTGCAGCTGCAGCAGCAGGGAAGTCCTCCTCCAGCCTGGCAGGAGGAGGGAGCTACAGCTGCAGCAGCAGGGAAGTCTTCCCAGCCTGGCAGGAGGAGGAGCTGCAGCTGCAGCAGCAGGGAAGTCCTCCTCCAGCCTGGCAGAGAGGAGCTGCACCTGCAGCAGCAGGAAAGTCCTCCTCCAGCCTGGCAGGAGGAGGAGCTGCACCTGCAGCAGCAGGGAAGTCCTCCTCCAGCCTGGCAGGAGGAGGAGCTGCACCTGCAGCAGCAGGGAAGTCCTCCTCCCAGCCTGGCAGGAGGAGGAACTGCACCTGCAGCAGCAGGGAAGTCCTCTTCCAGCCTGGCAGGAGGAGGAGCTGCAGCTGCAGCAGCAGGGAAGTCCTCCTCCAGCCTGGCAGGAGGAGGAGCTGCAGCTGCAGCAGCAGGGAAGTCCTCCTCCAGCCTGGCAGGAGGAGGAGCTGCACCTGCAGCAGCAGGGGAAATCCTCCTCCAGCCTGGCAGGAGGAGGAGCTGCAGCTGCAGCATCAGGAAGTCCTCCTCCAGCCTGGCAGGAGAGGGAACTGCACCTGCAGCAGCAGGGAAGTCCTCCTCCAGCCTGGCAGGAGGAGGAGCTGCAGCTGCAGCAGCAGGGAAGTCCTCCTCCAGCCTGGCAGGAGGAGGAACTGCACCTGCAGCAGCAGGGAAGTCCTCCTCCAGCCTGGCAGGAGGAGGAGCTACACCTCAGCAGTCAGGGAAGTCCTCCTCCAGCCTGGCAGAGGAGGAGCTGCACCTGCAGCAGCAGGGAAGTCCTCCTCCAGCCTGGCAGGAGGTGGAGCTACACCTGCAGCAGCAGGGAAGTCCTCCTCCAGCCTGGCAGGAGGAGGAACTGCACCTGCAGCAGCAGGGAAGTGGAGAAAGGAAGAGTAGAGGGCAGAAAGGAAGAGGTGAATGAAGAGGAAAATAGGATAGAAAAGAGAGTGGTAAAAGTGGATGAAGGAGAGAAGATGAAGTGGAGGCAGAATAGAAAGAAGAGATGAATATTTCAAGATTTACATATCTCCAGAAGCACAAAGCTCTTTAGCCTTCTATATAACAACAAGACGGACAAGCAACATACAACTAAACACACAACAACAGTAAATTCATCAAGTCAATAAAACAATGCCACAAAAGGGTAAACACTTTACTATATATTAAATAATCCATGAATCCATAAATGATAAAATATTCACGGTGCCCCGTAGCTCGACCGCTAGCGCCTAGGGTCGATCCCCGGTACGGGTGGAAACATTAGGACGTGCTTCCTTAAGACACCCGCTGTCCCTGTTCTCCTATCAGTAGTGTGGGTCGCATCCTGGGACAAAATTAAGCTAATTTGCCCGAAATGCTCAGCATAACGAGGTTTCTATATAGTAGTATGCCACTGATGTCAGCTATGCTGACATCAATGTACTTGAAGAAATAAAGATTATTATTATTATTATTATTATTATTATTATTATTATTATTATTATTATTAAAAATGCCACTGAGGTCTGTAGAGACATCTCGGTGAAGTAATCCGGTATGGCTGGTGCCTGAGGTAAACTGTATATCACAGCAACACGGCGCAAGTAGCACAGAGCAGGATTCCCTGCAAGCAGGAACACCCCTGCAAGGATCGCTGTAAAAGTTCATCCCTACAATACTGAGACTTTTCCTCACGTGCCTAGCACACCAGCACCACTCTACCCTTGTGCTGGGAATGTTCACGGGATAATTACACTTTGTGCTACCTCAAAAGTTCCTAGCAAGGTGCCCAGCTTCCTTAAAAGAGCCTAGAAAAAGTGTCGACTTTCTTAAAACTTTCCAGCAAAGCGTCAGCTTTTCTAGAATTCCTACTGGCATCGTTTTTCCTAGAACTTTCTAACAAGAAGTCATTTTCTTATATTATTAAGCACATATTCAATATATATATATATATATATATATATATATAAAATATATATATATATATATATATTATATATATATATATATATATATATATAATATGTAGTGAGAACGAAACAGCATCTGGTGAACTCAGTTCTAAAGTAGAACAAGGCCTACCAGATGGCAGCACCAGGCCTAGGCGGAATGCATGAAATACAATGCCCGACAGGGTTTATATCACTCGGGCGCGCTACCCATAGTTGTCCTGACCATAATAGATGATGGATAAACTCTTGTAAGAAACAGGGCACTGGATGCTAGGCATGAATGGTAAAAAAATACGTACAATAGACAACAAAACTTCCTAACATGGGAGAAGGAAAAAAAACGGGGTGTGCTAAAAAAATGGTGTGGAAGATGCAGTGAGCCACAGCAGGGCGCCACGGCAAGCAGAAACTCTGGCTGGAGGAAATACGCCATCCTGGAACTGAACCCGCAGACTGTGCAACGTCAGTAGACATCACTGCGGCTGAGCTGCGAAGCCAGGCAGGGTCCTCGACTGGGGACTGCGTTACAGGGCAGCTGCGGCAGGGTTGACTCAAGCAGAGGCAATTTGATAGTGCAGGCGAGCAAGGTGTTGGGGGAATTCAGTATGCTGGGACGGAGCCTGCAGACTGTGCAACACTCAAGGAGACATCTCGACTGGGAACTGTGTTGCAGGGTTGCTCTAGCGGCGGCACAGCCTGATGGTGCAGGTGAGTCGGGTGTCGTGGGGATGACAGCGACAAGTGAGTGAGCTGTGAGGATGACCCAGGTAAAAGTGCCTTCAGCAAATCCAGTAGTAGTCGTCGTTACCAGAGAACTAGAATGTCACTGCGTGTGGGAGTCGTAGGTGAGACGACTCAGGTAGTGTGACGTCAGTGGGGGAATTTGGCATTTAACAACATATGTGGTTATAGGAAAAATGGTATGGAACAGTAAGGTGAAGGACATGTCACGTGACCTACAGTACGCAGTTAAAGACGTCCTTTCAGGGCTCAGCAACACTAACACAGCCACATTTTCTCCCTAATTTTTCAGAGATTACTGTAAACATTTTAAATTGCTCACTATGAAATAACAAGGTAACACTGGTGATGTGACGTTGTGAAGCTTTGGTGACGCAATAGTGGACATCGCTGCGTAACGTAGTGTCATCATGGCATGACGTTGTGGTGTGACGTCACACCGTGACATCATTGACAACATGCCTATGCACTCAGCCCCGGGCCCAGACTCGTGGAACTCTGTTTTCATTAAGAACTGCAAGAAACCCCTCTCGCGTGCCCTAAGTACACTATGGAGGAGGAGCTTGGACATGGGTGAAATTCCACAGTCACTTAAAACAACGGATATAGCCCCACTCCATAAAGGTGGCAGCAAAGCATTAGCTAAGAACTATAGACCAATAGCTCTGACATCCCACATCATAAAAATCTTTGAAAGAGTGCTAAGAAGCAGGATTGCAAATCACCTGGATTCCCAAAATCTGCACAATCCAGGGCAACATGGGTTCAGGGCAGGTCGCTCCTGCCTCTCACAACTACTGGATCACTATGACATGGCCTTGGATGCACTGGAAGAAAATCAGAATGCAGATGTAATATACACAGACTTTGCAAAAGCATTTGACAAATGCGATCATGGCGTAATAGCCATAAAATACGTGCTAAAGGAATAACTGGGAAAGTGGGGAGATGGATCTTCAACTTCCTAACAAATCGAACACAAAGAGTAGTGGTCAACAGAGTTAAATCGGAGGCTGCCATAGTGAAGAGCTCTGTTCCACAAGGCACAGTACTCGCCCCATCTTATTCCTTATCCTCATATCAGACATAAACAGAGATATACACCACAGCACCGTATCATCCTTTGCGGATGATACTAGGATCTGCATGAGGCTGTCATCTGCTGAGGACGCGGTTAACCTCCAAGAAGATATAAACAAAGTTTTCCAGTGGGCACCGGTAAACAATATGATGTTCAATGAGGACAAATTCCCAAATACTCCGTTATGGAAAACTGGAGGAGATAATAACTAGAACAGAGTAATCTACTGACTCCGGCCATACAATAGAGCGGAAAAATAATGTAAGGGACCTGGGAGTAGTAATGTCTGAGGATCTCACTTTCAAGGATCACAACAGTGCCACGATCGCACGTGCAAAGAAAATGATAGGATGGATAATGAGAACTTTCAAAACGAGAGATGCCAAGCCCATGATGATCCTTTTCAAATCACTTGTTCTCTCTAGGCTGGAATACTGCTGTACATTAACATCTCCATACAAAGCAGGTGAAATCGCAGATCTAGAGAGTGTACAGAGATCCTTTACTGCACGTATAAGTTCTGTCAAGCACCTTAACTACTGGGAACGCTTGGAAGCACTTGACTTGTACTCGTTGGAATGCAGGAGGGAGAGATATATCATAATCTACACTTGGAAAATCTTGGAAGGAATGGTCCCAAATCTGCACACAGAAATCACTCCCTACGAAAGTAAAAGACTGGGCAGGCGATGCAAAATGCCGCCAATAAAAAGTAGGGGCGCCATTGGTACACTAAGAGAAAACACCATAAGTGTCCAGGGCCCAAAACTGTTCAACAGCCTCCCATCAAGCATTAGGGGAATTGCCAATAAACCCCTGGCTGCCTTCAAGAGAGAGCTGGACAGATACCTAAAGTCAGTGCCGGATCAGCCGGGCTGTGGCTCGTACGTCGGACTGCGTGCGGCCAGCAGTAACAGCCTAGTTGATCAGGCCCTGATCCATCGGGAGGCCTGGTCATGGACCGGGCCGCGGGGGCGTTGATCCCCGGAATAACCTCCAGGTAACCTCCAGGTAGGGAGATATCAGGCATGGCATCGTGGGGAGATGTCGGGAGTGCTGTAGCGACACGGACAACAGCAAATTGACGCCAAAACAAATAGAGCGTAAGAAAGTAAGAATCTGATTGTGTGTGTGTACTCACCTATTTGTACTCACCTATTTGTGGCTGCAGGGGTCGAGTCATACCTCCTGGCCCCGCCTCTTCACTGATTGCTACTAGGTCCTCTCTCTCCCCGCTCCATGAGCTTTATCAAACCTCGTCTTAAAACTATGTATGGTTCCCGCCTCCACTACGTCACTTTCTAGGCTGTTCCACTGCCTGCCAACTCTGTGACTGAAGAAATACTTCCTAACATCCCTTTGACTCATCTGTGTCTTCAGCTTCCAATTGTGACCCCTTGTTTCTGTGTCCCATCTCTGGAACATCCTGTCTTTGTCCACCTTGTCTATTCCGCGCAGTATTTTGTGTCGTTATCATGTCTTCCCGGACCACCCTGTCCTCCAGTGTCGTCAGGCCGATTTCCCTTAACCTTTCTTCGTAGGACAATCCCCTTAGCTCTGGGACTAGTCTTGTTGCAAACCTTAGCACTTTCTCTAATTTCTTGACGTACTTGGCCAGGTGTGGATTCCAAACTAGTGCTGCATACTCCAGGATGGGCCTGACGTAAATGGTGAACAGTCTTGGATGATTCCTTACTGAGGTATCGGAAGGCTATCCTGAGGTTTGCCAGACGCCCGTACGCTGCAGCAGTTATCTGATTGATGTGCTCCTCAGGAGATGTGCTTAGTGTTATACTCACGCCAAGGTCTTTTTTCTTGAGTGAGGTTTGCAGTCTTTGGCCACCTAGACTATACTGTGTCTGCGGTCTTCTTTGCCCTTCCCCGATCTTCATGACTTTGCATTTGGCAAGGTTAAATTCAAGGAGCCAGTTGCTGGACCAGGCTTGTAGCCTGTCCCGGTTGCTTTGTAGTCCTGCCTGATCTTCGACCGATTTAATTATCCTCATCAACTTCGCATCATCTGCACACCAGGACACTTCTGAGTCTATCCCTTCCGTTATGTCATTTACATATACCAAAAACAGCACAGGTCCTAGGACTGACCCCTATGGAACCCCGCTTGTCACAAGCGCCCACTCTGACACCTCGTCACGTACCATGACTCATGGTTGCCTCCCTGTCAGGTATTCTGTGTGTGTGTGTGTGTGTATGTGTGTGTGTATATATATATGTGTGTGTGTGTGTGTGTGTGTGTGTGTGTGTGTGTGTGTGTGTGTGTGTGTGTGTGGCCAGCAGCAAGTGCTGAGGAAGCACGTCGGTTGTGTAAGGAGTGGGTGCTGAGGGAGCAGGAAGGCAGCTCTGGGATGCACCTGTCTTGGGGCTTAGCTGTAGCCACTGACACGACACACAAGGGACCAATAACACAGAAAAACACACTAAAACTCACTTCAGACTACAGGTGTGACTCACAGCCAGGTGTAGAAAATTAATAATAACATCTTCATTTCTACAATTACCTGTACAAGGTATACCGGCCTAACTGACATCAATGACATACTACGATACAGAAAGCCGCTTGTTATGCAGAGCATTTCGGGCAAATTAGGTAAATTTTGTCCCAGGATGCGACCCACACTAGTCATCTAACATCCGGGTACCCATTATTACTGATGGGTGAACACAGACAACCAGTGTAAGGAAACACGAGCAATGTTTCCACCCCTTTGCCCGGAATCGAATGCGGACCCTCACCGTGTGAAGCGAAAGCTTCGCCACCAGGCCGCAGGGCACCGTCAAGTACCATGTAACTTCAGTCTTCCTCTCTCTCTGGGCATAACATGCCACTGGCAACAATGTAACAATGTAACATGCCACTGGCAACAATGTAACAATGTAACATGCCACTGGCAACAATGTAACAATGGGTTTTCAAGTATCGCCTTTTTCTTTGGTGTAGGTATCGCCATTTTCTTTCATCCAAGTATCGTCTTCTTTTTTTTATGCAACATCGTTGTCTCTAGTGAAAGTGACAGTGTTGTATTTTTATTCAAGTATAGTCGTTTTCTTGGATGCAGCTATTGTAGTTTACTTTGATGCAACTATTGTAGTTTTTTTTAATTCAACTATTGTAGTTTACTTTGAGGCAATTATCGTTTTCTCTTATCTAAGTGTCGCCGTTTTCTTTTATACAAAAATTATCGTCTTCTTTGATAGACTTATCGTCATTTTGTATAATTCATCATTGTTTTCTTTGATAAAAGCGTTGTCATTCTCTTTGATACAAACATTGTCGTTCTTTTTGATATATTGTCATTCTCTATGATACATTGTCGTTCTCTTTAATAGAAGCATTATCGTTCTCTATGATACACTGTCATTCTCTTGGACAGAACCATTATCGTTCTCTATGATACACTGTCATTCTCTTGGACAGAACCATTGTCGTTCTCTACGATACACTGTCATTCTCTTGGACAGAACCATTGTCGTTCTCTATGATACACTGTCATTCTCTTGGACAGAACCATTGTCGTTCTCTATGATACACTGTCATTCTCTTGGACAGAACCATTATCGTTCTCTATGATACACTGTCATTCTCTTGGACAGAACCATTATCATTCTCTATGATACACTGTCATTCTCTTGGACAGAACCATTGTCGTTCTCTATGATACACTGTCGTTTTCTTTAATACATTGCCATTCTCTTTAATAGAAACATTGTCGTCCTCTTTGATACATGGTCGTTTTATTTGGTGCGCTTAAGTACGAATCAGTCATTCTTGAAGCACATGTCGCAGTTATCTTTGATGCATATATCATAGTTATATTTGATGCATATATCACAGTTATATTTGAAACATGTATCATGGTTATATTCGATACATGTATCACAGTTATATTTGAAGCATGTATCATAGTTAATTTTGACGCATGTATCAAAATTATCTTTGACTCATGTATCATAGATATATTTGATGCATGTATCATAGTTATATTTAATGTATCATAGTTATCTTTGAAGTAAATATTGCAGTTATTTTTGAAAGTATTAAAGTTAACATTGGAGCAGGAATAGTTATCTTTAACGTATATGTATCTTTGAAGCAGGTTCTGTAGTTATCTTTAACGTACATGTATCTTTGAAGCAGGTTCTGTAGTTATCTTTGAAGCAGGTATTATAGTTATCTCTGAAGCAGGTACTGTAGTTATCTTTGAAGCAGGTACTGTAGTTATCTTTGAAGCAGGTACTGTAGTTATATGTGAAGCAGGTATTGTAGTTATCTTTGAAGCAGGTATTGTAGTTATCTTTGAAGCAGGTACTGTAGTTATCTTTGAAGCAGGTACTGTAGTTATATGTGAAGCAGGTACTGTAGTTATCTTCGAAGCAGGTATTGTAGTTATCTTTGAAGCAGGTACTGTAGTTATCTTCGAAGCAGGTATTGTAGTTATCTTTGAAGCAGGTATTGTAGTTATCTTTGAAGCAGGTACTGTAGTTATCTTTGAAGCAGGTACTGTAGCTATATGTGAAACAGGTACTGTAGTTATCTTTGAAGCAGGTACTGTAGTTATCTTTGAAGCAAGTACTGTAATCTTTGAAGCAGGTATTGTAGTTATCTTTGCAGCAGGTACTGTAGTTATCTTTGAAGCAGGTATTGTAGTTATCTTTGAAGCAGGTACTGTAGTTATCTTTGAAGCAGGTACTATAGTTATATTTGAAGCAGGTACTGTAGTTATCTTTGAAGCAGGTACTGTAGTTATCTTTGAAGCAAGTACTGTAATCTTTGAAGCAGGTATTGTAGTTATCTTTGAAGCAGACACTGTAGTTATCTTTGAAGCAGATACTGTAGTTATCTGTGAAGCAGACAATGTAGTTATCTTTGAAGCAGGTACTGTAGTTATCTTTGAAGCAGGTATTGTAGTTATCTTTGAAGCAGGTACTGTAGCTATCTTTGAAGCAGGTATTGTAGTTATCTTTGAAGCAGATACTGTAGCTACTGTGAAGCAGACACTGTAGTTATCTTTGAAGCAGATACTGTAGTTATCTGTGAAGCAGACAATGTAGTCATCTTCGAAGCAGGTACTGTAGTTATCTTTGAAGCAGGTAATGTAGTTATCTTTGAAGCAAGTACTGTAACTATCTTTGAAGCAGGTATTGTAGTTATCTTTGAAGCAGATACTGTAGTTATCTGTGAAGCAGACAATGTAGTTATCTTCGAAGCAGGTACTGTAGTTATCTTCGAAGCAGGTGCTGTAGTTATCTTTGAAGCAGGTATTGTAGTTATCTTTGAAGCAGGTACTGTAGTTATCTTTGAAGCAGGTATTGTAGTTATCTTTGAAGCAGGTAACGTAGTATTATCTTTGAAGCAGGTATTGTAGTTATCTTTGAAGCAGGTATTGTAGTTATCTTTGAAGCAGGTACTGTAGTTATCTTTGAAGCAGGTATTGTAGTTATCTTTGAAGCAGGTATTGTAGTTATCTTTGAAGCAGGTATTGTAGTTATCTTTGAAGCAGGTATGTAGTTATCTTTGAAGCAGACACTGTGGTTATCTGTGAAGCAGACAATGTAGTTATCTTTAAAGCAGGTACTGTAGTTATCTTTGAAGCAGGTATTGTAGTTATCTGTGCAGCAGACACTGTAGTTATCTGTGAAGCCGATAAGCAGTTTTCATTATACCGACGTGTTAATATTTCGAATTTCCATTGGTAGCAGTAAATGAACTAGAGGAAAGACGCCACATTGCTCTTTCCTCTCTCGCCTCCTCTTTCCTCTCTTCGCTCCTCTTTCCTCTCTCCGCCCTCTTTCCTCTCGCCTCTCTTTCCTCTCCGGCTCCTCTTCCCTCTCTCCGCCTCTCTTCTCTTCCGCCTCTCTTTCCTCCTCGCTCCTCTTTCTCTCTCCGCCTCTCTTCCCTCTCTCGCTCCTCTTTCCTCCTTCGCCTCCTCTTCCTCTTCCCCTCCTCTTCTCTCTCGCCCCCTCTTTCCTCTCTCCGCCTCCTCTTTCCTCTCTTCGCTCCTCTTTCCTCTCCCGGGCTCTCTTTCTCTTCCGCCTCCCTTCCTCTCTCCCCCTCCTTTTCCTCTTCCGCCTCCTCTTTCCTCTCTCCGCTCCCTTCTCTCTTCGCCTCCCTTTCCTCTCTTGCTCCTTTTTCCTCTCTCCCCTCCTTTCCTCTCTCGCCTCCTCTTCCTCCTTCCGCCTCCTCTTTCCTCTCTTCGCTCCTCTTCCTCTCCGGCTCCTCTTTCCTCTTCCGCCCCTCTTTCCTCTTCCGCCTCCTCTTTCCTCTCTCCGGCTCCTCTTTCCTCTCTCCGCCTCCTCTTTCCTCTCTCCGGCCTTTTTCCCTCTCTCCGCCTCCTCTTTCCTCTCTCCGCCTCCTGTTTCCTCTCTTCGCCTCCTCTTTCCTCTCTCCGCCTCCTCTTTCCTCTCTTCGCCTCCTCTTTCCTCTCTTCGCCTCCTCTTTCCTCTCTCCGCCCCCTTTTCTCTTTCGCCTCCTCTTTCCTCTCTTCGCCTCTTTTCCTCTCTCCGCTCCTCTTTCCTCTTTTCGCTCCTTTTTCCTCTCTCCGCCTCCTCTTTCCTCTCTCCGCCTCCTCTTTCCTCTCTCCGGCTCCTCTTTCCTCTCTCCGTCTTCTCTTTCTTCCTCCCTTTGCTCCTCTCTTTGCTTTCTCATTAGGACCACAACAATGATACCTAGAAACGTCTAATAGTTAACCACCACTCTCTTCCCGATCCTCCTTTCCCTCTTCCTCCATCTCCTTCCTTGTCTCTCTCTCTCACACAAACATTTTCCGAATGCTTCAAGTCATGCTAAAATTTTTGGCCACAAACTCTGCAAAGTAACTATGGCAACTTTTGCACGTCTTGGCAACCTTGTTGAGACACGCTTAAGAAACTTGTCCAGTACTGTGCGAGTGAAATCTCTCACCATTATTTAATAGTATTATTATTATTTATTAACTAGTATTAGTTATATAACAACGACCATAAAAAAAAAGGATTACCAACGAAATATTCAGTCTTATCTATCGTCCAGTTTATTAGAAACAACCAGACTCCGAGAGAGAGAATAGAGGAATAATTAGTATACAGCTGTGCCCATATGCAGTCCCTCACCCCGTTTTCTTTCTGTTACTATTAACACCGAGAATGGATGAATTCTGGCTGGCTTCCAGCGAATTTATACCCGCACCAGCTGCCTCCAATTGTTATTATCAGGTCTGTAGGTGAAGTGTGGTGGTGGTGGTGCTGGTGCTGGTGATAGGAATGGTAGGTGATGATGGTTGTGGTGATAGGGGTGGATGGTGATGATGCTGGTGGTTGTGGTGATATTGGTGGTAGGTGATGATGCTGGTGGTTGTGGTGTAGGTAGTAGTTGATGATGCTGGTGGTTGTGGTGATAGGGTAGTAGTTGATGATGCTGGTGGTTGTGGTGATAGGGGTGGTAGGTGATGATGCTGGTGGTTGTGGTGATAGGGGTAGTAGTTGATGATGCTGGTGGTTGTGGTGATAGGGGTGATGGTGATGATGCTGGTGGTTGTGGTGATAGGGGTGGTAGTTGATGATGCTGGTGGTTGTGGTGATAGGGTATAGTGATGATGCTGGTGGTTGTGGTGATAGGGGTAGTAGTTGATGATGCTGGTGGTTGTGGTGATAGGGTGGTAGGTGATGATGCTGGTGGTTGTGGGGATAGGGGTAGGGAGTTGATGATGCTGGTGGTTGTGGTGATAAGGGTGGTAGGTGATGATGCTGGTGGTTGTGGTGATAGGTTTGGTAGATGATGATGCTAGTGGTTGTGGTGATAAAGGTGGTAGGTGATGATGCTGGTGGTTGTGGTGATAGGGGTGGTAGATGATGATGCTAGTGGTTGTGTGATAAGGGTGGTAGGTGATGATGCTGGTGGTGTGGTGATAGGGGTGGTAGATGATGATGCTGGTGGTTGTGGTGATAGGGGTGGTAGTGTGATGCTGTGGTTGTGGTGATATGGGGGGGTAGGTGATGATGCGGTGGTTATATGATAGGGGGGGTAGAGATGATGCTGGTTTTGGGTTGGGTGATAGGGGTGGTAGGTTGATCCTGG
>NC_069408.1:50307674-50326564 GCF_026875155.1 Cherax quadricarinatus | reverse complement strand
AAAATTAACTATGATCATGTTTTCAAAATATAACTGGATATATCATAAAATTTTAAAACTATGATTTTAGATAAAGATAACTGCGACATGGCTTCAAAAATGCCCTGTTCGTATTTAAAAGCGCACCAAAAAAAACGACCATGTATAAAAAGAGGACGCAATGTTTCTATTAAAGAGAATGGAAAATGTATTAAAGAAAACGACAGTGTATCATGGGAAACGACAATGGTTCTGTCCAAGAGAATGACAGTGTATCTAGAGAACGTTTAATGCTTCTATTAAAGAGAACGACAATGTGTCATAGAGAATGATAATATATCAAAAAGAACGACAATGTTTGTATCAAAGAGAATGACAACGCTTTTATCAAAGAAAGCAATGATGAATTATACAAAATGACGATAAGTCTATCAAAGAAGACGATAATTTTTGTATAAAAGAAAACGGCGACACTTAGATAAGAGAAAACGATAATTGCCTCAAAGTAAACTACAATAGTTGAATTAAAGTAAACTACAATAGTTGAATTAAAGTAAACTACAATAGTTGAATTAAAGTAAACTACAATAGTTGAATTAAAGAAAACTACAATAGTTGAATTAAAGTAAACTACAATAGTTGAATTAAAGTACCTGGAGTTTACCTGGAGAGAGTTCCGGGGGTCAACGCCCCCGCGGCCCGGTCTGTGACCAGGCCCCCTGGTGGATCAGACCCTGATCAACCAGGCTGTTGTGCTGGGCTGCACGCAAAACCAACTTTACGAGCCACACCCCGGCTGATCAGGAACTGACTTTAGGTGCTTGTCCAGTGCCAGCTTGAAGACTGCCAGGGGTCTGTTGGTAATCCCCCTTATGTGTGCTGGGAGGCAGTTGAACAGTCTCGGGCCCCTGACACTTATTGTATGGTCTCTTAACGTGTTTGTGAAAAACCCCTGCTTTTCATTGGGGATGGTGCATCGTCTGCCAAGTCTTTTGCTTTCGTAGTGAGTGATTTTCGGTGTGCAGTTCGGTACTAGTCCCTCTAGGATTTTCCAGGTGTATATAATCATGTATCTCTCCTCCCTGGTTCCAGGGAATACAGGTTTGGGAAACCCTCAAGCGCTCCCAGTAATTGAGGTGTTTTATCTCCGTTATGCGCGCCGTGGAAAGTTCTCTGTAATTTTCTAGGGGGCAGTTTCACCTGCCTTGAAAGGGTGCTGTTAGTGTGCAGCAAATATTTCCAGCCTAGATGAACAAGTGATCTGAAGAGTGTCATCATGGGCTTGGCCTCCCTAGTTTTGAAGGTTCTCATTATCATCTGTCATTTTTTCTGCAGATGCGATTGATACAATTTTTATGGTCTTTGAAGGTGAGATTTCCCCCGAATAATCACCCCAGGTCTTTGACGTTGGTGTTTCGCTTATTTTTGTGGCCCCGAATTTGTTTTGTACTCTGATGAAGATTTAATTTCCTCATGTTTACCATATCTGGTAATTTGAAATTTCTCATCGTTGAACTTTATATTGTTTTCTGCAGCCCACTGAAAAAATTGGTTTATGTCCGCCTGGAGCCTTGCAGTGTCTGCAATGGAAGGACACTGTCATGCAGATTCGGGTGTCATCTGCAAGGAAGACACGGTGCTGTGGCTGACATCCTTGTCTATGCGATATGAAGGATGAGGAACAAGATGGGGGCGAGTTTCTGTGCCTTGTGAAACAGAGCTTTTCACCGTAGCTGCCTCGGACTTTACTCTGTTGACGACTACTCTCTGTGTTCTGTTAGTGAAAGGAAATTATGATCCATCTTTCCGACTTTTCCTGTTATTTCCCTTTTGCCCCGCATTTTGTGCGCTATTACGCCATGGTCACACTTGTCGAAGGCTTTTGCAAAGTCTGTATATATTAAAATCTGCATTCCTTTTTGTCTTCTAGTGCTCTAGGACCTTGTCGTAGTGATCCAATAGTTGAGACAGACAGGAGCGACCTGTTCTAAACCCATGTTGCCCTGGGTTGTGTAACTGATGGGTTTCTAGATGGGTGGTGATCTTGCTTCTTAGGACTCTTTCAAAGATTTTTATGATATGGGATGTTAGTGCTATTGGTCTGTAGTTCTTTGCTGTTGCTTTACTCCCCCTTTGTGGAGTGGGGCTATGTCTGTTGTTTTTAGTGACTGTGGGACGACCCCCGTGTCCATGCTCCCTCTCCATAGGATGGAAAAGTAAACTACAATAGTTGAATTAAAGAAAACTACAATAGTTGAATTAAAGTAAACTACAATAGTTGAATTAGAGTAAACTAATACTTGAATTAAAGAAAACTACAATAGTTGAATTAAAGTAAAACAAAATTTAGTTGAATTAAAGAAAACTACCAATGGGTTGAATTAAAGTAAATACAATAGTTAAAATTAAACTACAAAAAGTTGAATTAAGTAAACTACAATAGTTTAAATTAAAGTAAACTCCCAATAGTTGAATTAAAGTAAACTACAATAGTGAATTAACTACAATAGTTGAATTAAAGAAAACTACAATAGTTGAATTAAAGAAAACTACAATAGTTGAATTAAAGAAAACTACAATAGTTGAATTGAAGTAAACTACAATAGATGAATTAAAGAAAACTACAATAGTTGAATTAAAGTAAACTACAATAGTTGAATTAAACTACAATAGTTGAATTAAAGTAAACTACAATAGTTGAATTAAAGTAAACTACAATAGTTGAATTAAAGTAAACTACAATAGTTGAATTAAAGTAAACTACAATATTTATTAAAATAAATAACCTACATAGTTGAATTAAAGTAAACTACAATAGTTGAATTAAAGTAAACTACAATAGTTGAATTAAAGTAAACTACAATAGTTAAATTAAAGTAAACTACAATAGTTGAATTAAAGTAAACTACAATAGTTAAATTAAAGTAAACTACAATAGTTAAATTAAAGTAAACTACAATAGTTGAATTAAACTACAATAGTTGAATCAAAGTAAACTACAATAGTTGCATCAAAGTAAACTACAATAGCTGCATCAAAGTAAACTACAATAGCTGCATCAAAGTAAACTACAATAGCTGCATCCAAGAAAACGACTATACTTGAATAAAAATACAACACTGTCACTTTCACTAGAGACAACGATGTTGCATAAAAAAAAGAAGACGATACTTGGATGAAAGAAAAAGGCGATACTTGAAAACCCATTGTTACATTGTTGCCAGTGGCATGTTACGCCCAGAGAGACGAAGACTGAAGTTACATGGTACTTAACGGTGCCCTGCGGCCTGGTGGCGAAGCTTTCGCTTCACACGGTGAGGGTCCGCATTCGATTCCGGGCAAAGGGGTGGAAACATTGCTCGTGTTTCCTTACACTGGTTGTCTGTGTTCACCCATCAGTAATAATGGGTACCCGGATGTTAGATGACTAGTGTGCGTCGCATCCTGGGACAAAATTTACCTAATTTGCCCGAAATGCTCTGCATAACAAGCGGCTTTCTGTATTGTAGTATGTCATTGATGTCAGTTAGGCCTGTATACCTTGTACAGGTAATTGTAGAAATGAAGATGTTATTATTAATTTTCTACACCTGGCTGTGAGTCACACCTGTAGTCTGAAGTGAGTTTTAGTGTGTTTTTTCTGTGTTATTGGTCCCTTGTGTGTCGTGTCAGTGGCTACAGCTAAGCCCCAAGACAGGTGCATCCCAGAGCTGCCTTCCTGCTCCCTCAGCACCACTCCTTACACAACCGACGTGCTTCCTCAGCACTTGCTGCTGGCCACACACACACACACACACACACACACACACACACACACACACACACACACACACACACACACACACACACACACACACACACACACACACACACATACACACACACACATACACACACACAGAATACCTGACAGGGAGGCAACCATGAGTCATGGTACGTGACGAGGTGTCAGAGTGGGCGCTTGTGACAAGCGGGGTTCCATAGGGGTCAGTCCTAGGACCTGTGCTATTTTTGGTATATGTGAATGACATAACGGAAGGGATAGACTCAGAAGTGTCCTGGTGTGCAGATGATGCGAAGTTGATGAGGATAATTAAATCGGTCGAAGATCAGGCAGGACTACAAAGCAACCGGGACAGGCTACAAGCCTGGTCCAGCAACTGGCTCCTTGAATTTAACCTTGCCAAATGCAAAGTCATGAAGATCGGGGAAGGGCAAAGAAGACCGCAGACACAGTATAGTCTAGGTGGCCAAAGACTGCAAACCTCACTCAAGAAAAAAGACCTTGGCGTGAGTATAACACTAAGCACATCTCCTGAGGAGCACATCAATCAGATAACTGCCTGCTGCAGCGTACGGGCGTCTGGCAAACCTCAGGATAGCCTTCCGATACCTCAGTAAGGAATCATCCAAGACTCTGTTCACCATTTACGTCAGGCCCATCCTGGAGTATGCAGCACCAGTTTGGAATCCACACCTGGTCAAGTACGTCAAGAAATTAGAGAAAGTGCTAAGGTTTGCAACAAGACTAGTCCCAGAGCTAAGGGGATTGTCCTACGAAGAAAGGTTGAGGGAAATCGGCCTGACGACACTGGAGGACAGGAGGGTCAGGGGAGACATGATAACGACACAAAATACTGCGCGGAATAGACAAGGTGGACAAAGACAGGATGTTCCAGAGATGGGACACAGAAACAAGGGGTCACAATTGGAAGCTGAAGACACAGATGAGTCAAAGGGATGTTAGGAAGTATTTCTTCAGTCATAGAGTTGTCAGGCAGTGGAACAGCCTAGAAAGTGACGTAGTGGAGGCGGGAACCATACATAGTTTTAAGACGAGGTTTGATAAAGCTCATGGAGCGGGGAGAGAGAGGACCTAGTAGCAATCAGTGAAGAGGCGGGGCCAGGAGGTATGACTCGACCCCTGCAACCACAAATAGGTGAGTACAAATAGGTGAGTACACACACACAATCAGATTCTTACTTTCTTACGCTCTATTTGTTTTGGCGTCAATTTGCTGTTGTCCGTGTCGCTACAGCACTCCCGACATCTCCCCACGATGCCATGCCTGATATCTCCCTACAACGATATCATTCAATGACTTAATGCCATGATGTCACGGTGTGACGTCACACCACAACGTCATGCAATGATGACACTACGTTACGCAGCGATGTCCACTATTGCGTCACCAAAGCTTCACAACGTCACATCACCAGTGTTACCTTGTTATTTCATAGTGAGCAATTTAAAATGTTTACAGTAATCTCTGAAAAATTAGGGAGAAAATGTGGCTGTGTTAGTGTTGCTGAGCCCTGAAAGGACGTCTTCAACTGCGTACTGTAGGTCACGTGACATGTCCTTCACCTTACTGTTCCATACCATTTTTCCTATAACCACATATGTTGTTAAATGCCAAATTCCCCCCTGACGTCCCCACTACCTGAGTCGTCTCACCTACGACTCCCACACGCAGTGACATTCTAGTTCTCTGGTAACGACGACTACTACTGGATTTGCTGAAGGCACTTTTACCTGGGTCATCCTCACAGCTCACTCACTTGTCGCTGTCATCCCCACGACACCCGACTCACCTGCACCATCAGGCTGTGCCGCCGCTAGAGCAACCCTGCAACACAGTTCCCCAGTCGAGATGTCTCCTTGAGTGTTGCACAGTCCTGCAGGCTCCGTCCCAGCATACTGAATTCCCCCAACACCCTGCTCGCCTGCACTATCAAATTTGCCGCTGCTTGAGTTCAACCCTGCCGCAGCTGCCCTGTACGCAGTCCCCAGTCGAGGACCCTGCCTGGCTTCGCAGCTCAGCCGCCAGTGATGTCTACTGACGTGTTGCACAAGTCTGCGGTTCAGTTCCAGGATGGCGTATTTCCTCCCAGCCAGAGTTTCTGCTTGCCGTGGCGCCCTGCTGTGGCTCACTGATCTTCCACACCATTTTTTTAGCACACCCGTTTTTTTTTCCTTCTCCCATGTTAGGAAGTTTGTTGTCATTGTACGTATTTTTTACCATTCAGTGCCTAGCATCCAGTGGCCCTGTTCTTACAAGAGTTTTTCCAATCACATTTATGGTCAGGACAACTATGGGGTAGCGCGCCCGAGTGATATAAACCTGTCGGGCATTGTATTTCATGCATTCGCCTAGGCCTGGTGCTGCCTCTGGTAGGCCATGTTCTACTTTAGAACTGAGGTTCACCAGATGCTGTTTCGTTCTACTACATATATATATATATATATATATTTATATATTATATATATATAAATATATATATATATATATTTAGTATATATATATATATATATATAATATATATATTGAATATGTGCTTAATAATATAAGAAAATGACTTCTTGTTAGAAAGTTCTAGGAAAAACGATGCCAGTAGGAATTCTAGAAAAGCTGACGCTTTGCTGGAAATTTTAAGAAAGTCGACACTTTTTCTAGGCTCTTTTAAGGAAGCCTGGGCACCTTGCTAGGAACTTTTGAGGTAGCACAAAGTGTAATTATCCCGTGAACATTCCCAGCACAAGGGTTAGAGTGGTGCTGGTGTGCTTGGCACGTGAGGAAAAGCTCAGTATTGTAGGGATGAACTTTTACAGCGATCCTTGCAGGGGTGTTCCTGCTGCAGGGAATCCTGCTCTGTGTCTACTTGCGCCGTGTTGCTGTGATACACAGTTTACCTCAGGCACCAGCCATACCGATACTTCACCGAGATGTCTCTACAGACCTCAGTGGCATTTTTAATAATAATGATAATAATAATAATAATAATAATACTAATAATAATAATAATAAAAAATAATAATAATAATATAATAAATAATAATAATAATAATAATAATAATAATAATAATAATAATAATAATAATAATAATAATAATCTTTATTTCTTCAAGTACATTGATGTCAGCATAGCTGACATCAGTGGCATACTACTATATAGAAACCTCGTTATGCTGAGCATTTCGGGCAAATTAGGTTAATTTTGTCCCAGGATGCGACCCACACTACTGATAGGAGAACAGGGACAGCAGGTGTCTTAAGGAAGCACGTCCTAATGTTTCCACCCGTACCGGGGATCGACCCTCGGCGCTAGCGGTCGAGCTACGGGGCACCGTGAATGTTTTATCATTTATGGATTCATGGATTATTTAATATATAGTAAAGTATTTACCCTTTTGTGGCATTGTTTTATTGACTTGATGTTTTTACTGTTGTTGTGTGTTTAGTTGTATGTTGCTTGTCCGTCTTGTTGTTATATAGAAGGCTAAAGAGCTTTGTGCTTCTGGAGATATGTAAATCTTGAAATATTCATCTCTTCTTCTATTCTGCTCCACCTCATCTTCTCTCCTTCATCCACTTTTACCACTCTCTTTTCTATCCTATTTTCCTCTTCATTCACCTCTTCCTTTCTGCCCTCTACTCTTCCTTTCTCCACTTCCCTGCTGCTGCAGGTGCAGTTCCTCCTCCTGCCAGGCTGGAGGAGGACTTCCCTGCTGCTGCAGGTGCAGTTCCTCCTCCTGCCAGGCTGGAGGAGGACTTCCCTGCTGCTGCAGCTGCAGCTCTCCTCTCTGCCAGGCTGGAGGAGGACTTCCCTGCTGCTGCAGGTGCAGCTCCTCCTCCTGCCAGGCAGGAGGAGGACTTCCCTGCTGCTGCAGCTGCAGCTCCTCCTCCTGCCAGGCTGGAGGAGGACTCCCTGCTGCTGCAGCTGCAGCTCTCCTCCTCCTGCCAGGCAGGAGGAGGACTTCCCTGCTGCTGCAGGTGCAGTTCCTCCTCCTGCAAGGCTGGAGGAGGACTTCCCTGCTGCTGCAGCTGCAGCTCCTCCTCCTGGCAGGCTGGGAGGAGGACTTCCCTGCTGCTGCAGGTGCAGCTCTCCTCCTGCCAGGCTGGAGGAGGACTTCCCTGCTGCTGCAGCTGCAGCTCCTCCTCCTGGCAGGCTGGAGGAGGACTTCCCTGCTGCTGCAGGTGCAGTTCCTCCTCCGGCAAGGCTGGAGGAGGACTTCCCTGCTGCTGCAGCTGCAGCTCCTCCTCCTGGCAGGCTGGAGGAGGACTTCCCTGCTGCTGCAGGTGCAGCTCCTCCTCCTGCCAGGCTGGAGGAGGACTTCCCTGCTGCTGCAGCTGCAGCTCCTCCTCCTGGCAGGCTGGGAGGACTTCCCTGCTGCGCAGCTGCAGCTCCCCTCCTGCCAGCTGGAGGAGACTTCCCTCTGCTGCAGCTGCAGTCCTTCTCCTGCCAGGCTGGAGGAGGACTTCCCCGCTCGCAGTGCAGCCCCCTCCTCCTGCCAGGCTGGAGGAGGACTTCCCTGCTGCTGCAGGTGCAGCTCCTCCTCCTGGCAGGCTGGAGGAGGACTTCCCTGCTGCTGCAGCGCAGCCCCCCCTTCTGCCAGGCTGGAGAAGGACTTCCCCTGCTGCTGCAGCTGTAGCTCCTCCTCCTGCCAGGCTGGAGGAGGATTCCCTGCTCTGTAGGTGCAGCTCCTCCTCCTACCAGACTGGGGGAGGACTTCCCTGCTCTGCAGGTGCAGCTCCTCCTCCTGCCAGGCTGGAGGAGGACTTTCCTGCTGCTGCAGGTGCAGCTCCTTCTCCTGCCAGGCTGGAGGAGGACTTCCCTGCTGCTGCAGGTGCAGCTCCTCCTCCTGCCAGCTGGAGGAGACTTCCCTCTGCTGCAGCTGCAGCTCCTCCTCCTGCCAGGCTGGAGGAGGGGCTTTCCCCGCTGCGCAGCTGCAGCTCCTCCTCCTGCCAGCTGGAGGAGGATTCCCTGCGCTGCAGCTGCAGCTCTCCCCCTCCTGCCAGCTGGAGAAGGACTTCCCTGCTGCTGCAGCTGCAGCTCCTCCTCCTGCAGGCTGGAGGAGGACTTCCCTGCTGCTGCAGCTGCAGCTCCTCCTTCTGCCAGGCTGGAGAAGGACTTCCCTGCTGTGAGCTGTAGTCCTTTCCCCCTGCCAAAGGTGGAGGAGGACTTCCTGCTCTGCAGCTGTAGTCCTCCTCCTGCCAAACTGGAGGAGGACTTCCTGTGCTGTAGGTGCAGCTCCTCCTCCTACCAGGCGAGGAGGACTTCCCTGTGCTGCAGGTGCAGCTCCTCCTCCTGCAGGCTGGGGGGGAGGACTTTCCTGCGCTGCAGGTGCAGGTCCTTCCCGGGCCCGGCTGGAGGAGGACATTTCCTGTGCGAGAGTGCAGTCCTCCCCTGCCAGGCTGAAAGAGGACTTCCCTGCGCTGCAGCGCACTCCTTCTCCTGCCAGGCTGGGAGGACTTCCCCTCTGCTGCACCCGCGCCCTCCTCCTGCCCGGGGTGGAGGAGGATTTCCCGCTGCTGCACTGCAGCTCCTCCTCCTGCCAGGTGGAAAGGGCTTTCCCTTAGCTGCGCTAGCTCCTCCTCCGCCCGGGTGGGGGAGGACTTCCCCCCTGCTGCAGCTGCAGCTCCTCCCCTCCGGCTGGGGGAAGGGCTTCCCCTGCTCTGCACTGCAGCTCCCCTCCGCCCGGTGGAGGGGGACTTCCCCCGGGGTGTGCCGGTCCTCCTCCTCCTGCCAGGCGGAGGGGGACTTCCCTGCCGCTGCAGCTCAGCTCCTCCCCTCCAGGGGTGGGGGAGGACTTCCCTGTGTGCAAACTTTTACTCCTCCTCCTGCCAGGCTGGAGAGGACTTTTTCCCCGCTGCTGCAGTGCACTCCCCCTCCCGCCCGGGTGGGGAGGGCTTCCCTCCCTTTTCGGGCAGCCCCCCTCCTCCTGCCAGGCTGGGGGAGGACTTCGTCACGACTTTCTAATTTTGTCAACAAGGGTAGAAAAATAAAGAAAAATTTCATATTCAAGAAAAAAAAAAAGGGAAATAACGTGTATGAAGTTGAGAGGCTGTGAGAGGAATGAGAGGGAGGGAGAGGGTAGGAGAGGAAAGGAGAGGAAGGAAGAACGAAGGGGAGGGAGGGAGAGTAAAGAAGAGGGAGAGGGAAGAAGGGGAGGGAGAGTGAAGGAGAGGGAGGGAGAGTAAGGAGAGGAAGGGAGAGAGAAGGGGAGGGAGGGAGAGGAAGGAGAGTGAAAGGGAGAGAAGGAGAGGAGAGGAGAATGAAGGAAGGAGAGGGAGGGAAGGAGAAGGAGAGGGAGAAAGAGGGAAGGAAATGAAGGGAGAAGGAAGGAAAGAGGAGAGGGAAGGAGAGGGAAGGAAAGGGAGAGAAGGAGAGGGAGAGTGAAGGAAGGAGATTGAGGGAGAGGAAAGGAGAGGGAGGGAGAGTGAAGGAAGGAGAAGAGAAGGAGGGGAGGGAGAGTGAAGGGAAGGAGAGAGAAGGAGAGGGAAGGAGAGTGAAGGAGAGAGAAGGAGAGGGGAGGGAGAGTGAAGGGAAGGAGAGAGAAGGAGAGGGAAGGAGAGAGGAGAGTGAAGGAGAGGGAGGGAGAGGGAAGGAGAGAGAAGGAGAGTGAAGGAGAGGGAGAGAGAAGGAGAGGGAGGGAGAGGGAAGGTGAGAGAAGGAGAGTGAAGGAGAGGGAGAGAGAAGGAGAGGGAAGGAAAGGGAGGGAAAGTAAAGAAGAGGGAAGGAGAGAGGAGAGGGACGGAGAGGGAAGGAGACGGAGGGAGAGAGAAGGACAAGGAAGGAGAGAAGAGAGGGAGGGAGAGGAAAAAAGGAGAGTGAAGGGGGGTAGGGGAGGGAACGAATGCAAGAGAATGGAGAGGGGGAGAAGGAAGGGAAGAAGAGGAGACGGGAGGAAGGAAGAGGATGAGAGAGGAGTGTATGAGGGAGGAATTAATGAATAGAAAGGTGAAGGATAAGAAAGAAAACAACAGAAGAAATGAAGAAAAGAGAGAAGGTGGAGTAAAGAGAGAGAGAGAGAGGGGAAAAGAGAGAGGAGAGAAGAGGAGAGAGAAGAGAGAGAGAGAGGAGAGAGAGAGAGAGAGAGAGAGAGAGAAAAGAAAAAGGTGAGAAGGAATTACGGAGGGCAGGGGAGACAGGGAAGCCGAGAGGTACAAAGCAAGAGATTGATCTCTTTTACACTTGTGATGTTACTACTACTACCATCCCCTTCCTCGGATCAAACCTGATTACCTTCCATTCCCCAAGGCACTGTATGGCCCTTATGAGTTGAGAGCTTCCCCGTGGAACTAATAATTACAATAATATGCTTACTATTAGGTGACCAGCGACAGCAGGTGTTAGATTTGAGCATCGTCCCCACTCGCCCCTGATTGAACCCGGGCCCTTCGTTTATAACCTAATGACGCTACCAATAAGCTACAGGCTACCTATTATATGTGAGGTCATATATGTTGCCATTCGTGTGATGTCATATCCGTCGCCATCACGTGACGTCATATCCTCCGCCGCCATCTTTGTTTACCTCCAGACCCACTTTCTTCTGCCACTTCTCTTGCTTCTTTAATAAACTCGACTGCCAATTTGAAGGTTGTTTAGGCTATATTGGCGCATGGAGTAAGTGTGGCAGAGTGCTGGAGGGAGTGGAGAACGCCATGTTGACGCTCGTGTAACAATATTGGAGCAGTGAGCAAGAATGGAAAGAAGTAGGTTTAGACACAGGAGGTCGTGAGACAATATTGGTCTTGTGTGTGTATGTGTGTGTGTGTGTGTGTGTGTGTGTGTGTGTGTGTGTGTGTGTGTGTGTGTGTGTGTGTGTGTGTGAGTGTTTGTGTTTGTGTTTGTATTTGTGTGTGTGTTGTGTACTAACTGATTTGTGTTTACAGGGGTCGACCCTAAAGTCCTGACTCAGTATTCTAGATTTTTTTATCAAAATAATAATTGCTGGGCTCTTGGGCCATGTATTTATTTTTGAAGCAAGGTATTAAGGTTACCTCAACTACGTCTTTGTCTAAGTCATCCCACTTTTTAACCTCTACCAAATGACTTATGTCTTCACCTTCCACCCATCTCCCTCGTCCTCTTAATTCACTCTATCTCTATTTGCGATATCAATTTGCATGAGAGACAGAAAGAAAGAGAGAGAGAGAGAGAGAGAGAGAGAGAGAGAGAAGAGAGAGAGAGAGAGAGAGAGAGAGAGAGAGAGAGAGAGAGAGAGAGAGAGAGAGAAAGAAAAAGGGAAGCAGATTAATGAACCACTTGCTTCATTATTCCTTTGTATTTTATTCCTGTGTTCTCTCTAATTTGATTTACCTTGATCCTATCCTTTAATCATAGCATTAATTCCTTCTGTGTCAGTTTTTGTTAGTCCTTCCTTCCTTCCTTCCTTCCTTCCTTCCTTCCTTCTTCCTTCCTTCCTTCCTTCCTTCCTTCCTTCCTTCCCTTCCTTCCTTCCGTCCTTCCTTCAAGTTTTCTGTTTTTATTCTTTGAACATTATCTTCATCACTTCTTCAATTAGTTTTGTAAAGTTGCCAAACTCGTATTCCCTCACTCTCCTTCTTACATACTTCTTTTCATCAAGCTTCTTGGATCACACATCTTGTAAGAAGTTTCTTACATCACACACCTGTCTTATAAGAAGTTTCTTGGAACACACACTGTCTTACAATAAGCTTCTTGGAACACACACCTGTCTTACAATAAGCTTCTTGGAACACACACCTGTCTTACAATAAGCTTCTTGGAACATACGCCAATCTTCCATAAGCTTCCTGGATCACACACCTGTCTTCCAGTAAGCTTCCTGGATCACACACCTGTCTTCAATTAAGCTTCCTGGATCACACACCTGTCTTCCAGTATGCTTCCTGGATCACACACCTGTCTTCCAGTAAGATTCCTGGATCACACACCTGTCTTCCATTAAGCTTCCTGGATCACACACCTGTCTTCCATTAAGCTTCCTGGATCACACACCTGTCTTCCAGTAAGCTTCCTGGATCACACACCTGTCTTCCAGTAAGCTTCCTGGATCACACACCTGTCTTCCATAAGCTTCCTGGATCACACACCTGTCTTCCAGTAAGCTTCCTGGATCACACACCTGTCTTCCAGTAAGCTTCCTGGATCACACACCTGTCTTCCAGTAAGCTTCCTGGATCACACACCTGTCTTCCAGTAAGATTCCTGGATCACACACCTGTCTTCCATTAAGCTTCCTGGATCACACACCTGTCTTCCATTAAGCTTCCTGGATCACACACCTGTCTTCCAGTAAGCTTCCTGGATCACACACCTGTCTTCCAGTAAGCTTCCTGGATCACACACCTGTCTTCCATTAAGCTTCCTGGATCACACACCTGTCTTCCAGTAAGCTTCCTGGATCACACACCTGTCTTCCAGTAAGCTTCCTGGATCACACACCTGTCTTCCAGTAAGCTTCCTGGATCACACACCTGTCTTCCAGTATGATTCCTGGATCACACACCTGTCTTCCATTAAGCTTCCTGGATCACAACCTGTCTTCCAGTAAGCTTCCTGGATCACACACCTGTCTTCCAGTAAGCTTCCTGGATCAACAACCTGTCTTCCAGTAAGCTTCCTGGATCACACACCTGTCTTCCAGTAAGCTTCCTGGATCACACACCTGTCTTCCAGTAAGCTTCCTGGATCACACACTTGTCTTCCAGTAAGCTTCCTGGATCACACACCTGTCTTCCAGTAAGCTTCCTGGATCACACACCTGTCTTCCAGTAAGATTCCTGGATCACACACCTGTCTTCCAGTAAGATTCCTGGATCACACACCTGTCTTCCAGTAAGCTTCCTGGATCACACACCTGTCTTCCAGTAAGCTTCCTGGATCACACACTTGTCTTCCAGTAAGCTTCCTGGATCACACACCTGTCTTCCAGTAAGCTTCCTGGATCACACACCTGTCTTCCAGTAAGCTTCCTGGATCACACACCTGTCTTCCAGTAAGCTTCCTGGATCACACACCTGTCTTCCAGTAAGCTTCCTGGATCACACACCTGTCTTCCAGTAAGCTTCCTGGATCACACACCTGTCTTCCAGTAAGCTTCCTGGATCACACACCTGTCTTCCAGTAAGATTCCTGGATCACACACCTGTCTTCCAGTAAGATTCCTGGATCACACACCTGTTTTCCAGTAAGCTTCCTGGATCACACACCTGTCTTCCAGTAAGCTTCCTGGATCACACACTTGTCTTCCAGTAAGCTTCCTGGATCACACACCTGTCTTCCAGTAAGCTTCCTGGATCACACACCTGTCTTCCAGTAAGCTTCCTGGATCACACACCTGTCTTCCAGTAAGCTTCCTGGATCACACACCTGTCTTCCAGTAAGCTTCCTGGATCACACACCTGTCTTCCAGTAAGCTTCCTGGATCACACACCTGTCTTCCAGTAAGCTTCCTAGATCACACACCTGTCTTCCAGTAAGCTTCCTGGATCACACACCTGTCTTCCAGTAAGCTTCCTGGATCACACACCTGTCTTCCAGTAAGCTTCCTGGATCACACACCTGTCTTCCAGTAAGATTCCTGGATCACACACCTGTCTTCCAGTAAGCTTCCTGGATCACACACCTGTCTTCCAGTAAGCTTCCTGGATCACACACCTGTCTTCCAGTAAGCTTCCTGGATCACACACCTGTATTCCAGTAAGATTCCTGGATCACACACCTGTCTTCCATTAAGCTTCCTGGATCACACACCTGTCTTCCAGTAAGCTTCTGGATCACACACCTGTCTTCCAGTAAGCTTCCTGGATCACACACCTGTCTTCCAGTAAGCTTCCTGGATCACACACCTGTCTTACAAGAAGCAAGTTCGTGCTTTGTCTTAAGAGGTTTACATTCTCCTCGTGTTTAGTAGTGGTGTGGTAATCTTGTTTCCAGAGTGTGTATCCACTCTTGTTGGTAAGTGTTTTGGTGAGTGAGTGACAAGAGTGGTACTCTTGTCAACACTGTGACACCACTGTGGGTGATAGCAGTACTCCTGTCAACTCTGAGAATGACAAGACTGAGTGACAGTGGTACTCTTGTCAACATTGTGACACAACTGTGGGTTATAGTGTAACTCTGGTCAACATTGAGAGTGACAAGACCGAGCGACAGTGGTACTCTTGTCAACAGTGTGACACCACTGTAGGTGATAGTAGTACTCCTGTCAACACTGAGAGTGACAAGACTGAGTAGCAGTGGTACTTTTGTCAACAGTGTGACACCACTGTGGGTAATAGTAGTACTCCTGTCAACACTGAGAGTGACAAGACTGAGTAGCAGTGGTATTCTTGTCAACACTGAGAGTGACACTGGTACTCTTGTCAGCACTGAGAGTGGCACTGGTGTGAGTGACAGTGGTGCTCTTATCAACATTGAGAGGGACAGTGATATTCTTGTCAACACTGAGAGTGACAGTGGTACTCTAGCCAACACTGACAGTGACAGTGGTACTCTTGCCAACACTGACAGTGACAGTGGTACTCTTGTCAGCACTGAGAGCGACACTGGCGTGAGTGACAGTGGTACTCTCGTCAATACTGAGAGTGACACATGTGTGAGTGACAGCAGTACTCTTGTCAACACTGAGAGTGACAGTTGTACTCTTGTCATCACTGAGAGTGACAGTGGTACTCTTGTCAGCACTGACAGTGACACTGGTGTGAGTGATAGTGGTACTCTTGTCAGCACTGAGAATGACACTGGTGAGAGTGACAGTAGTACTCTTGCGAATGCTTGAGAGTGACAGTGGTACTCTTGTCAACACTGAGAGTGACACTGGTGTTGGTGACAGTGGTACTCTTGTCAACACTGTGAGTGACAGTAGTACTCTTATCAGCACTGAGAGTGACGCTGGTGTGAGTGACAGTGGTACTCTTGTCAGCACTGAGAGTGACATTGGTGTGAGTGACAGTGGTACTCTTGTCAGCACTGAGAGTGACACTGATGTGAGTGACAGTGGCACTCTTCTCAACACTGAGAGTGACATTGGTGTGAGTGACAGTGGTACTCTTGCCAACACTGAGAGTGACATTGGTGTGAGTGACAGTGGTTCTCTTGTCAACACTGAGAGTGACAGGGGTACTCTTGTCATCACTGAGAGTGACACTGGTGTGAGTGACCGTGGTAATTTTGTCAACATTGAGAGTGACAGTGGTTCTCTTGTCAACACTAAGAGTGACACTGGTGTGAGTGACAGTGGTACTCTTGTCAACACTGAGAGTGACACTGGTGGGGATGACAGTGGTACTCTTGTCAACACTAAGAGGGGACACGTAGGGGTGACAGTGGTACTCTTGTCAACACTGAGAGTGACACGGGTATGAGTGACAGGGGTACTCTTGTCAACACTGAGAGTGACACGGCGGGTTACAGTGGTACTCTTGTCTCACTGACAGTGACAGTGGTACTCTTGTCAGCACTGAGAGTGACACGGGTGTGAGTGACAGTAGAACTCTTGTCAACACTGAGAAGGACAGGGGTTGCTCTTGTCAGCATGAGTGTGACCGTGGACTCTTGTCAACACTGACAGTGACACTGGTATGATTGGACAGTGGTACTCTTGTCAGCATTGAGTGTGACACTGGTGTGAGGACAGTAGTATCTTGTCAGCAGTGAGAGTGACAGTGGTGCTCTTGTCAACCTTGAGAGTGACAGTGGTGCTCTTCTCAACACTGAGAGTGACAGTGGTAATTTTGTCAGCACTGAGAGTGGCACTGGTGTGAGTGACAGTGGTGTTCTTGTCAACACTAAGTGACAGTGGTACTCTTGTCAGCAATGAGAGTGAAACTGGTGTGAGTGACAGTGGAAATTTTGGGTCAACACTGAGAATGACATTGGTACTTTGTAAAACACTGAGTGTAAATGGGGGTATTCTTGTCAACACTGAGTATGACAGTGGCTCTCTTGTCAACAATGAGGTGACAGTGGTACTCTTGTCACACAGAGTGAAACTGGTGTGAGTAAACAGTGGAACTTTTGTCAACACTGAGAGTGACATTGGTACTCTTGTCAGCACTGATTGGGACAGTGGTATTCTTTAATACTGAGTGTACAGTGTTACTCTTTTTCCAACACTGAGAGTGACACGGCACTCTTGTCAGCACTGAGTCTGACAGTGGTACTCTTGTCAGCACTGAGAGTGACACCGGTGTGAGTGATAGTGGTACTCTTGTCAACACTGAGGTGACAGTGGTACTCTTGTCAGCACTGAGATTTGCACTGGTGTGATTTGACAGGGGTACTCTTGTCAGCACGGGAGTGTGACAGTGGTACTCTTGTCAACACTGAGAGTAACACTGGTGTGAGTGACAGTGGAACTCTTGTCAACACTGAGAGTGACAGTGGAAACTCTTGTCAACACTGAGAGTGACACCGGTTGATTTACAGTGGTACTCTTGTCAGCATTTGAGTGTGACAGTGGTAACCTTGCAACACTGAGAGTAACACTGGTGTGAGTGACAGTGGAACTCTTGTCAACACTGAGAATGACAGTGGACTCTGTCAGCACTGAGTGTGACAGTGGTACTCTTGTCAACACTGAGAGTGGCACTGGTTTTTGAGGACAGTTGTACTCTTGTCAGCACTGAGAGTGACACGGGTTTGTGAGTGACAGTGGTACTCTTGTCAGCACTGAGAGTAAACACTGGTGTGAGTAATAGTGGTACTCTTGTCAACACTGAGAGTGACAGTGGTACTCTAGTCAGCACTGAGTCTTATTACGGCCCTATTTTACTTGACTTAATACGGTCTACCTGCTGGTGTTCCTCTCCTCACCTTTTTTCATATACGTTCTTTCTCTCATAACCTCTTTTCCCTCTTTTTTCCCTCTTCCTCCTCTTCCTCCCACCTCTTCCTCTTCCCTCAGTTCTCACGTGTGTCTTCTGCTGTCAAATATTATTTTTGAATATGACTTAAGAAATCGTAAAGACCGATTTCAAATAAACCATACCCCCCCCGGGCCCGGGGTTTAACCGCGGTCATAGAGTCTCAAAACTCCGCCGTCGCGTTAGCTAACGCGACGGGCTGGAGTTTGAGACTCTATGACCGCGGGTTCAATCCCGGCCGGGGGTATGGTTTTTTCTGAATATCTGTCGCTTTCGTTGAGTTAGGATCATCAGTCCCTTCAAAGAGGTGGGGTTCATTGAGCTTGTGAAGGGCTTTGATCCAAGGAAGTGATTACCCTCTCCTTCCTTGGGTTAATCTTCATTTTCTCCCGTTTGGAGGCGCTGCATAACCCTTATGATTTACCGCTTCCCCGCCAATATATGTTGTAACAGCGCTATAGCGTTAGCTAACGCTGTTACCTTTTGTTAGCTAATCTCTCTCTCATTAACAACATTTTTATATTTGGTTAGCTAACATTACTCAGTTAGCTAACTTATCTCTCGTTAGCTACATAACTCTTCATTTCTAATTTCTATTTCTAACATTTTCTCAGTTAGCTAATATTCTTTTCGTTAGCTAACATTGTCTCTCGTTGCTACATTATTCTAATTACTAACATTATATCTATTAACTAACCCTTATCTCTATTTAAATACATTGTTATCTGTGTGACTAACACGTTATTCTATTAGCTAAGACTCCTGTTTCTACATTTATTTTCAATTGTTATTTTTCACTGATTATTTTCACTGATCTCTTCAGTAATAGTTTCATGCTCTCTTTCAATGATATCTTTAAATGATATCTTTCTTTCTTTGTAATGTCATCAGCGTCTAACATTATTATATCCTTCGTTAGTGAACATTGTTATTTTCGGTTCATTTAGGTTGAGCTCAACGTTATTTACACGACACTCTGAAAGGGGCACTGTTTGGATACCTTTCCATAACGTTTAACTTCAGTAGCACACGGAGGAGACCTTATTCTGTGTGTGTTTTGTAGAGGGGAGAGAGAGAAGAGAGAAAGAGAAGAGAATATTTACTGTAATTATAGGTAAGGATAGCAAAGCGGGGACCCCTGGGGAGGGAAAAGATAGGAAAAAAAAAAGGAAAAAAAAGGAAAAAAAAAAGGAAAAAAAAGGGGGGGGAAAAGGGGGGGGGGCCCCCAATTATTTCTTTTTGTTAAAAAAACCTTTGTAACTTAAATTT
>NC_069408.1:50297054-50307174 GCF_026875155.1 Cherax quadricarinatus | reverse complement strand
TGAAGACGAAGGTAGGAAATGGGCTTCTCTGTTCTTCAGGATGAATGTACTTCAGTGGCCAGTGAAGGTAAGGGTACTACTGCCCCTGCTAACAGAGGTAAACGCATTCTTGTGGTTGGTGACTCTCAGGTAAGA
This sequence comes from Cherax quadricarinatus, assembly GCF_026875155.1. Classification (NCBI taxonomy): domain Eukaryota; kingdom Metazoa; phylum Arthropoda; class Malacostraca; order Decapoda; family Parastacidae; genus Cherax; species Cherax quadricarinatus. The sequence goes on along the minus strand of NC_069408.1, from coordinate 50,307,039 downwards.
CATATTGACCGTGCTTTTTGTAATAGGAATAAGAAGATGAGAGATAGAGTGTGCTTCCCTGGAGCAGGTGTTGGGACATAGTTAACAGGCTGGATAATATCATGTCAGGTAATGGGAACAAGCCCATTATTTGTCTTAGTGCTGGTGGAAATGATATTGGGAAGGGTAGAAGAGAAGAGCTGCTAGGTAAGTACAGGTCAGCTATAGATTTCATTAAGTCTAAGGGAGGGGTCCCAATCATATGTAGCATCTTGCCTAGAAGGGGAGTAGGAAATGAATGGTTGTCTAGGGCAATTGGTGTAAATTGCTGGCTAGACAGATACTGCAAGGAACTTGCAATCCCATTCATTGACAACTGGAACAACTTTTATGGCAAGCATGATATGTATGCAAGGGATGGGGTACATCTCTCTGGGGCTGGGGTGGTAGCACTTGCAAACTCAATTGAGAAGGTCATTGGTGAAATGCCTATGATTTAAAACTGATAGAAGATAGAGGTATGGGTGTGTTGTGGGAAACAAGCAGGTTGCAACACTAGGGTTGGAAACAGTAAATGTATAAAGGCATTCAGCATGAAGTTATAAATAAAGACAATAGATCAGGTCAGCAAACAAAGGGGGACAGCAGAGGACAGCAAGGGACTAGCTCCCTTAAGGTTTACTATACTAATAGCAGGAGTGTAAGAAATAAGATAGATGAGCTAAGATTAATTGCAAGTGCAGGAAACATAGATATTATTGCTATAACAGAGACCTGGCTCAATCTGAAAGATAGAGAGATGCCCTCTGAATGTCACATACAAGGCTATAAATTATTCCACACTGACAGGGTCAACAGGAAGGGTGGTGGAGTAGCGATGTATGTCAGAGACAATTTAAATTGTTGTGTTAGACAAGATATAAAAGTAGAAGCGTTAGCCACTGAATCTGTTTGGTTACAGCTTCTCGAGGGCCGAGAAAAACTAATTTTGGGTGTGATTTACAGGGCCCCAAATCTTGATAGGGAGTGCAGTAAACTTGTATGGGACGAAATTCGTAAGGCATCTACATACGAAAATGTTGTGCTAATGGGAGATTTCAACTATAGACAGATTGACTGGAGCAATTTGACAGGAAATTTAGAGTCAGGTGACTTTCTTGATACGATCCAGGATTGTTTTTTTAAAAACAGTTTGTGACAGAGCCAACTAGGGGAAATAACCTCCTTGACTTGGTTCTTGCCAGTAGGGAAACACTAATTAATAATCTTGAGGTTAATGATGAGCTTGGGGAAAGTGATCACAAATCACTCAGTTTTAATATATCATGGAATTCCCCTAATAATGGCAATCAAGTCTCCGTCCCTGACTTTCGCTTGGCTGATTTCATAGGACTGAAAAATTACTTAGGTGGGCCTGAACTGGAATGACCTGACTAAGGGTCAGGTAGGTGGTGATGGTTGCCGATATGATGCTTTCCAGGGCATAGTTCTAGCTGCTCAGTCAAATTATGTTCCAAATAGGGAAATCAGATCAAACAAAAATGATCCTAAATGGATGAACAATAGATTAAAATATCTGATTGGTCAAAAGAGAGGCATATATAGGCAAATCAAAAGAGGAGAGGGGCAGTTAAGAAATCGATATATTCAGTTAAAGAGAGAAATAAAAAAGGGAATTAGAAAAGCAAAAAGAGATTATGAGGTTAAAGTTGCAAGAGAATTGAAGACTAACCCAAAAGGATTCTTTCAGGTATACAGAAGTAAGATCAGGGACAAGATAGGCCCACTCAAAAGTTCCTCGGGTCAGCTCACTGACATTGATAAGGAAATGTGTAGAATTTTTAACACATACTTCCTCTCAGTTTTTACACAGGAGGATACCAGCGATATTCCAGAAATGATAAATTATGTAGAACAGGACGATAATAAACTGTGCACGATTAGGGTCACAAGTGACATGGTCCTTAGGCAAATAGATAAATTAAAACCTAACAAATCCCCAGGTCCTGATGAACTGTATGCAAGGGTTCTAAAGGAATGTAAAGAGGAGCTTAGCAAACCTTTGGCTAATCTTTTCAACATATCACTACAAACTGGCATGGTGCCAGATAAGTGGAAAATGGCAAATGTGATACCTATTTTTAAAGCAGGTGACAGGTCCTTAGCTTCGAACTATAGACCAATAAGCCTAACCTCCATAGTGGGAAAATTTATGGAATCAATAATTGCCGAGGCAGTTCGTAGCCACCTTGAAAAGCATAAATTAATCAACGAATCTCAGCATGGTTTTACAAAGGGGCGTTCCTGCCTTACGTATTTATTAACTTTTTTCACTAAGGTATTTGAGGAGGTAGATCATGGTAATGAATATGATATTGTGTATATGGACTTCAGTAAGGCTTTTGACAGGGTCCCACATCAGAGACTATTGAGGAAAATTAAGGCACATGGAATAGGAGGAGAAATTTTTTCCTGGATAGAGGCATGGTTGACAAATAGACAGCAGAGAGTTTGCATAAATGGGGAGAAATCAGAGTGGGGAAGTGTCACGAGCGGTGTTCCACAGGGGTCAGTGTTGGGCCCCCTGCTGTTCACAATCTACATAAACGACATAGATGAGGGCATAAAGAGCGACATCGGCAAGTTTGCCGATGACACCAAAATAGGCCGTCGAATTCATTCTGACGAGGACATTAGAGCACTCCAGGAAGATTTGAATAGACTGATGCAGTGGTCGGAGAGGTGGCAGATGCAGTTTAATATAGACAAATGCAAAGTTCTAAATGTTGGACAGGACAATAACCATGCCACATATAAACTAAATAATGTAGATCTTAATATTACGGATTGCGAAAAAGATTTAGGAGTTCTGGTTAGCAGTAATCTGAAACCAAGACAACAGTGCATAAGTGTTCGCAATAAAGCTAATAGAATCCTTGGCTTCATATCAAGAAGCATAAATAATAGGAGTCCTCAGGTTGTTCTTCAACTCTATACATCCTTGGTTAGGCCTCATTTAGATTATGCTGCACAGTTTTGGTCACCGTATTACAGAATGGATATAAATGCTCTGGAAAATGTACAAAGGAGGATGACAAAGTTGATCCCATGTATCAGAAACCTTCCCTATGAGGATAGACTAAGGGCCCTGAATCTGCACTCTCTAGAAAGACGTAGAATTAGGGGGGATATGATTGAGGTGTATAAATGGAAGACAGGAATAAATAAAGGGGATGTAAATAGTGTGCTGAAAATATCTAGCCTAGACAGGACTCGCAGCAATGGTTTCAAGTTGGAAAAATTCAGATTCAGGAAGGATATAGGAAAGTACTGGTTTGGTAATAGAGTTGTGGATGAGTGGAACAAACTCCCAAGTACAGTTATAGAGGCCAGAACGTTGTGTAGTTTTCAAAATAGGTTGGATAAATACATGAGTAGATGTGGGTGGGTGTGAGTTGGACCTGATAGCTTGTGCTACCAGGTCGGTTGCCGTGTTCCTCCCTTAAGTCAATGTGACCTGACCTGACTAGGTTGGGTGCATTGGCTTAAGCCGGTAGGAGACTTGGACCTGCCTCGCATGGGCCAGTAGGCTTTCTGCAGTGTTCCTTCGTTCTTATGTACTTATGTTCTTATAACGTAGGGTTTGAAAACATAGTTTGATAACGTAGTGTTTAATCACGTAGTGATTGATAACGTAGTGTTTGATAACTAAGTGATTGATAACGTAGTGTTTGATAACTAAGTGATTGATAACGTAGTGTTTGATAACTAAGTGATTGATAACGTAGTGTTTGATAACGTAGTGATTGATAACGTAGTGTTTGATAACTAAGTGATTGATAACGTAGTGTTTGATAACGTAGTGTTTGATAACGTAGTGATTGATTACGTAGTGTTTGATAACTAAGTGATTGATAACGTAGTGTTTGATAACGTAGTGTTTAATAACGTAGTGATTGATGACGTAGTGATTAATAACGTAGTGATTGATAACGTAGTGTTTGATAACGTAGTGGATAACTAGTGATAAACGCGTGTTTATAACGTAGTGATTAATAACGTAGTGATTATGACCGTAGTGATTATAACGTAGTGATTTATAACGTATGTGATTAATAACGTATGATGAGACGTTAGTACTTAGATAACGTACTGATTATAACGTAGTGATTGATGACGTAGTGATTGATAACGTAGTGATTGATAACGTAGTGATTGATAACGTAGTGACTGATAACGTAGTGTTTGATAACCTAGTGATTATAACGTAGTGATTCAATAGGTAAGTGCATTATAACGTAGTGATTGATTCGTAGGATTAATAACGTAGTGAATGTATACACTTTGTTATTGATCAACGTTGGTAATACTGTGATTGATCGACTTTGTGATACACGTAGTATTAATACTATGATTGATACGTATCGTACTAAAATCTAGTGATTAATAACCGTACTGTTCGTAGTGACCTATGATTAATACGTAGTGATTGATAACTAGTGTTGATACGTAGTACTTATAACTTTAGTGATTAATAACGTAGTGATTGATACCTGTACTTAATAACTAGTGATTAATAACGTAGTGATTGATGACGTAGTGATATGACTTTAACTAGTGATTAACAACGTATGTATTGATACGTAGTAATTAATAAGTAGTGATTAATCACACGTAGTTTGATGACGTACTTGATATAACTAGTGTTGATAACGCAGTGTACTGAACGTAGTGACTGATAACCCTAGTGTTTGATCAAACGTAGTGATTCATAACGTCGTGATAATAACGTGTGATTAATAACGTGTGATGTGCGCGTATTGTTAATAACGTAGTGACTACTAACCGTTGTGTTTGATAACGTACTGATTAACTAACTATGATGATGACTATGTGATTAATACCACGTAGTGTACTAACGACTTCTTGTACGTACACATTGTAACCATCCCACTCTCGTACCTCCCACTCTCAGTACCTCCCCACCTCTGTACCTCCACCACCTCTGTTACCTCCCCGACCTCTCGTACCTTCCCCACCTCTCGTACCTCCCCAACTATCGTACCTCCCCACCTCGTACCTCCACCACCTCAAAGTCCCTCCCCACCTCTCGTACCTCCCCACCTCTGGTACCTCCCCACCTCTCGTACCTCCCCACCTCTCGTACTCCCTACCTCTAGTACCTCCCCACCTCTCGTAACCTCCCCACATCTGTACCTCCCCACTCGCTCGTACTTCCCCACCTCTCGTACCTCCCCACCTCTCGTACCTCCACCACCTCTAGTACCTCCCACCTCTCGTACTCCCCACTCTCGTACCTCCACCACTTAGTACCTCCCCACCTCTCGTACCTCCACCACCTCCATCGTACCTCCCCACCTCGTTACCTCCACACCTCTAGTACCTCCCCACCTCTCGTACCCCCATCTCTATCCACACCTCTAGTACTCCCCACCTCTGTACCTCCCCACCTATCGTACCTCCACCACCTGTGTACCTCCCACCTTCGTACCTCCCCACCTCGTACCTCCACCACCTCTAGTTACCTCCCCACCTCGTACCTCCCACCTCTCGTACCTCCACCACCTCTAGTACCTCCCCACCTCTCGTACCTCCCCACCTCTCGTACCTCCCCACCTCTCGTACCTCCCCACCTCTCGTACCTCCACCACTCTAGTACCTCCCCACCTCTCGTACCTCCCACCTCTCGTACCTCCACCACCTCTAGTACTTCCCCACCTCTCGTACCTCCCACCTCTCGTACCTCCACCACCTGTAGTACCTCCCCACCTCTCGTACCTCCCCACCTCTCGTACCTCCACCACCTCTAGTACCTCCCCACCTCTCGTACCTCCCCACCTCTCGTACCTCCCCCCCTCGTACCTCCACCACCTCTAGTACCTCCCCACCTCTCGTACCCCCCACCTCTCGTACCTCCCCAACTCTCGTACCTCCCCACCCCTCGTACCTCCACCACCTCTGTACCTCCACCCTCGTACCTTCCCCACCTCTGGTACCTCCCCACCTCTCGTACCTCCCCACCTCTCGTACCTCCCCACCTCTGGTACCTCCCCACCTCTCGTACCTCCCCACCTCTGGTACCTCCCCACCTCTCGTACCTCCCCACCTCTCGTACCTCCCCACCCCTCGTACCTCCACCACCTCTAGTACCTCCCCACCTCTCGTACCTCCCACCTCTCGTACCTCCACCACCTCTGTACCTCCCCACCTCTCGTACCTCCACCTCTAGTACCTCCCCACCTCTCGTACCTCCCCACCTCTCGTACCTCCCCACCTCTAGTACCTCCCCACCTCTCGTACCTCCCCACCTCTGTACCTCCACCACCTCTAGTACTTCCCCACCTCTCGTACCTCCCCACCTCTCGTACCTCCACCACCTGTAGTACCTCCCCACCTCTCGTACCTCCCCACCTCTCGTACCTCACCACCTCTAGTACCTCCCCACCTCCCCCTCGTACCTCCCCACCTCTCGTACCTCCCCACCCCTCGTACCTCCACCACCTCTAGTACCTCCCCACCTCTCGTACCTCCCCACCTCTCGTACCTCCCCAACTCTCGTACCTCCCCACCCCTCGTACCTCCACCACCTCTAGTACCTCCCCACCTCTCGTACCTCCCCACCTCTCATACCTCCCACCTCTCGTACCTCCCCACCCCTCGTACCTCCACCACCTCTAGTACCTCCCCACCTCTCGTACCTCCCCACCTCTCGTACCTCCCCACCCCTCGTACCTCCACCACCTCTAGTACCTCCCCACCTCTCGTACCTCCCCACCTCTCGTACCTCCACCACCTCCTGCTCCAGCTGGAGCTGGAGCAGGAGCAGGAGGAGCAGGAGCAGGAGGAGCAGGAGCTGGAGCAGGAGCAGGAGCAGGAGCTGGAGCTGGAGCAGGACCAGGAGCAGGAGGAGCAGGAGCAGGAGCAGGAGCAGGAGCTGGAGCTGAGCGAGGAGCGAAGCTGGGCAGGAGTAGGAGCGGAGACAGGAGCAAGAGGTCAGGAGCGGAGGACGCGGAGCTGGAGCAGGAGCAGGAGCAGGAGCTGGAGCAGGAGCAGGAGCAGGAGCAGGAGCTGGACCTGGAGGAGCAGCAGGTGCAGGAGCTGGAGCTGGAGCAGGAGCAGGAGCAGGAGGAGCAGGAGCAGGAGGAGCAGGAGCAGAAGGAGCAGGAGCAGGAGCAGGAGCTGGAGCAGGAGGAGCAGGAGCAGGAGCAGGAGCAGGAGCAGGAGGAGCAGGAGCAGGAGCAGGAGCTGGAGCAGGAGGAGCAGGAGCTGGAGCAGGAGCAGGAGCAGGAGCAGGAGCAGGAGCAGGAGCAGGGGGGCTGGAGCGGAGGGAGCAGGTGCAGGAGCTGGAGCAGGAGCAGGAGCTGGAGCAGGAGCTGGAGCAGGAGCAGGAGCTGGAGCAGGAGCTGGAGCAGGAGCAGGAACAGGAGGAGCAGGAGCAGGAGCTGGAGCTGGAGCTGGAGCAGGATCAGGAGCAGGAGGAGCAGGAGCAGGAGCAGGAGCTGGGGCACGAGCAGGAGCTGGAGCTGGAGCAGGAGCAGGAGCTGGAGCAGGAGCAGGAGCAGGAGCAGGAGCAGGAGCTGGAGCAGGAGCTGGAGCAGGAGCAGGAGCTGGAGAAGGAGCTGGAGCAGGAGCAGGAACAGGAGGAGCAGGAGCAGGAGCTGGAGCTGGAGCTGGAGCAGGATCAGGAGCAGGAGGAGCAGGAGCAGGAGCTGGAGCACGAGCAGGAGCTGTAGCAGGAGCAGAAGCAGGAGCAGGAGCAGGAGCTGGAGCAGGAGCAGGAGCTGGAGCAGGAGCAGGAGCTGGAGCAGAAGCAGGAGCAGGAGCTGGAGCAGGAGCTGGAGCAGGAGCTGGAGCAGGAGCATGAGCAGGAGCTGGAGCAGGAGCAGGAGCAGGAGCTGGAACAGGAGCTGGAGCAGAGAGCAAGGGGGCAGGAGCTGGAGCAAGAGCTGGAGCAGGGAGCTGGAAGCAGGAGCAGGAGCTGGAGCTGGAGCTGGAGCAGGAGCAGGAGCAGGAGCAGGAGCAGGAGCAGGAGCAGGACCTAGAGCAGGAGCATGAGCAGGAGCAGGAGCAGGAGCTGGAGCAGGAGCTGGAGCAGGAGCTGGAGCAGGAGCAGGAGCAGGAGCTAGAGCAGGAGCATGAGCAGGAGCAGGAGCTGGAGCAGGAGCTAGAGCAGGAGCTAGAGCAGGAGCATGAGCAGGAGCAGGAGCTGGAGCAGGAGCTAGAGCAGGAGCAGGAGCAGGAGCTGGAGCAGGAGCTAGAGCAGGAGCAGGAGCAGGAGCAGGAGCTGGAGCAGGAGCTGGAGCAGGAGCTGGAGCAGGAGCAGGAGCTAGAGCAGGAGCTGGAGCAGGAGCAGGAGCTGGAGCAGGAGCAGGAGCTGGAGCTGGAGCAGGAGGAGGAGCAGGAGCAGGAGCAGGACCTAGAGGAGGAGCATGAGCAGGAGCAGGAGCAGGAGCTGGAGCAGGAGCTGGAGCAGGAGCTGGAGCAGGAGCAGGAGCAGGAGCTAGAGCAGGAGCATGAGCAGGAGCAGGAGCTGGAGCAGGAGCTAGAGCAGGAGCTAGAGCAGGAGCATGAGCAGGAGCAGGAGCTGGAGCAGGAGCTAGAGCACGAGCAGGAGCAAGAGCAGGAGCTGGAGCAGGAGCTAGAGCAGGAGCAGGAGCAGGAGCTGGAGCAGGAGCTGGAGCAGGAGCTAGAGCAGGAGCATGAGCAGGAGCATGAGCAGGAGCAGGAGCTGGAGCAGGAGCTAGAGCAGGAGCTAGAGCAGGAGCATGAGCAGGAGCTAGAGCAGGAGCAGGAGCAGGAGATGGAGCAGGAGCTAGAGCAGGAGCATGAGCAGGAGCATGAGCAGGAGCAGGAGCTGGAGCAGGAGCAGGAGCAGGAGCTAGAGCAGGAGCATGAACAGGAGCAGGAGCTGGAGCAGGAGCTAGAGCAGGAGCAGGAGCTGGAGCAGGAGCTAGAGCAGGAGCAGGAGCAGGAGCAGGAGCAGAAGCTGGAGCAGGAGCTGGAGCAGGAGCTAGAGCAGGAGCATGAGCAGGAGCAGGAGCAGGAGCTGGAGCAGGAGCTGGAGCAGGAGCAGGAGCTAGAGCAGGAGCTGGAGCAGGAGCAGGAGCAGGAGCTAGAGCAGGAGCTGGAGCAGGAGCAGGAGCTGGAGCAGGAGCTGTAGCAGGAGCAGGAGCTGGAGCAGGAGCTGGAGCAGGAGCAGGAAGAGCAGGAGGAGAAGGAAGAAGAGGAAAAGGAAGAAGAGAAGGAGGAAGAATAGGAGAGGAAAGTCAAATAACGAGAGGAATATGAGAAAAAGATGACAGTGGAAGGAGTAAAAAGTCGAGGATTAAAATATAAGGAATTAGTAGAAGATGAAGAAGAACAACAACAACAAACAAACAACAAAAACAGTCAATAACAACAAACATCAGCAATAACAACAACAACAACAACAAAAGTAATTTTCCTGGGACCTTTGTTTTTCCCAGCAGTGTGTCGCTCAAGACAATCCATTTATTGTCATTAAAACGTCTTAGTTACCAGATAAATGGCCCTTGAAAAAACGTCCCTCTTATCTACCCTTTAAAAACAAATAAACAAAAGTCTTGCACACTTCCTGTGATCTTGCGCTCTTGTTCCCGGGTCTGGAGCAGACGCAACACAACTTTCACTGTAAATGCGTTCACAAAAGTACGTTTTATTTTTTATTGGGGCGGTTTATAGGAGATATTATTCGTATCCTGGAATCCGTACGTACGAAGGAGAGTCAGATTAAAAAACCATATCACGGGTGGGGATAGAACCCGCGATCAGAGAGTCATAAAACTCCACACCGACGCGCTAGCCACTAGTTCTATCCCCTTCCCGTGGTATGGTTTGTTTGCAGTCGTGTCATTACGATTTCGTGAGTCGAGAGTGACATTCGAACGGCGGTTAGCATGTGTTTACTACTTAGTTGTGGTTGCAGGGGTCGAGTTACAGCTCCTGGCCCCGACTCTTCACTGGT
>NC_069408.1:50292054-50294554 GCF_026875155.1 Cherax quadricarinatus | reverse complement strand
TCACACACAAGCAGACAGCAGCAGCAGTAGCAGCAACATGAACGGGTATAAAGCAGTGTTGAAAACCCACTTGGGATCCGCCCCCAGACGTTCACATACCCCATTCCTCTCCCGGATATGGAATTGGATGCTCTTCCTGATCCTGCGATTCTCCAGTCGTCTCCCGTCTAAACTGACGAGTAGTGAGTACAGGGGAAGACGGGAAGGAGAGAAAGAGAGAGAGAGAGAAAGAGAGAGAGAGAGAGAGAGAGAGAGAGAGAGAGAGAGAGAGAGAGAGAGAGAGAGAGAGAGCAGCTCTAGGTGGGGGAGGAAGGGAGAGAATAGATGAGTGATAGGATGGGTGCGTGTATTGGCTTAATTTTGCGTGTAAGAGTTGAATCCTGGTCCTCAGGTGGATATGAACTGTAACAGCCACGCATTGATTGATGGATTGTTGTAGTGTTGCGCTTCTCTTGTCATTGTTGTCATTGTTTCAAGCCTACCTGAAGATGCATTCTTCAGTTATGGTACAGAATCCAACAATATTTAGACCTACACAGCCTATACCCGTGAAATGTTTCCTCCGTTTCTTAAAATATATCACCCATTAAATATATATGTCGTTCACATTTATATTTTAATCATAGGAAAGCCCTAACCCCGTAGGGGTCATATAGTACATGTGGAATGGAAACCATTCAAATTTGATCTAAGCAAGGGGAGGATAAATCCAGTTCCTTGGATCAAGAGCCCCCCCTCACCAGCATTAAGGCATCCCCTCTGGGAATCACAATCGAGTTATGTAATATGTATATATAATATAATCTATATTTACTACAAGTACATGTACCAGGTATACAGTCGTAGCTGACATCAATGACATGCTACTGTATAGAAAGCCGCTTGTTATGTTGAGCATTTCGGGCAAATTAGGTCAGTTTTGCTCCAGGATGCGACCCACACCAGTCGACTAAGACCCAGGTACCCGTATTACTGATGGGTGTTGAACAGGGACAACAGGTGTCTTAAGGAAACATGTAATGCAAAATATTACTGTACCATTTCGAGATTAAAAGTGGAAAAATGTCAGCAAGAGTCTCCTTGAAGAGTTGCAACCTTGTAAGTAGCGTACAACACTGTTGACAGTGTTGTACAACACTGTTGACAGTGTTGTACAACACCGTCAAGTTGATGGTTAAGACACATGTACAACACTTGGGTATCTATATTGTTGGAAAGTTTCACCTAAACAGTAGACTTCTTCAGTCAAATACAGAGGCAGCAGGTGTAGTACTGAAATGAAAACGATGTGATCAGTCAGTGAACCTTGGCGATATGAGGTGGTCAGTCCCTCAGATACTATTTCTTCCTGGACTGATTACATCATCTTCATTTCACTACTACACCTGCTGCCTCTGTATTTAACTGAAGAAGTCTACTGTGTAGGTGAAATATTTCAACAATAAAGATACCCAAGTGTTGTACATGTGTCTTAATCATCAGGATGCAATAGTTTTGAAATTTTTGAAGCCGATCAGAAGAGGCTTTCTTAAGTTATCTGGCGATGATCAGTTTCGGGAATTGTCTACATAAAATTGAGCAGAGTTGACCAGCACGTGTCAGGTGTTCCACCAACCTTCACCTGGTGATAACTGGCCAGGGCCGAAAGTTTGAAGACGATTGGATGAGGCGTTCTCAAGTTATGAACAAAAATCTTGAAGTTAATGATAGAAGAAGAATGTAGGTGACAAGATGGCGGCTCTGACGCAGCCGTCACTAAACTCACAAAACTTATATAAAAACTAATAATAATAATAATAATAATAATAATAATAATAACGAGAGTTTTTATTATTTCTTAACTTCTTAATTCATATTTGTTATAATTCTCTTGGAAAAAATTGATTTTGTTATTTAAGAAAATCCAATTTAATATAGAATATTTCTATCAATTTGGTATATATGAAGTCCAGATTTAGTAAAAAATACTTCAGCATCGACACTGAAGGTTTGAAGTCGACCAAGAGAAACATTCTCTAGTTATCACATGGAAACTAATTTATTTATTAAAATGAGTAGTTTAAATTTGTCAGAGTTCAAGCTTCCCTTTAATAACGCTTGTCGACACTGAAAGTTTGAAGACTATCAGAAAAGGTGTTCTTTAGTAATTATTTTGAATCCAACGACTCCAAGTTTTACCAAGAGTTTCACAGGAATTTCAAGTGTTTACCTGAACACTAAACTCACAGAGTGGAATACATCTGCGTTAGTAGTTTGAAGCCGTTAAGACGAGGCGTTCTTTAGTTATTCAATGAAAATCGATATCTACATCAAATTAATAAAATTGGAAAATTTGGATTTATTCAGCCCAGTGACGGCACGACCTGGAGGACAACACGACCATCACTGAAAATTTGAAGCCGATCGGAAAAAGCATTATTTTGCAGTTGTCGGCTGGATGCCAACCATGTCAAGTTTAATAAACAAATTTACTGCGTTAATAAATTTGTTCCTTTATTGA
>NC_069408.1:50259554-50287054 GCF_026875155.1 Cherax quadricarinatus | reverse complement strand
ATGATAGTGTGGAAATAAAGCACTTATGCCCAGTACAAGACATTAGAGGAAACGTTTCGCCAAAAGTGGCTGTCTGGGGGATTAGTGTGGAGTATATAGAGCACCATGACTTGCTGTAGTGTTATGGAATCTCAGGTTAAAGTGTTGAAGGAGGTCCTACTTCTCCATGAGGAAAAGAGGCTGAAAATTCGCAGAGATGGATTTGGGAGTGAGTGGAAGAAAGATGGAGTCGGCGAGGGCGAAAAGGTTACCAACACTGATTTGGACAGTGGCAACCGCTTGAAGTGGAAAGTAGTCTCTACTACAGGTAGAAGTATGAAGATAAGGAACCTTAATAAAAATTATCTGAAAGTATGAAATCGATTCTCTGTTCTCCAGGATGAGTATACTTCAGTGGTTAGTGAGGCTAAAGGTACCACTAACTCCTCTGCTAATCACGGTGAGAACATTCTGGTTGTGGGTGACTCACAGGTAAGATATATGGACCGTGCTTTCTGTTACAGAGATAGGAACTTGAGACAGAGAGTGCACTTTCCAGGAGCTGGTGTTGATAATATAGTCAACAGGTTGGATAATATTATGTCAGGTAATGGGAACAAGCTCATTATCTGTCTTAGTGCTGGTGGAAATATCTGAAAGGTCAGGAGACAGGAGCTGCTGGAAAAGTACAAGTCAGCCATAGATGTAATTAGGTCTAAGGGAGGGGTTCTAATCATATGTAGCATCTTGCATAAAAGGGGAGTGGGCAATGAATGGATGTCTAGGGCAATTGGTGTAAATCCCTGGCTAGACAGGTACTGCAAGGAACTTGCAAACCCTTTCATTAATAACTGAAACAAAATTTATGGCAGACGTGATACGTATGCAAGGGATGGGGTACATCTCTCTGGGGCTGAAGTGGTTGCATTAGCCAGCTCGACTGAGGAAAAGGGACCATTGCTGACTTGTCTAGGACTTTAAATTTATAGATTATAGAGATATGGCTGTGTGTGGGAAACAAACAAGCTGCAGTACAAGGGTTGAAAAGAGCAGGATACCTCAGGGATATGTTTAATAAACAATATTCAAAACAAAGTTGCTAGTAAAGGCAAAGCATTTGACCAACAAAGAGAGGCAGTAGAGGGTAGTGACTAGCTCCCTTAAGGTTTACTATAGTAATAGTAGGAGTCTAAGAAATAAGATAGATGAGCTAAGATTACTTGCATGTGTAGGTAATATAGATATTGTTGCTATAACAGAGACCTGCTTCAACCTGAAAGATAGAGAAATGCCTTCTGAATGCCACATACAAGACTCACGAAATCGTAATGACATGATTGCAGACAAACCGTACCACGGGTGGGGTTAGAACCCGCGATCAGAGAGCCATAAAACTCCAAACCGACACGTTAGCCACTGGGCCAGGTATATTTCTACACCATAGGAAGGTTAGCATTGGCACCACTGTGACCACAAATGCAAGTTTTTACAGACAAAGCTTCCGCTAACGTGGCCGTGACGAACTCTAGTTCATGGTAATTTTTCATGGGAAAGTGTCCCTGTGTACCCAAAACATGTTGGTTCCCCTGGGGAAGTGTCTGGGGGTGCCCAAAAACATTATGTGTACCTGGGGAAGTGTCCGGGGGTGCCCAAAAACATTATGTGTACCTGGGGAAGTGTCTGGGGTGCCCAAAAAACGTTAGTTCCCTTGGGGAAGTGTCCGGGGGTGCCCAAAAATGTTGTGTCCCTGAGGAAGTGTCCGGGGGTGCCCAAAAATGTTGTGTCCCTGAGGAAGTGTCCGGGGGTGCCAAAAAACGTTGTATCTCTGGGGAATGTCCGGGGGTGCCCAAAAAAGTCAGTTACCACTGAGGAAGTGTCCCTGGGAATATGCCTCTCCTCACAATCAGCTGGAGAATGTAAACAGTGGCAGCGGCGTGTGTGAATGTTTGAGGAGGACAAGCAAGGTTGTGCAGTGTTGTGTCTGTGTCTCAACACTGTGTGTCTGTGTACCATAACACTATGTGCCTGTGTACCATAACACTGTGTGTCTGTGTACCATAACACTGTGTGTCTGTGTACCATACCTGGAGGTTACCTGGAGGTTATTCCGGGGATCAACGCCCCCGCGGCCCGGTCCATGACCAGGCCTCCCGATGGATCAGGGCCTGATCAACTAGGCTGTTACTGCTGGCCGCACGCAGTCCAACGTACGAGCCACAGCCCGGCTGATCCGGCACTGACTTTAGGTATCTGTCCAGCTCTCTCTTGAAGGCAGCCAGGGGTTTATTGGCAATTCCCCTAATGCTTGATGGGAGGCTGTTAAACAGTTTTGGGCCCCGGACACTTATGGTGTTTTCCCTTAGTGTACCAATGGCGCCCCTACTTTTTATTGGGGGCATTTTGCATCGCCTGCCTAGTCTTTTACTTTCGTAGGGAGTGATTTCTGTGTGCAGATTTGGGACCATTCCTTCCAAGATTTTCCAAGTGTAGATTATGATATATCTCTCCCTCCTGCGTTCCAACACTGTGTCTCTGTGTATCTCAGCACTGTGTGTCTGTGTACCACAACACTGTGTGTCTGTGTACCATAACACCGTGTCTCTGTGTATCTCAGCACTGTGTGTCTGTGTACCACAACACTGTGTGTCTGTGTACCATAACACTGTGTGTCTGTGTACCATAACACTGTGTCTCTGTGTATCTCAGCACTGTGTGTCTGTGCACCACAACACTGTGTGTCTGTGTACCACAACACTATGTGTCTGTGTACCACAACACTGTGTGTCTGTGTACCATAACACTGTGTGTCTGTGTACCATAACACTGTGTCTCTGTGCATCTCAGCACTGTGTGTCTGTGTACCATAACACTGCGTGTCTGTGTACCACAGCACTGTGTGTCTGTGTACCACAACACTGTGTGTCTGTGTACCATAACACTGTGTCTCTGTGTACCACAACACTGTGTATCTGTGTAACACAACATTGTGTGTCTGTGTACCACAACACTGTGTCTGTGTACCATAACACTGTGTCTCTGTGTACCACAACACTGTGTGTCTCTGTACCACAACACTGTGTGTCTGTGTACCACAACACTGTGTATCTCTGTACCACAACACTGTGTGTCTCTGTACCACAACACTGTGTGTCTGTGTACCACAACACTGTGTTTGGCTTGCTGTTTATGTCGTCACACTGTGCTCACTACTTCCTCCTGCAGCATCATCAACCAACATCAACTGTTCACTTGGTGTGTGTGTCGCTTGCTCACTTAACGATAAACAATACGAACCACAGCAAGAGAGAATTTTAACTGTTATGCAGTGTTTAGGCTCGTATGGTGATAGGCTTAGCAACATTATCCACCAGCAACACAGTATTGTAAGCACTTATTCATAGCTCATTTAATTTTACAATGTGTTTCTGAGAATGTTGTTGTAAGTTAGTTTAATGGGGTTCAAAGTTATCGGCTACACGAGAGTTATTACGGCTCTATGTGACCTGTATCCGTCAAAATTAGTTTAATACTTCCTTTAAGGATTGAAGTCAACTTTCATACAGTAAAGACCGTTGTTTTGCTGGCCCTTTTTCATTTAGGCATCAATTTCCAGTAGACCTTTCTGTCCACCAAAGATGAAAATGGATCCAGGAAAAAAAGTCACAACCTATCCTTACCTAACCTAACCTGACCTAGCCTAGTCTAGCCTAACCTAACCTAACCTAACCTAACCTAACCTAACCTAACCTAACCTAACCTAACCTAACCTAGCTTAGCCTAGCCTAGCTTAGCCTAACCTAACCTAGCCTAACCTTACCTAACCTAACCTAGCCTAGCCTAGCCTAGCCTAGCCTAGCCTAGCCTAACCTAACCTTACCTAACCTAACCTAGCCTAGCCTAGCCTAGCTTAGCCTAACCTAACCTAACCTAACCTTACCTAACCTAACCTAACTTAACCTAAGATAACATAACCTAACCTAACCAACCCTTACCTTACCTAACTTAACCTTACCTAACCTAACCTAACCTAACCTTACCTTACCTAACCTAACCTAACCTTACCTATCCTAACCCAACCTAACCTTAATTAACCTTACCTTACCTACCGTAACCTAACCTAACCTAACCTAACCTTACCTTACCTACCTACCTACCTACCTACCTACCTACCTACCTACCTGGAGTCTACCTGGAGGGTATTCCGGGGATTAACGCCCCCGCGGCCCAGTCCACGACCAGGCCTCCCGGTGGATCAGGGCCTGATCAAGGAGGCTGTTACTGCTTGCCGAACACGGTCCAACGTACGAACCACAGCCCGGCTGATCCGGCACTAACTTTAGGTATCTGTACAGCTCCCTCTTGAAGACAACCAGTGGAAGGCTTTGAACAGTCTTCGGCCCCGAACACTTACTGTATTTTCTCTCTTAGTGTACCAGTGGCGTCCCTACTTTTCACTGGGGGTATGTTGCATCGCCTGCCAAGTCTTTTGCTTTCATAGGCAGTGATTTCTGTGTGCAGATTAGGGACCAATCCCTCCAGAATCTTCCAAGTGTAGATTATGATATATCTCTCCGCCTGCGCTCCAGTGAGTACAAGTCAAGTGCTTCCAGGTGCTCCCAGTAGTTAAGGTGTTTGATGGAACTTATATATGCAGTAAAGGTTCTCTGTACATTCTCTAGATATGCAATTTCACCTGCCTTGAATGGGGATGTTAATGTACAGCAGTATTCCAGCCTAGAGAGAACAAGTGATTTGAAAAGGATCATCATGGGCTTAGCATCTCTTGTCTTGAATGTTCTCATTATCCATCCTATCAGTTTCCTCGCATATATGATAGTGGCATTGTTGTGATCCTTGAAGGTGAGATATTCGGACATTACCACACCCAGGTCCTTCCCATTACTTTTCCGCTCTATTGTGTGATTAGAGTTTGTAGTATACTCAATCCTAACTACTATTTCCTCCAGTTTTCCATAACGGAGTAGTTGGAATTTGTCTTCATTGAACATCATATTGTTCTCCGTTCCCCAATGGAAAACTTGGTCTATATCTTCTTGGAGATTTGCCGTGTCCTCAATGGATGACACTCTCATGCAGATCCTAGTATTGTCTGCAAAGGATGATGTAGTGGTATGGCTTACATCCCTGTCTATGTCTGATATGAGAATGAGGAACAGGATAGGAGCGAGTACTGTGCCTTGTGGGACAGAGCTCTTCACTATGGCAGCTACTCTTTGTGTTCGATTGGTAAGAAAGGTGAAGATCCATCTGCCTAGTTTGCCAGTTATCCCTTTAGCGCGCATTTTGTGTGCTATTACACCATAATCGCACTTGTCAAAGGATTTTACGAAATCTGTATATACTACATCTGCATTTTGTTTGTTTTCCAGTGCATCTAAGACTATATCATAGTGGTCCAATAGTTGCGAGAGACAGGAGCGACCTGCTCTGAAACCATGTTCCCCTGGATTGTGCAGTTTTTGGGAGTCCAAGTGGTTTGCTATCCTGCTTCTTAGAACTCTTTCAAAGATTTTTATGATGTGGGACGTTAAAGCTATTGGTCTATAGTTCTTAGCTACTGCTTTGCTGCCACCTTTACGGAGTGGGGCTATATCCGTTGTTTTCAGTGACTGTGGAATCTCACCTGTGTCTATGCTCCTTCTCCATAGCATACTTAGGGCCCGTGAGAAGGGTTTCTTGCAGTTCTTAATGAACACAGAGTTCCACGAGTCTGGGCCTGGGGTTGAGTGCATGGGCATGTCGTCGATTGCTTTCTCAAAGTCTAATAGAGTTAGGGTTATGTCAGAAATTTGGCATACATTGGCAGGGTTTTGAGGCTCATTCATGAAAAAATTATTTGGATTGTCTATCTTTAGACTGATTAGTGGCTCGCTGAACACAGAGTCATGCTGAGATTTCAGTATCTCACTCATTTCTTTGTTATCATCTGTGTAGGATCCGTCTTGTCTGAGCAGGGGCCCTATACTAGAAGTGGTTTTTGCCTTTTTTGGCATATGAAAAGAAATATTTTGAATTTCTTTCAGTTTCATTAATCGTTTTTACCTCCTCTTGTCTCTCCTGGATTTTGTATGAGTCCTTTAACTTTAGCTCAATATTTTCCATCTCCCTGGTTAAAGATTCCTTCCGTGTTTCCGATGATCTGGGATTCTTGAGGAGCTCAGTTATTCTTTGCCTTCTCCTGTAGAGAGAGCGTCTCTCTCTTTCCAGTTTACTTCTTCTCTTGTTTCTTTTTTTTTTAGGGGAATATGCCTACCAGGAGGTAGGAGGTTGATTTTTTCAAGGCACTGGTTAGGGTCCATGTAATTTAAGATATCTTCTCAACATGTTTAATTTAGGGTATAGTTTACCTGGTCCAAGTTGATGTTCTTGTTGTTGAAGTTGAATATGGTAAAGGTACTCTCACAGTTATGTGCCTTTTGTTTATCAGGGCCCTGGTGCATGTAAGTCTGGACTACCCTAACCTAACCTTACCTAACATAACATAACCTAACTTAACCTAACCTAATCTAATCTTACCTAACCTAACCTTACCTAACCTAACCTAACCTTACCTAACCTAACCTAATCTAATCTTACCTAACCTAACCTTACCTAACCTAACCTAGTCTTACCTAACCTTACCTAACCTTACCTTACCTTACCTAACCTA
This sequence comes from Cherax quadricarinatus, assembly GCF_026875155.1. NCBI lineage: Eukaryota > Metazoa > Arthropoda > Malacostraca > Decapoda > Parastacidae > Cherax > Cherax quadricarinatus. Next base: position 50,280,405 of record NC_069408.1, on the reverse strand, counting down.
ACCTAACCTAACCTAACCTAACCTAACCTAACCCAACCTAACTTAACCTAACCTAATGTGACTTTTTTTCCTAGCAAAATTGTGACTTATTTTCTTTGACTTTTTTTCCTGTAACTTGTTTTCCTGTGACTTTTTTCCTGTGACTTTTTTCCTGTAACTTTTTTCCTGTAACTTTTTTCCTGTAACACTTTTCCTGTGACTTTTTTTTCCGGTCACCAAAAAATGTATATTTAATCCCCGCTGTGGGGTTTTCCTGCCACCTGCATCACCGCTCCCACCACCACCCTCACCCCTCACCCCTCACCTCCACCCTCACCTCCACCCTCACCTCTCACCTCCACCCTCACCCCCCTCCCCCCTCACCTCCACCCTCACCTCCACCCTCACCACCCTCACACAATCACCACCCTCAACCCTCACCCCTTACCTCCACCCTCACCTCCACCCTCACCACCCTTACCCCTCACCACCACCCTCACCTCCACCCTCACCCCTCACCCCTCACCTCCACCCTCAACTCCACCCTCACCACTCTCACCCCTCACACCTCACCTCCACTCTCACCTCCACCCTCGCCACCCTCACCCCTCACCCCTCCCACCACCACCCTCACCACCCTCACCCCTCACTACCACCCTCACCTCCACCCTCACCCTCACCCTCACCTCCACCCTCACCTCCACCCTCACCACTCTCACCCCTCACACCTCACCTCCACCCTCACCTCCACCCTCGCCACCCTCACCCCTCACCCCTCACCACCACCTCATCTCCACCTCTCACCTCCACCCCTCACCCCTCACCTTCACCCTCATCTCCATCCTCACCCCTCACCTCCACCCTCACCTCCACCCTCACCCCTCACCTCCACCCTCACCTCCACTCTCACCCCTCATCCTTCACCACCACCCTCACCTATCACCCCTCACCTCCACACTCACCTCCACCCTCACCCCTCACCTCCACCCTCACTTCCACCCTTACCCCTCACCTCCACCTTCCCCCCTCACCCTCACCACTCACCCTCGCCCCTCACTCTCACCTCCCCCCTCACTCCACCACCCTCACCACCACCCTCACCCTCACCACCTTCACCTCCACCCTCACCCCTCACCTCCACCCTCACCACCACTCTCACCCCTCACCCCTCACCACCACCTTCACCTCCACCCTCACCCCCACCCTCACCCTCACCCTCACCCTCACCACCCTCACTCCTCACCCCCACCCTCATCTCCACCCCTCACCCTCAATCTCCACCCTCACCCCTCACCCTCACTCCCCACTCTCACCCCTCACCCTCACCCCCACCCTCACATCTCTCACCTTCAACCCAACCCTCACCCCTCACACCTCACCCACACCCCCACCCCTACTCCTCGCCGCTCACCCTCACCGCTCACCCTAACCCCTCACCTCCACCCTCTCCCTCACCCCTCATCCCTCTCCCCCACTCTCACCCCCACGTTCACCCCCCTCACTCTTACCCTCAACCCAACCCTCACCCTCACCCCTCACCCCCTCACCCCCACCTCCACCCTTACCCATACCCCACACGTCAACCCTCACCCCCACCCCACACCCCACCTTCACCCCCATCGTCTCTAAATATCTTATATCACTCCACCCGCCCCAACCCCACAACGACCACCACCCACCTCCAACCCCATCACGACCACCACCAACCCCACCACTGCTACCACCACCCTTCCAACCCACCACTCCCTCCTCCCACCGACCCTCCCTACCATTACACTCCCCCTCACCCCCAACTGCCTTCCCCCCTCATTTCACTAGCCTCACCAACTTCATTTGCGTCACACAAATGAGACGCTGTAAAGTGTTGGTCGCCCTAGCGACCCTGTCTACCCTGTCTACCCGTCTGTCTATCTACTTACCTTTCTGCAGGAGAGAGATATATATCATAATCTACACTTGGAAAATCCTGGAAGGAATGGTCCCGAATCTGCACACAGAAATCACTCCTTACGAAAGTAAAAGACTGGGCAGGCGATGCAAAATGCCCCCAATTAAAAGTAGAGGCGCCATTGGTACACTAAGAGAAAACACCATAAGTGTCCGGGGCCCAAGACTGTTCAACAGCCTCCCACCAAGCATAAGGGGAATTACCAATAGGCCCCTGGCTGCCTTCAAGAGGGAGCTGGACAGATACCTAAAGTCAGTGCCGGATCACCCGGGCTGTGGTTCGTACGTTGGAATGCGTGCGGCCAGCAGCAACAGCCTAGTTCCCCTCAAGGAAGGTTCCTTGATGTTGGTGAGGGGCTCTTGATTTAGGGAATTGGATCTGTGCTTCAGTTCCCCGAATTAAACCTGAACGCCTTCCACTTCCCCCCCCCCTCAGGAGCTGTATAATCCTCCGGGTTTAGCGCTTCCCTCTTGAATGTAATAATAAATAATAATAATAACAGCCTAGTTAATCAGGCCCTGATCCACCGGGAGGCCTGGTCGTGGACCGGGCCGCGGGGGCGCTGATCCCCGGAATAACCTCCAGGTAGCCTTCCTGTCTACGTACCTACTTACCTGACTTTCTGTCTACCTGTCTGCTTGCCTGCCTGTCCACCCACCTACCTACCTACCTACCCATTCACCCACCTATTTACCTACCTACCTAGCTACCTACCTACCTACTTACCTACCTACCTACCTACCTACTTACCTACCCACCTACCTACGTACCTACCTACTTACCTACCTACCTACCTACTTACCTACCTAAACTTCCCCCCCCCAACCCCCCTTCCCCCCCCCCCCCCCCCTTTTCCCCCCCCCCCCCAACCCCCCCCCCCCCCCAAACCCTTCCCCCCAAAACCCCCCCCCCAAAAAACCCCCAAAAAAAATCCCCCCAAAACCCCCAAAAAAACCCCCCCCCCCCCCCAAACCCCCCCCCTTTTTTCCCCAAAAAAAAAACCCCCAAAAAAAAAAAAAACCCCCCCCCCCCCAAAACAAAAAAAAAAACCCCCCCCCAAAACCCCCCCCAAAAAACCCCAAAAAAAAACCCCCCCCCCAAAACAAAAAAAAAAAAATTTCCCCCCAAAGGGGGGGAAAAAAAACCAAAAGGGGGGAAAAAAACCCCCCCTTTCCCCCCCCGGGGGCCCCCCCCCCTTTTTTCCCCCCCCCCAACCCCCCCCCTTAGGGGAAAACCCCCCCCCCCCCCCCCCCCCCCCCCCCCCCCCCAAAAAAAAAAAACCCCCAAAAACCCCCCAAAAACCCCAAAACCCCCACCCCCCCCCCCCCAAAAACCCCCCCCAAACCCCCCCTTTTTTAAAAAAATTTAAAAAAACCACCCCCCCCCAAACCAACCCCCCCCCCCCGGGGCCCCCCCCCCCCAAAACCCCCAAGGAACCCCCCCCCCCCCTTTTACCAAACCCCCCCCCCCTTTCCCCCCCCCCCCCCCAAACCCCCCCTTTCCCCCCTTTTTTTTCCCAACCCCCAACCTCCCCCCCCCCTTTCCCCCTTCCCCCCCCCCCCAAAACCCACACCTCCCCCCACCCCCCAAACCCCCCCCCCAAAACCCCCCCCAAACCCCCCCCTTTTTCCCCCAAAAAACCCCCCCCCCCCAAACCCCAACCCCCCCCCCCCAACCCCTTACCCCCCCTCCCAACTTCCAAAAAACCCCCAAAAAAACCCCCCCCCCCCCCCCCCCCAACCCCCCCCCCCAACCCCCCCCCCCCAAAACCCCCCCCCCCCCTTTTTCCCCCCCCCCCCCCTACCCCCCTCCCCTTTTTAAAAAAACCCCCCTTTTTTTTAAAAAACCCCCCAAAAAAACCCCCCCCCCCGGCAAAAAAGGAAAAAAACCCCCCAAAAAATTTAAAAGCCCACAAAAAAAACCCTTTTCCCTTTTTCCCCCCAAAAAAAATTCCCCCCGCCCCCCCCCCCCAAAAACCCCCCCCGGGTTTTCCCCCTTAAAATTTCCCCTTTTTTTTTTTAAATTTTTTTTTTTTAATAATTTTTTTTAACCCCCCCCCTTTTTTTTTGGGGGGGGGGGGGGGGGGGGGAAAAAAAAAAAAAAAAAAAAAAAAAAAAAAAAAAGGGGGGGGGGGGGGGGAAAAAAAAAAAAAAAAAAAAAACCCCCCCCCCAAAAAAAAAAAAAAAAAACCCCGGGGGGGGGGCCCCCAAAAAGGGGGGGGGAAAAACCCCCTTTTTTTTTTTCCCCCCCCTTTTTTCCTTTTTTTTTCTTCCCTTTCCCCCCCCCCCCCCCTTTCTTCCCCTCCCCTCCCCTTTTTTCCCCTTTTCCCCCCCCCCTTTTCCCCCCCCCCTTTTTTTTTTTCCCTTTTTTTTCTTTCTTTTTTCCCCCCCCCCCCCCCCCCCCCCAAAAACCCCCTTTAAAAAAAAAAAAAACCCCCAATTTAAAAAACCCCAAAAATTCTCCCAGCCCCTTTTCCTTTTTTTGCCCCCCCAATTCTTAAATTTCCCCCCCCCTTTTTTCCCCCCTTTCCCTTTTTTTCCCTTCCCTTTTTTCCTCTCCCCCCCCTCCCTCCCCCCCTCTTTTTCCCCCTCCCCCTTTCCCCCCCCCCCCCCCCCCCCCTTTTTTTTTTCCCCCACCTTTTCCCCCTCCCCCCCCCCTTTCCCCTCTCTCCCCCCTCCTCTTATTTTTGGGGTTTTAAAAAAAGGGTTTTTTTTTTAAGAGGGGGGGAAAACCCCCCCCCCCCCCCAAAAATTTTAAAAATTAAAAAATTATCTCATGCCTTGAATATTTGTTGGTAAGGAGGGGCCCTGCACCGGAGTCATCCCACACTCTTTAAAAAAATACTAACATACCTCCTCTTTCCCCAAAACTGCCCGGGAAAGAAAAAAAAACTGTAGAGAACGTTGACTTCGTGGGAATATCAAATCTTTTACCCACTTTTCAAGAAGTGAGATTTCCCAATCAAAAGGGGAAACATAACAGTTGCCAGGCCCAGGGCCGCACGGGGGTTTCAGCAGGTCCTCCTGGGTGGGCCCCAGTGCAGGGCAAAGAAAACGCAAGTAAAATACAATTGACTTTTTATAAAACCAATTTACAAGTTCGACCATGGGCGTTTAAATGGGCGGGGACCCCAACGGCGGGGGGGGAATTTCATTTCGCACCATTGACTGTCCCCCAAAAAAAGTTGATAGGGGTTTCCCCAATTTACAATCCTTATTTACCCGGGCCTTTTGGGGCATATGTTGAACTTCATCGACCAAAACAGACCCTTTGGGTTTATCATTTCCCAACCGTCGGAGGGCAAAATTTAAAAACCCTAAAAATTTTGGACGAGGGAAGAGTCCTTTCGCTTTTGTTATTAGTGAGAGAAATAACGACTTCAATTTTCAAACGGCCGAAAAATCTGTAACAGGCACATCCGTGGTTGAACGAAACAGAATAGAATAAAAAAGCACTGATTACATTTGAATATAAGTCCAGGATTGAATATGATAATGGTATACAATACCGACAACTTGATAAGACACAGATGCTACAGTGGGGTATCTGTATTACGGAAAGTTCCGCCTATACAGTAGACGTCTTCAGTCAAGTACAGAGGAGGCAGCAGAAACAGTAGAGATGTAAAGACGGTGTAATCAATCCATCAGCCGTCAAGGTTGATGCACTGATGCATATGTGTCTTACTTATCAAGTCCAGGATTGTATAAATTAAGATCCATTTATCGTACATAAAATTTATGATGATTATCAGCTAGGTTGACAAAATTCCCTTCACCTCAAACGTCACTCCCAAATTTTACCTGACATGTGACCCGACTAAACCATAAGAAATGAACCTCCAGCGCTCCCTCAGTAACCTGGCGTGTGACCTTACGTGAGGTCATATGTAAGGTCACAGGTCAAGGGTCACATCTTTATAAATATTCTCTTCTTCTATTGCTTTTCCTGTCCCTCTATAATGTGAACAAATTCCTGTGACCTTACTATATATATGTCGTGCAGAATAGGTAAAACTTCTCAGTAAGATCTCATTTAAAATTAAGTCCTTTCTAAAATTTTCTCTTATACATTTAAAGAGAGAATTTTAGAAGGTACGTAATTTTAAATATATATATATACAGTATATATATATAATATATATATATATAATATATATATATATATAAATATATATATATATATATAATATATATAAAATATATATATATATACATATATATATAAATATATATATATATAAATATATATATATATATATAATATATATATATATATATATAAAATATATATAATAACATATATATATATATATTATATAATATATACATATATATATAATATATATATAATATATATAAATATAAATATATATATATATATATATAAATAATATATATATCGTGCTTTTGTGAATCCAACATGCACATATAAATTTGCAATCCGTTCCTTATTCAGGCTTACGTGGCAGTGGTCAGTCCTATGACGACCCGTTCAGTGTTAGTTGCCATCTGTACATACACAGTGAGCGTGGTGACCTGAAGAATCAGGGGAGTTATGTTGCAACTAATACAACATTATGTGACAGTCCTGTGGCAGAGCTGCGGCAAGAAACAACCGCCTGTGGCCGCTGTTAAGAACCATCTACCTACCTGGGGATCTACCTGTCGCCGATTTCGGGGGTCACCGCCCCCCTCTCGCCTCCTGCCTGGTTCCCAGACCGTTTGAAATAAGGCCTCTTTTTACCTTGACTCGTCAGGCATTAAGTAATCAGGGAAGGGCTCTTGAATTTCATATTCTCGTTGAGTTTACTGCGTTATTCACTTAGCTCATTAGTGTATAATGAATGAACATTATCTGAGTGGCTCCACACACATCCCAGCGAGTGCGCCCAACATTAAACCTGTGCTCTGAGCGGCAACATTTTCATTTCGATAATAATACTCAGCCTTTATTACATGCTAGTGGTTTTATAAATTTAACTCTAGTGTTTAGAAAAAAATGTTTTAGCTTGAGTATAGTAGATAGATAAAACCTCACTAGATGATATCGAGAAATTGAGCTAGAAAGACGCGTGAGTAAACACTTGGACATGTTAGTAAACGTTTCGGTCCTGGGGCCTTCATCACTTCTAACTTACAGAGATTATAGTGACATTGTATATTGGCGGAGAGCAGCATGTGACACAACTGACCTCAGGAAATGTTATTTGAGATTAAGTCAGGTAGACGTGACGCATCACTCTCCGCCTGTGTGTGTTGTTACTGTGACCTGTGTGTGTTGTTACTGTGACCTGTGTGTGTTGTTACTGTGACCTGTGTGTGTTGTTACTGTGACCTGTGTGTGTTGTTACTGTGACCTGTGTGTGTTGTTACTGTAACCTGTGTGTGTTGTTACTGTGACCTGTGTATGTTGTTACTGTGACCTGTGTGTGTTGTTACTGTAACCTGTGTGTGTTGTTACTGTAACCTGTGTGTGTTGTTACTGTAACCTGTGTGTGTTGTTACTGTGACCTGTGTGTGTTGTTACTGTGACCGTGTGTGTTGTTACGTAACCTGTGTGTTTTTGTTACGTAACCTGTGTGTGTTGTTACTGTGACCTGTGTATGTTGTTACTGTGACCTGTGTGTGTTAGTTACTGAACCTGTGTGTGTTTTTACTGTAAACCTGTGTGTGTTTTTACTGTGACCTGTGTATGTTTGTTACTGTGACCTGTGAGTGTTACTGAAAACCCTGTGTGTGTTGTTACTGTGACCTGTGTTTTTTGTTACTGTGACCTGGTTTTGTTGTTACTGTAACCTGTGTGTGTTGTTACTGTGACCTGTGTATGTTGTTACTGTGACCTGTGTGTGTTGTTACTGTAACCTGTGTGTGTTGTTACTGTGACCTGTGTGTGTTGTTACTGTGACCTGTGTGTGTTGTTACTGTAACCTGTGTGTGTTGTTACTGTGACCGTTTTGTGTTGTTACTGTGACCTGTGTGTGTTGTTACGGGTAAACCTGTGTTTTGTTGTTACTGTAACCGTGTGTGTTGTTACCTGTAACCTGTTTGTGTTGTTACTGTAACCTGTGTGTGTTTTTACTGTAACCTGTGTGGTTTGTTACTTTTAACCTGTGTGTGTTTACTGTAACCTGTGTGTGTTTTAACTGTAACCTGTGTTGTTGTTACTGTGACCTGTGGGGTTTGTTACTGTGACCTGTGTGTGTTGTTACTGTACCTGTGTGTGTTGTTACTGTAACCTGTGTTTTTGTTACTGTAACCTGTGGTGTGTTACTGTAACCTGTGTGTGTTTGTTACTGTGACATGTTGTGTTTTTACTGTAACCTTTGTGTGTTGTTACTGTAACCTGTGGTGTTTGTAACTGTGACCTGTGTTTTGTTGTTTACTGTAACCTGTGTGTGTTGTTTTACTGTAACCTGTGTGTGTTGTTACTGTAACCTGTGTGTGTGTTTTACTGTAACCTGTGTGTGTTGTACTTAACCTGTGTGTGTTGTTACTTTTGACCTGTGTGTGTTGTTACTGTGACCTGTGTGTTTTTGTTACGAAAACCTGTGTGTGTTTTTTACTGTGACCTGTGTGTGTTGTTACTGTGACCTGTGTGTGTTGTTACTGTAACCTGTGTGGTTGTTACTGTGACCTGGTGGGGTTGTTTACTGTAACCTATGCGGGTTGTTACTGTAACCTGTGTGTGGTGTTACTGTAACCTGTGTGTGTTGTTACTGTAACCTGGGGTGTGTTTTTACGTAACCTGTGTGTGTTGTTTTCTGTAACCTTTGTACGTTGTTACTGTAACCTGTGTGTGTTGTTTACTGTAACCTTTTGTGTGTTGTTACTGTAACCTGTGGTGTTGTTACTGTAACCTGTGTGTTTTTGTTACTGTAACCTGTGTGTGTTGTTACTGAAACCCTTTGGGGTGTGTTGTTACTGTAACCTGTGTTTGTTTTCTGTAACCTGTTGTGTTGTGTTACTGTAACCTGTGTGAAATTGGGTTACTGTAACCTGTTGTGTTGTTACTGTGACCTGTGTGTGTTTTTACTGAAACCTTTGTGTGTTGTTACTGTAACCTGTGTGTGTTTTTAACTGTAACCTGTGTGTGTTGTTTCTGTAACCTGTTTTGTGTTTTTACTGTAACCTGTGTGTATTGTTACGGGTAACCTGTGTGTGTTGTTACTGGTAACCTGTGTGTGTTATTACTGTAACCTGTGTGTGTTGTTACTGTAACCTGTGTGTGTTGTTACTGTAACCTGTGTGTGTTGTTACTGTAACCTGTGTATGTTGTTACTGTAACCTGTGTGTGTTGTTACTGTAACCTGTGTACGTTGTTACTGTAACCTGTGTGTGTTGTTACTGTAACCTGTGTGTATTGTTACTGTAACCTTGTGTGTTTGTTACTGTAACCGTGAAATTTGTTACCGTAACCTGTGTGTTTTGTTGCTGTAACCTGTGTGTGTTGTTACTGTAACCTGTGTACGTTGTTACTGTAACCTGTGTGTGTTGTGTGTGTGTGACCTGTGTGTGTTGTTACTGTAACCTGTGTGTGTTGTTACTGTAACCTGTGTGTGTTGTTACTGTAACCTGTGTATGTTGTTACTGTAACCTGTGTGTGTTGTTACTGTAACCTGTGTGTTTTACTGTAACCTGTGTGTTGTTTCTGTAACCTGTGTGTGTTGTTACTGTAACCTGTGTGTATTGTTACTGTAACCTGTGTGTGTTGTTACTGTAACCTGTGTGTGTTGTTACTGTAACCTGTGTGTTGTTGTTACTTGTAACCTGTGTGTTTGTTACTGTAACCTGTGTGTTTGTTTACTGTAACCGTGCATGTTGTTACTGTAACCTGTGTGTGTTGTTACTGAAACCCCTGTGTAACGTTTTTACTGTAACCTGTTTTGTGTTGTTACTGTAACCTGTGTGTGTTTTTTACTGTAACCTGTGTGTTTTGTTACTGTAAACCTGTGTGTGTTTTACTGTAACCTGTGTATGTTGTTAACGTAACCCGGGTGTTTTGTTACTGTAACCTGTGTACGTTGTTACTGTAACCTGGTGTGTTTTTTACTGTAACCTGTTATATGTTACTGTAACCTGTTGTGTTGTTACTGAAAACCTTTGTATGTTGTACCGTAACCTGTGTGTTTTGTTGCTGTAACCTGTGTGTTTGTTACTGAAACCTGTGTACTTGTTACTGTAACCTGGGGTGTATTGTTTACTGTAACCTGTGAGTGTTTTACTGTAACCATGTGTGTTGTTACTGTAACCTGTGTGTGTTTGTTACTGTAACCTATGTGTGTTGTTACTGTAACCTATGCGTGTTTTTTACTGGTAACCGTGTGTGTTGTTACTGTAACCTGTGTGCGTTGTTACTGTAACCTGTGTGTGTTGTTACTGTAACCTGTGTGTGTTCTTACTGTAACCGGGTTTTGGTGTTACTGTAACCTGTGTGTGTTGCTTCTGTAACCTGTGTACGTTGTTACTGTAACCTGTGTGTGTTGTTACTGTAACCTGTGTGTGTTGTAACTGTAACCTATGTGTTTTTTTACTGTAACCTATGGTGTTGTTTACTGTAACCTGGGGTGTGATTGTTACTGTAAACCTGTGTAATGTTGTTACTGAAAACCTTCTGTGTTGTTACTGTAACCTGTGTATGTTGTTACTGAAAACCTGTGTTAAGTTGTTAAACTGTAACCTGTTGTGTTGTTACTGTAACCTGTGTATTGTGTTACTGTAACCTTGTATGTTGTTACTGTAACCTGTGTTGTGTTGTTACTGTAACCTGTGTGTGTTTTTTACTGTAACCAAATGTGCGTTTGTTACTGTAACCTGTGTGTGTTTTTACTGAAACCTGTGCCCTGATGTTACTGTAACCTGTGTGCTTGTTAACTGTAACCTGTGTGTGTTGTTACTGTAACCGTGTGTGTTGTTACTGTAACCTGTGTGTTTGTTACTTTTAACCTTGTGTGTTGTTACTGTAACTTGTGTGTGTTGTTACTGTAACCTGTGTGTGTTTGTTACGACTTAATCTTCACCGTAACAATAGGGGCACAAATAACCCCAAATTTTTTTTGTTAGTTTTAATTTTATTACCAATCATTTAGCTTCATTGGTATTTGGTTAGTGAATTAAAATAACCACAAGTAATTATAAATGAAACACTATACAGCAAGAAACCCAATCTTAAGTTCAAATTCTCATTAACAAGTATGAAAAAAATAATTTCAATTAATAATCTACTCTTTTAGAAAGGTCTAGGTAACGAAATAGTTATCTTTTATAAGTGACATAAATTTACCAACTAAGGGCAAAGGCAAGACTTGTATAAAGTTTTAGTTTAAAGCTAGGAGCTTTGGGTTGAAGACCCGTACCGACCCAAGCTGGGAGCTGACTGACCTCACTCAACAACTTCATAGTCAACTTCAGCTCTGCCCAGAAGGCGACGCGTGGCGTCAATTCTAGAACCACCAATTGGTCACTACAGTAGTGTTACACATTCGTAATACCTACCTAATAAAATATAATATAAATATTATATATAAAAAATCATGGGAAAGATATAATATACAATAAATACAAATGAATTACTTTTGATTCAAAACTGTACCCGATAATAAAAATATATCGAACCTGCTTTATCTAGCAAGTAATAAAGTGGTTCGCGATATATTATACAGAACTTATTTTAACCAGCCTTTTATTTTTGTATAAAATTTGAGTGAAGTGGGGGCGCGTAACACCCTCCCCCTCGTGACTGACGGTCGCCATTGACTTTACTCTCTGTGGGGGTAGCATCTGTCATAGTAGCAGAGGTGTAAAAATAGACAGCAGTCCTACAATCACTCCAGTTTTCCCTCCACAACATAGAGGTCATAAAAAGTACCGACTCATACTGTTAAAAATAAATGAAATATTAATAAAATTTCAAGGCCTAGAGAGGGCATCAGCAAGAGATTATGTTTTCCTTTTATATGGGAAATGGTAATAGAGAAGGTTGAATTCTCAAAGCCCAAAGAAGTATTCTGGCGTTTTTTTCGATTTCATAAAAATTTATGAAGGTCAAAGGATTATGATTTGGGGTACACCGATATCTGATGGGAGAAGACCAAATATACATCAAAATTCTCTAGCATACAACGAGGCCAAAGGGTTCTTTTCTATAGTTTTAATAATTAATTTGGTGTTTCTTAATTAGAAGAAAAATAAGAAACAGGTTTTTAATAGGTCAGAAAATTTGGAGCCTTCTGTAACAATGCGGCTCCCAAAGCATACGCACTGGGGTCTCTTTGTAAGTAGAATGGTTTTATTAAAATCAGACTTAGCAATACTGGGAAGAGGATAGTAATCTTTTTAAACGATTAAAAGCAATTTCACAGTCCTGGGTCCATGAAAACTTTGTTTTTGGACTTGTAATTCAGTTAGGGAAAAGCTACCTGTGCAAAATTCGGACAGAACCGACGTAGTAACCGGGAACTCCTAAAAATCTTGAAACGCTTTTCCTATCCTTAGGGGTAGGGAAAATTCTAAGAGGGCCTTTAACTTTGGCGTTCAAAGGAGCGACTTACCTTGTCCAATCCGAAATCCTAAGTATTTAATTTTTCGTCTGGCCAAACTCACACTTGGACAAATTCACTGTAAAATTATGTTTACAAAGGCGTCAAACAAGGCTTTAAGCGTCTAAGGTGTTGGGCCAACTGTCGCTGTATACGACTAAAATCGTCTAAGTAAGCTTCTACTCCGTCCAACCCGCCTGAAGTAAAGTTCATAATACGCTGGAACGTAGAGGGCCGCGTTACAGAAGCCGAAGGGCATAACGCCCAAAACTTGTATAGGCCACCAGGGATCGTAAAAGCCATATCTCTTGAGCTCTTGTGACAACGGGACTTGGTAATACCCTCTTAACAAGTCCAATTTACTGATATACTTAGCTCTCGAGACCTTGTCTATTAAGTCGTCAATTCTGGGTATTGGAAACCCATCAGGCACTGTTACAGCATTTACTTTTCTAAAATCCGTGCACATACGGGAATCCATCTGGTTTGGGGGCTAGAATGCACGGGGATGCCCAAGGACTGTTTCTTGTTTATCAAACCCTGTGAGAGTAAGAATTCACCTCTGCCTCTAGCTCACCTTGTTTTGGGACTTTACTCTGTAGGGAGATTGCTTGAAATTTGGGGAGTTCTCTGAGAGTAACATCGTGCCAAAACCCAACTACACGGTTTTGGGACGTCATTGAATAGGTGGAATTTGCCTTTAATCAGGGATTTTATTTCTGTCCTTTTGTCCACTTCCAGATTTATCAGTAGAGAATAAATTCTTTTAAGCTGCGAATTATTCAAAGAACTGTATTCCTATCATTTCAAACCGAACTTACTGGAACCCGTTTCTTGGTTCAGAGGAGTTTTAGTAGAAACTGGTGAAAAAGATTCCTGAATAGGGTTAAGTTGGTTTAATATGAATACGTCCGTTTGGGTTCCTCTTCTTCGTCGTCCTTACCAAGTAGTTCACGTCACTTAGGCGCTTCAAAGATTTCTAAAGGACCTTCAAATTTGGGCTGTAGAGCATGTCCCTGATGAAATCGTTGAACCAGAACTTGATCTTTTGGTTCAAATGAACGAAGTTTAGTTCGACGATCGTATTCCTCCTTCATCTTACTCTGTGCTTGTCGTAAGTTTTTCGGCGGCCAATTCTCTAGCTAGGCTCAGGGGTTCTTTCATTAAGGTAGGAGAGCTCCTAAAAGTCGGCGTTTCTTCCCGGTCCAAGCTTCTTTGAGAACCTTACTGGTCCCCCTAATTTGATGCCCATATATTAGCTCAAATGGCGAAAACTTCAAGTTGTCTTGTTCGCTTTCTCTTAGGGCAAACAAGAGTATGGGAATACCTTCCCTCCCCAATCTTTTGGGAAAACTGTAAACAATAGGACCTCATCATAATCTTCAAAGTTTGAAAGGAACCTTTCCACCACGCCTGTGATTGGGGTCGATAGGCCGTCGCGTAAACCGTCTTGACCCCTAACTAGCCAAGGGTTCACGGAAAAATTTTGAAGTAAAATTCGACCCTTGATCCGATTGAACTTCTCTTGGGAAAACCAAAGTGAGAGAAGAACTTAATCAGTGCTCTCACTATTAGGCAGCATTAATCCTCCTGAAGGGAACTGCTTCCGGGTACCTGGTGACCCGGGGTCCATGATGTGAACAGGAACTGGTTGCCCTCCGACTTGGGTAGCGGGCCGACACAGTCGAAACACCAGACTGAAAAGGGTTCGCCTGTTACTTTGTAATAGGGGGTTTAACGCACAGGTGGTGGATTAAAGTGCAGGTTTGCCTACTAGTTGACACACGGGAACAGCTTTTTACATACCGTTCCACTTCTTCCTTCATTTTTGCCATGTGAAGTGCTTAGGCAATTTTTCTAAAAGTCTTCTTTTTGTCCCAAAATGTCCACCTTGAGGACTGTCCCTGACCCAAAAATTACATGCTAAATTTCTAAACGGGGAGGCAAGACCATAGATGATCACTTTTAAGAGATCCTAGTTTCTTTTTCAAATAAGTCCTTCTCCCAATAGTAAGAGCTGTCACTTTTAAGGGCTTCTTCTCCCAACACAGCAAGCTTCCTGAGGTCACTTAAGGAGGGGTCAAATTTGGAGTTTCCCCTTAAATAGATATCCTCCTTCGAGAAATAAATCTATTTCGGAAACCACCGACTTAGGGAAATGGTATCGGTTCTGGGGGTTGTTGGCTCTACACTCGAGCTTTCGTTTTAATATGTCTCTTACTCCTACGTCGACGTCGTCCATGACTTCCTCTGATGCCAACTGAGAACGCGACGTTTTGGTCACGCCCGGGTTACTACGCTCAGAGGAAAGAGGGGAGGTTCCGTTCGTCGGGCTCGATGACGTAATTTTTCCTCGTTGGGTTTTTCCCTAACTATGGCTCTTTCCAAAATTCCTTCTTTCCCCAAGTCCCTTCCCAATCAATAGGTCTACGTCTTTTATGGGGAAGTTAGTTGGGGACACTCCGATTGACGTCCACCTGTAAAAAGGAGTTTCAACATATAACTTGACAGGGGTACTCGCGTAGTGGGGCCACCATAAGCTTCCAACAGAGCGTCGAAACCCTATAAAAATCTGGCGGAAATGATAACAATCCTTTTCTTAATAATGTTAAGTAGGACCCCGTATCCCTAAAGGAATTTACTTGCAACAACTGGCTATCGGTAATTCCTACTTTTCTTTTGGAAAAGTAAGGACTCATAGCTCTTGACAAGTTTGACGATGATACCCATATCTGCTTAGTCAACTAGGGGGGATCTGTTCCTTTTCCCCTTGGGACAGCGCGTCTACCTTGGGTCGGACTTCCTTGGATGAGTCGTAAGGGATATGATTTGTGTGGGCAATCTATAGGATGGACTCCTTCCCTGGCCCTATTACGCTTAAAGCATTGTGATTTGAAATGTCCCAGCTTTGAACAGTACGAACATTAATTTTTTCCCCATGACCTATCTGGTCTATAGGATGGGCTTGATTGGATTTGGGGTTTACTTCGGGTTTTCTTGTTACACGGGAGTGAACGGGTTGGTAGTCGCTTACCGAAAGACTTCGCAGGTTCGGGGCTCGTTGCTGGTTTTATAACCTGGCTGCTTTCAGATTGTAAACCCAAACCCCTGGGGAAAACTCGAAGTTGTCTGCCAGCGCGGCAGTCCTCTAACAACGTCGGGTTTGCGGATGGCCAACAAGATACTGGCGAACTCCCTCTGGAAAATTTGCATACAAATTTCTAGAAAAATTAATTGTGATAGATCTTTTAAATCGGAACCCGAGAAGCTCGACACCAACGTTTCAAACGCCACTGCTTCCCTCGGGCAAAATCTAAATAAGTTTGTCCTGTTTGCCGTTTTTATGGAACGAAAAAATAAATTTGGTAACTAATAGGGAGCATGTCATAAAGCTTCTAAATAGTTTCTCTTTACACGTCGTACTGGGCATAAAACTCATATGGTAAAGGGGCGACACAAGACTGCGCCTTTCCATATAGAGATTGTGCAGCAATGTGGCCCCCTTTGTCTTTGGCCAGCCCATTGAACGTGCCTGATTCTCAAAAATTTCAAAAAATTCATCTAAGTCTGTTTTCGTTAAACTTAGGTACCATTAGACTGCTTTATGCAAGTCAAACCCGGTTAAACCCTGCTCTTCACGTCTCTTTCTTCCGAACTCCCTTCTGCTTTGTTTCAAAACGAAACCTTCAAAGCCTAAACTTCCTCGTTAGACGTCTTCTAGCTTCGATTTGAGAGTTTTGTAATAGTAATATGCGTTTTTATTCTCTCTAGTTTTTTCGGACGTGAATTCCCAAGAGTAATGACACCGAAGGAATTCCGGGCGTCTTCTCCGAAGTATTTTGGGACGAGCACCAGTCCTAAAATTATCCCCGTCATTTGACTGGGTTCGTTCCAACCACCGATAACATACTCCGGGAAATGAACGGGGGAGAGTTTTGAACTGGACTGAGTAGTAAAGCCTCGTAAACCCTGGCTCAACTTCATTATTTAAGGCAGTTCCCGCCGTGGGGTTTCTACTTTCCCCGAACTGAGAAAAAAAAACTATCTTCCAAATCTAATTTCCCGGCATTGCTTGGGTTTCGGAAATAATCTATCCTTAATTAGGGACCTAAGAGTCTCTGCACTATGGTATCTATTATAAAGGTATATCTAACTGTCTAGCTATTTGCCAACACGTCTGTAATTTTAAAGTGTCAAGAGTAGCCTCTGTTAATTCATCTAATAAGGACTTAATTTCTGGATCCATTTTCCCAATTCTCGCAAGGGGGCTTAATTTTAATGCAAAACAAATATGTACTTCAGGGTAAGTAGCTCCCGGACAGACAACCCATTTGTTACGACTTAATCTTCACCGAACAATAGGGCAACAAATAACTCCATTTTTTTTTGTTAGCTTATTTATTACCAATCATTTAGCTTCATTGGTATTTGTTAGTGAATTAAAATAACCACAAGTAATATAAATAAACACTATACAGCAAGAAACCCAATCTTAAGTTCAAATTCTCATTAACAGAGTTATGATAAAATAATTTCAATTAATAATCTACTCTTTTTAGAAAGGTCTAGGGTAACGAAATAGTTATCTTTTATAAGTACCATGAATTACCAGAAATAATGGCAAAGGCAAGACTTTTTATAAAGTTTTAGTTTAAGCTAGGAGCTTTGGTTGAAGACCCGTACCGAGTCAGAGCTAGGAGCGACTGACTCACTCAACTACTTCATATCAGACTTCAGCCCCTGCCAGAAGGCGACGCGTGGCGTCAATTCTAGAACCCACCAATTGGTCACTAAAAGTAATTTGGTTACACATTCGTAAAACCTAACCAATAATAATAAAATAATATTATAGTTATAATAAAACATGGGAAAGATATAATATACAATATAATACAATGATAGTACTTTTGATTCATACTGTACCCGATAATAATATATAGTCGAACCTGCTTTATCTAGCTAGTAATAAAGTGGTTCGCGATATATTATTACAGAACTTATTTTAACCAGGCCTTTTATTTTTGTATATAATGGAGTGAAGTAGGGGCGCGTAACAGTGTTGTTACTGTAACCTGTGTGTGTTGTTACTGTAACCTGTGTGTGTTGTTACTGTAACCTGTGTGTGTTGTTACTGTAACCTGTGTGTGTTGTTACTGTAACCTGTGTGTGTTGTTACTGTAACCTGTGTGTGTTGTTACTGTAACCTGTGTATGTTGTTACTGTAACCTGTGTGTGTTGTTACTCTAACCTGTGTGTGTTGTTACTCTAACCTGTGTGTGTTGTTACTGTAACCTGTGTGTGTTGTTACTGTAACCTGTGTGTGTTGTTACTGTAACCTGTGTGTGTTGTTACTGTAACCTGTTTATGTTGTTACTGTAACCTGTGTGTGTGTTAGCTGTCATCAAGGTCACAGGACCAACACGTTTTCCTGGTATTTTGCTCACGTGATTCTTTTTAACAGCACACGGGATATGTTGATAGCAGGAGTCCTTGTGGTGCACATTCAGGCTGTCTGCTGAAGACTCAGTACAGTCCGATTAGAGACAACTTGTGTGCTGATAGATGAGTGAGAGACAGGTCTGACAGTTGGGTATCCTAATATTCTGAAACGTTTCGCCTACACAGTAGACTTCTTCAGTCGAATACAGAGGTGACTGTATATGGAGACAGCGAAAGCAGTGATCGGTTCATCTGTCTTGGAGAAGTGATTTTTGAGGTGATCAGTCCCCCAGCCTGGAAAAATGACCAGTTCCATAGTCTGGAACATAGTTCATCTTGGACATTGTTTGGGGAATAGTGACACATAACTGTTACACATGTCATACCTACATATCATTGTTGCGATCCGTTATTCCAATGACTTTATCTTGTTAGAGGATGCAAGGATAGTATAACAGAAGGCTCTCTCACTACGCTCCTCCCCCTCCAGCCACGCTACCCACGTATAGGTCAGCATGAAAAACCAATCTCATCTTTAATAGGAAAGTTGGAAATGGACTCTGAATATTATTTGCTACACGTGTTACTAGCACTGTTGTTGGTACCAACACTAACACTGTTGTTGTTGGTACCAACACTAACACTGTTGTTGTTGGTACCAACACTAACACTGTTGTTGTTGGTACCAACACTAACACTGTTGTCGTTGGTACCAACACTAACACTGTTGTTGTTGGTACCAACACTAACACTGTTGTTGTTGGTACCAACACTAACACTGTTGTTGTTGGTACTAACACAACACTGTTGTTATTG
Organism: Cherax quadricarinatus; assembly: GCF_026875155.1. NCBI lineage: Eukaryota > Metazoa > Arthropoda > Malacostraca > Decapoda > Parastacidae > Cherax > Cherax quadricarinatus. The sequence continues at coordinate 50,261,686 of NC_069408.1, read as the reverse complement.
GTACCAACAAACACTGTTGTCGTTGGTACCAACACTAACACGTTGTTGTTGGTACCAACACAACATTGTTGTTGTTGGTACTAACACTAACACGTTGTTGGTACCAACACTAACACTGTTGTTGTTGGTACCAACACTAACACTGTTGTTATTGGTACCAACACTAACACTGTTGTCGTTGGTACCAACACTAACACTGTTGTCGTTGGTACCAACACTAACACTGTTGTTGTTGGTACCAACACAAACACTGTTGTTATTGGTACCAACACTAACACTGTTGTCGTTGGTACCAACACTAACACTGTTGTCGTTGGTACCAACACTAACACTGTTGTTATTGGTACCAACACTAACACTGTTGTCGTTGGTACCAACACTAACACTGTTGTCGTTGGTACCAACACTAACACGTATGTTTGTTGGTACCAACACTAACACTGTGTTCGTGGTACCAACACTAACACTGTTGTATGTTGGTACCAACACTAACACTGTTGTTGTTGGTACCAACACTAACACAGTGTTGTCGTTGGTACCAACACTAACACTGTTGTTGTTGGTACCAACACTAACACTGTTGTTGTTGGTACCAACACTAACACTGTTGTCGTTGGTACCAACACTAAACACTGTTGTTATTGGTACCAACACTAACACTGTTGTCGTTGGTACCAACACTAACACTGTTGTTGTTGGTAACCAACACTAACACGTTGTTTGTTGGTACCAACACTAACACTGTTGTTATTGGTACCAACACTAACACTGTTGTCGTTGGTACCAACACTAACACTGTTGTTGTTGGTACCAACACTAAACACTGTTGTTGTTGGTAGCAACACTAACAGTGTTGTTGTTGGTACCAACACTAACAGTGTTGTTGGTACCAACACTAACAGTGTTGTTGGTACCAACACTAACACTGTTGTAGTTGGTACCAACACTAACAGTGTTGTTGGTACCAACACAAAACTGTTGTATTGGTAACCAACACTAACAGTGTTGTTGTTGGTACCAACACTAACACTGTTGTTGTTGTACCAACACTAAAACTGTTGTTGTTGGTACCAACACTAACACACTGTTGTTGTTGTACACAACACTAACACTGTTGTAGTTGGTACCAACACAACACTGTTGAAGTTGGTACCAACACTAACACTGTTGTTGTTGGTACCAACACTAACACTGTTGTTGTTGGTACCAACACTAACACTGTTGTTGTTGGTACCAACACTAACACTGTTGTAGTTGGTACCAACACTAACACTGTTGTTGTTGGTACCAACACTAGCATTAATTATGTTAGAGGTGATCACAAGCGTCAATAACACTGTTTATCACCACGGGGAAGCCGGCACAACATATGTCAGCTGCTTCATAAAATGCTGTGTTGATCCAACATTGCTCCGTAAGGCAAAAAGATATTCTTTCCTTCCCCCACTCCCCCTCCCTCCCCTCCCTTTCCCCATCATGGTGCAAAATTAAATTCTAGCGCTTTTGCAAAAATTCCAGCATTTTCCTGTAGGTCAACAGTGAGGAAGTTAATCTAGATTGGCTGCTGCTGAAGGGTCGTTAAATGAAGGTGGTCGCTGTGATGTGTTGGTATTTTTTATTAAGGTTGAGGGAGTAAAGATGGTGATGGAGGTAGCCATCATTGCCCCTTCCCCCCATCATTGCCGTTTCGTCCATCACTGAGACTCCCTCCATCACTGACACTCCCTCCATCACTGAGACTCCCTCCATCACTGACACTCCCTCCATCACTGACACTCCCTCCATCACTGACCCTCCCTCCATCACTGACACTCCCTCCATCACTGACACTCCCTCCATCACTGACACTCCCTCCATCACTAACCCTCCCTCCACCGGACAGTGGTGATGGCTGTATCTTCATCATAACAATTGGACTTGTGGTGTGTATGGTAGAGGCTGACCTGAGAGACGCTAGTAACAGCAGCTCTGCTGGGTGGTGACTCCTCAAGCTGACCTAACTAATGAACCCTCACTGAAACACCCAGCAATACCCTCTGATGGTGGAGGTGGGTGATGACTCCCCTCCATCACTGAGTGGTGAAGGTGGGTGATGACTCCCCTCCATCACTGAGTGGTGAAGGTGGGTGATG
>NC_069408.1:50252054-50254554 GCF_026875155.1 Cherax quadricarinatus | reverse complement strand
CGCAGTTCCACACAAGAGAATAGCGTAAAAGCTGGAGGACCAGTCAGGTTTAACAGGGAAGGCACTGCAATGGATCATAAAATATCTGACAGGAAGGCAACGGTGAGTTATGTTACGTGGCGAGGTGTCAGAGTGGGCGCCTGTGACGAGCGGGGTTCCACAGGAGTCAGTCATAGGACCAGTGCTGTTTCTGGTATATGTGAATAACATGACGGAAGGGATAGACTCAGAAGTGTCCCTGTTTTTAGACGATGTGAAGATAATGAGGAGAATTCAGTCGGATGAGGATCTACAAAGGGATCTGGACAGGCTGCAGGCCTATTCCAGTAACTGGCTCCTAGATTTTAACCCCACCAAGTGCAAAGTCATGAAGATCAGGGAAGGGCAAAGAAGGCCACAGACAGAGTACAGTCTAGGGAGTCAAAGACTGCAAACCTCGCTCAAGGAATCTTGGGGTGAGTACAATACCTAGCACATTTCCTGAGGCGCACATCAACCAAATAACTGTTGCAGCATATGGGCGCCTACCAAACTTAAGAATAGTGGTCTGACACCTTAGTAGAAATCGTTCAGGATTCTGTACACAGTGTACGTCAGGCCAATACTGGAGTATACAGCATCAGTTTGGAACCCACATCTGGTTATGCACGTTAAGAAATTAGAGAAAGTGCGAAGGTTTGCAATGAGACTAGACAGGATGGATAGAGACAGAATGTTCCAAAGATGGGACACAGCAACAAGGGGTCACAATTGGAAGTTGACAACTCAGATGAGTCACGGGAATGTTAGGAAGTATCTCTTCCGTCTTAGAGTTGTCAGGAAGTGGAATAGTCTGGAGCGTGATGTAGTGGAGGCAAGTACCACACATAGCTTTAAGAAGAGGTATGATATGGCTCATGGAGCAGGGAGAGAGTGGGTCTAGTAGCGACCAGTGAAGAGGTGGGACCAGGAGCTATGAATCGACCCCTGCAACCACAATTTGGTGAGTACACACACATGAGGACAAGGAAAGTCTACAAATCGATCTGGGCAGATACAAGTTATGAAGATTTGGAAAGTTTCGTGAAGACCGGAAATGGGGTATTAACTAGGGGCACAGAGGCTACAATCTTAACTCAGAAAGACCAATGGGTGAGCACAGTGCCCAGTATAGCACCAGAGGCGTTAATCTCAGCAGCCAACACTCGTCTGGCAAACTGAAGAGTAGCCTTCAATAACGAGTCATCCTCTGCGCTTAACATAAGGCAGGTTAATCAGTATATATCACAGTATGAAACCTGCATGTGAAAAACAATGTTAAGTAATGGGAGAAAGTGCAGATGTCCGCAACACGACTTGTTCCTGAGGTGAGGAGCATCAGCTGTAAGGAGAGAAACTAACCCAGTTCTATTTAATGATATCTAGAGGCTACAGGATACCATCTAGTGGATAAGACTTGTACAATTCGCCCAAATTTTAGCATTTCTTCTCTAAGTCATTACTGTCGGCGCCGTAACAAGGTCTCTCGACATCGTGAAGGAACTCAAACTTGGCGTCAGTGTCGTGCAAGGTTCGTATCCATTTCTCTGTGAAGACGGTCTAGTGTTCCCTACATGACTCTTTCCATTTATTCCTTGGCCATAGATTCTAGAGGGTACAGGGTACCATCTAGAGGGTACAGGGTACCATCTAGAGGGTACAGGGTACCATCTAGTGGGTACAGGGTACCGTCTATATTCCAGAGGGTACAGAGTATCATCTACTGGGTACAGGGTTAGAGAACGGTTGGGTTAGAAAAGGACGTGTCATTATTATATTACAGCGGTCTCCAAAATGGACAATATTCTGTTGATCAGCAATTTGGAATATAGTGTAACTTTCGGATTTTTTTTTTTTTTTTTGTGGATAGTGCTACTGACAGCAATTAGGGCACCTCTTTACACTTTCGCCGTCGAAATCTTCCTCCTTAATGACTAATCTGACCTCACAGAACTTCATGAGGTGTCCAATATCGTTTCTGTGTTGGACACACGCGTTACTTCAAGACTACGGTGCTCTTCACCAACTCCAGAGAAAGTCACGAGATACACAGAAACATATGGCTTCTTCAGAAAAGAAGAGGACACGATGTTCCAAGGACACAACCAAAGACTTTGATTTAGAAATGTGGGGCGCAGTTCTGGCGAAGAAGCTGCGAGACCACTCACTGGACTCATGGGACAGCGAGGTAAGCGACACCAGCCTGGCCAGTGAAATAGGTATGGATGAAGGAATGCCCATCCCAAGCACAGGAATACCGTATGACGAAGGTTGGCAGAAAGGTCGATCTTCAAAGTCCAAGGGGAGGCACAGTGTTTCCTTGCAGATCAGGCAAGTTAAACCATACGTGGACAGCAAATTCAGACTCATCAACAGAGGACACCAATCACACCATGACACCCTGTACGCTGTTATAATTCACCTGGAGAGAAAATACGGCAGGAACATATCAGTGTCCCCAAATCTTAAAGGAAAGATTATT
>NC_069408.1:50142054-50247054 GCF_026875155.1 Cherax quadricarinatus | reverse complement strand
CAGGTGCCAACAACACCATGGATGAGGTAGGTACCAACAACAGCGTGGATGAGGGAGGTACCAACAACAGCGTGAATGAGACAGGTGCCAACAACAGCGTGGATGAGACAGGTGCCAACAACAGAGTGGATGAGGCAGGTGCCAACAACACCATGGATGAGGCAGGTACCAACAACAGCGTGGATGAGGCAGGTACCAACAACAGCGTGAATGAGACAGGTGCTAACAACAGCGTGGATGAGGCAGGTACCAACAACACCATGGATGAGACAGGTACCAACAACAGCGTGGATGAGACAGGTGCCAACAACAGCGTGGATGAGGCAGGTGTCAACAACAGCGTGGATGAGGCAGGTTCTTCCTCACAGAGAGAAACCGTTACATTTGGCTGGTCAGAGTAGTTGTTGTGAGATCGTTACTGTGGGAATCTCACCTGCCTAGGCTCTGTACCGGTCATTAGCGGCCCACGCTCAGGTCTTACCTGTTCGCCAGTAAAGGAAGATAATGGTGGTCACAGGTGGTTGCAGTGGTAGCGGTATCAGGTGGAGGTGATGTTATAATTGTTGTTGGAGGTGGTGGTGTGAGGTTGATGGTGTGGTGTTAATAGTGGTGAGGGTAGTGGTAGTGGTGGGGAAGGGATGGTAGTGGTGGGGTAGTGGTGGTGGTATCGGTGGTGAGGAAATGGTGGTGGTATCGGTGGTGGGGAAGTGGTGGTGGTATCGGTGGTGGTAGTGTTGGTGGTAGTGGTGATAGTACTGTTAGTGATGATGGTAGTAGTGTTGGTGGTATCGGTGGTGGTAGTGTTGGTGGTAGTGGTGGTACTGGTAGTGATGATTTTAGTAGTTCGGTGGTAGTCGTGGTGGTAGTGGTAATAGTGTTGATGGTAGCGGTGGTGGTGGAAGTGGTACTGGTAGTGGTGGTGGTAGCAGTGGTAGTGGTAATCGTAGTCGTGGTAGTGTTGGTGGTAGCGATGGTGGTAGTAGTGGTAATAGTGGTGGTGGTAGTGTTGGTAGTACCTGTGGTGGTGGTAGTGGTAATAGTGTTGGTGGTAGCGGTGGTGGTGGTAGTGGTAATAGTGGTGGTGGTAGTTTTGGTGGTAGTGGTGGTGATGGTAGTGGTAATAGTGGTGGTGGAAGAGGTGGTGGTGGTAGTGGTAATAGTGGTAGTGGTACTGGTAGTGGTGGTGGTAGCTGTGGTAGTGGTAATAGTGGTGGTGGTAGTGTTGGTGGTAGTGGTGGTGATGGTAGTGGAAATAGTGGTGGTGGAAGAGGTGGTGGTGGTAGTGGTAATAGTGCTAGTGGTACTGGTAGTGGTGGTGGTAGCTGTGGTAGTGGTAACAGTGTTCGGGGGGTAGCGATGGTGGTGGTAGTGGTAATAGTGTGGTGGTAGTGGTAATAGTTGTGGTGGTAGTGGTAATAGTGGTGATGGTAGTGGTAATAGTGGTGGTGGTTAATGGTAATAGTGGTGGTGGTAATGGTAATAGTGGTGGTGGTAATAGTGGTGGTAGTGGTAATAGTAGTGGTGGTAGTGGTAATAGTGGTGGTGGTAGTGGTAGTAGGGTAATAGGGGTGGTAGTGGTAGAAGGGTAGTAGGGGTGGTAGTGGTAACAGGGGTGGTAGTAGTGGTAATGGTGGTGGTGGTAGTGGTAGTGGTGGTGGTAGTGGTGGTGGTAGTGGAAGTGGTGGTGGTAGTGGTGGTAGTGGTAGTGGTGGTGGTAGTGGTAGTGGAGGCGGTAGTGGTGGTGGAAATGGTGGTGGCAGTGGTAGTGGTAGTGGTGGTGGTAGTGGTAGTGGCGGTGGTGGTAGTGACGGTAGTGGTGGTGGTAGTGGTAGTGGTGGTGGTAGTGGTGGTGGCAGAGGTGGTAGTGGTGGTGGTAGTGGTGGTGGTAGTGATGGGGGTTTAGTGGTAATGGTGGTGGTAGTGGTGGTGGTAGGGGTTTGGGTGGTAGGGGGTAGTGGTGATGGTAGTGGTGGTGGCAGAGGTGGTAGTGGTGGTGGTAGTGGTGGTGGTAGTGGTGGTAGTGGTGGTGGTGGTGGTAGGGGTAGTACTGGTGGTAGTGGTAGTGGTGGTGGTAGTGGTTGTGGTGGTAGTGGTGGTGGTTGTAGCGGTAGGGTGGTGGTGGTAGTAGTGGTAGTAGTAGTGGTTTTGTGATAGTGGTGGTGGTAGTGGTGGTGTAAGTGGTAGTGGTGGTAGTGGTAGTGATAGTGAGGGTAGTGGTAGTGGCAGGGGGTGGTGGTAGTGATAGTGGCAGTGGTAGTTGTAATGGTAGTGGCAGTGGTGGTGGTAGTGGTAGTGGCAGTGGTGGTGATAGTGGTGGTAGAGGTAGTGGTGGTAGTAGTAGTGGTAGTGGTAGTTGTTGTGGTAGTGGTGGTGGTAGTGGTTTTGGAAGTGGTAGTGGTGGTAGAGTGGTAGTGGCGAGTGGTGGTGTAGTGGTGGTAGAGGTATGGTGGTGATAGTGGTGGTAGAGGTAGTGGTGGTAGTGGTGGCAGTGGTAGAGGTAGTAGGTGGCAGTGGTGTGTTAGAGTAGTGGTGGTAGTAGAGGTTATGTGGTGCAGGGGTAGTGGTGGTAGTGGGAGGTAGTGGTGGCAGGGGTTAGTGGTGGTAGTGGAGGTAGTGGTGGCAGTGGTGGTAGTAGAGGTAGTGGTGGCAGGGGTAGTGGTGGTAGTGGAGGTAGTGGTGGCAGGGGTAGTGGTGGTAGTAGAGGTAGTGGTGGCAGGGGTAGTGGTGGTAGTGGAGGTAGTGGTGGCAGGGGTAGTGGTGGCAGGGGTAGTGGTGGTAGTGGAGGTAGTGGTGGCAGGGGTAGTGGTGGTAGTGGAGGTAGTGGTGGCAGGGGTAGTGGTGGTAGTGGAGGTAGTGGTGGCAGGGGTAGTGGGGGTAGTGGGGGTTTAGTGGTGGCAGGGTAGTGGTGGTAGTGGAGGTAGTGGTGGCAGTGGTGGTAGTGGAGGTAGTGGTGGCAGTGGTGGTAGTGGAGGTAGTGGTGGCAGTGGTGGTAGTGAGGAGTGGTGCAGTGGGGGTAGTGGAGGTAGGTGGCAGTGGTGGTAGTAGAGGTAGTGGTGGCAGGGGTAGTGGTGGTAGTGGAGGTAGTGGTGGCAGGGGTAGTGGTGGCAGGGGTATTTGGTGGCAGGGGTACGAGTGTTAACATCACACTCGCTACTCACTCATTCTATCTCTTTAAACATGGTCTTTACCTCCATCCCCTTTATATACAATGTTGATGATCTTTAATGAGTGTTGGTGGTACCTTCACCACCAACCATACCGCTCAACCATTCAACACAACCAACCAATCAACACAACCAGCCAATCAACACAACCCACCAACACAACCCACCAACACAACCCACCAACACAACCCACCATAACAACCTACCAACACAACCCTCCAACACAACCCACCAACACAACCCACCAACACAACCCACCAACCACAACCACCAACACAACCCACCAGCACAACCTACCAACACAACCCACCAACACAACCCACCAACACAGCCACCAACACAACCCACCAACACAACCCACCAACACAACCCACCAACACAACCCACCAACACAACCCACCAACACAACCCTCCAACACAGTCCACCAACACAACCCACCAACACAACCCACCAACACAACCCCCCAACACAACCCTCCAACACAACCCACCAACACAACCCACCAACACAACCCACCAGCACAACCTACCAACCACAACCCACCAACACAACCCACCAACACAGTCCACCAACACAAACCCACCAACACAACCCACCAACACAACCCACCAACACAACCCACCAACACAACCCACCAAAAACAACCCTCCAACACAGTCCACCAACACAACCCACCAACACAACCCACCAACACAACCCACCAACACAACCCACGAAAACAACCCACCAACACAACCCTCCACTCACCTCACGGTATGTATATATGCACACCGTGAGGCGAGTGTGTCTCAGTGTATATATACACACCGTGAGGCGAGTGTCTCTCAGTGTATATATACACACCGTGAGGCGAGTGTCTCTCAGTGTATATATACACACCGTGAGGCGAGTGTCTCTCAGTGTATATATACACACCGTGAGGCGAGTGTCTCTCAGTGTATATATACACACCGTGAGGCGAGTGTCTCTCAGTGTATATATACACACCGTGAGGCGAGTGTCTCTCAGTGTATATATACACACCGTGAATCGAGTGTCTCATTGTATATATATCACGAGTGTTTATTTTTATCTTTCTTTTGCTGATTATTTTTTTTTTTGTCTGGTAGATGTTGCATCATGCATGTTGCAGCGAGTCAAGCATCCTGCAAGATTATCAACACAACTAAATTTCATCAGATATAATGTGATTCTGAGTGTTAGATCAAAGACACGACATTCAATATGATTATTTTTCCCACTCACTACGCTATAAACACTGAAGATAAACTTGGTTATAACAGAAGTGACCCGTAGCTCGATTTCTGGCTCATTCATCCCACACATTGAGGTCCGTGACGCGATTCTCAGTACTGGCAGAACCATTAGGATGTGTTAAGACACCTGCTGTCCGTATTCACCTAGCAGTAAAGAGGTACCTGGGTGTTAGTCTAGTAAAGAGGTACCTAGGTGTTAGTTATATAAACGTAGGTCCTGGGATGTTATTAGTAAAGATGGTACCTGGTGTGTTAGTAAAGAGGTACCTGGGTGTTAGTCTAGTGGTGTGGCTCGCATTCCAGGGACGAAATTAATCTATTTCACCCGAAATGCCTTCGTAACAAGAAGCTTTCTATTTAGTATGTTTATTATATCTGTCTATTCTATCTACATGTTCATATATATATATATATATATATAATTATATATATATATAATATATATATATATATATATTTATTCTGATGCCGAATAGGGAGAATACTTGCAATCTTGGCTCTCTTAAATAGCAACTCTCATCTTGCCATATAGGACAGTGAAAATTTGTGGTATGCATACATTTCGGTCCAAAATCATTCTGAACCTAACGAAAAAATATAATTTCACTCTGTTTGTTACGTATTAAATTATGTAAACAAATCTAAAAATACTTGTTGGGTTAGGTCTAAAATAATTGTTCTTGTCATAATAAGGTCTAGGTAAGTTTTAAAGATTTCTTGATGCAAAATTATAAATTTTTACATTACATTAATGAAAAAAAAATATGTCTTTTAAACGTATAAGAGGTACACTATTTTTAGAAAGGTACTTAATTTTAAATGAGTACTTGCTAACTGACAAGTTTTACATATTGGCACGACATTCCAAATATACTGTATATTATATATAAAATTTTATAATATATATATATTATATATATTATTATATTATATATATATATTAATTTCATATATATATATATATATATATATATATATATATATATATATATATATATATATATATATATATATATATATTACATGTATATATAATTATATATATATATATATATATATATATATATATATATATGTATATATATGTATATATGTGTGTGTGTGTGTGTGAGTGTGTGACTGTGTGTGTGTGTGTAATGTTGCTGGTGAGTTATTTCCCAACTCGTAAAATAAAGAAAATAATATTGACTTTAATGGTCTACGACCACTTACATAAGTTACAGCCAATTTTTTTTTTCCACATGTTGGTGTTTATTAAAAGTAAAGCCTGAAAGGCACTCAATAAGCGGGGGGGTGGGGGGGTTGCACTTAATTATGAGAAGTTCACGGGAGGTTGCCGGTCCTAGCTGCTCCATGCTGGGAGTGACGGGAAAGGTTTCCTACTAAATACTTTTTCTCAGGGGGTGTTGAAGTGACTGTTCAACTCATCATTTCTCTCAGAGGGTGTTGAAGTGACTGTTCAACTCATCATTTCTCTCAGAGGGTGTTGAAGTGACTGTTCAACTCATCATTTCTCTCAGGGGGTGTTGAAGTGACTGTTCAACTCATCATTTCTCTCAGGGGGTGTTGAAGTGACTATTCAACTCATCATTTCTCTCTGGGAGTGTTGAAGTGACTGTTCAACTCATCACTTTTCTTGTTTTTTCAAAAGTAGTTGTTGTTCACAAGTGAGTTATGTTTGTTTACCTCCGGCTGGTGAGGACGTGCACGACGAAGATGGAAGGTCACAAGATGTGTAAAATTGTATAAAATACCGACAAGTTGATGATAAAGACACATGTGCAACACTCGGGTGTCTTTATTGTTGAAAATTTCACCTACACAGTAGACTTCTTCAGTCATGTATAGAGGCAGCAGGTTAGTAGTGAAATGAAGATGAAGTAATCAGTCCCTCAGCCTGGAGAAGAGTTCAGCTCCAGGAGCTGAACTCTTCTCCAGGTTGAGGGACTGACCACCTCATGCCTCATTTCACTACTTCACTTGCTGCCTCTGCATTTGACTGAAGAAGTCTATTGTGTAGGTGAAACTTTTCATCATTAAAGACACCCGAGTGTTGCACATGTGTCTTCATCATCAGAAAGATGGGATCCTATATATGGATCTGATTTAATGGTTGTCAGTTATTATTACAGTAACTTTTTTTATTCTAAAAGTTCATTTATAATTACTAAAACAAATTGTAATTAATTATGTTCATCTTCAGTTACAATTACTGCAAGCCTTCCAAGCACCAACATGTCGTAGGGGTTCTTAAGGAGATACGAGGGTTGAAGGTAAACGCCTTGTTGGATGGTAACACTATATATTGTCACTGTGGTAAGGAAGGGATGGGCCCAGCCTGCCGTGCGTGTTACTGCCTGGATGTCTATATGCCGAGTGAGAGCGAGGCAGCTCGTCTCATTGCCTCAAGCTGTACCCCGTGACGTCATACAGTCACAGGCCTAGGGAGCTTCTATATAAAACACATGGATGATACTATGATACTCAACTAATCTATACATACAACACATGTAAAGGAGGATCAGCAACTATGCTGACAAACAGTCTGGTTGACCAGGTCGTCAGCCAGGCTGCCTGGTCGGAACTGGTTTTCTAGAGGCTCTTTTAAAAGTTATGTATATTTCAATATAGATTATTTCTTTTTTTTATCTCAAAAGTGATATGAAATCGTCTGCCAGTAAAGAATATTCAATATATCAGTTTGGTTGGTCGTAACAGTTGTCATATTTGTAGTTGTTGTGTAGTGGCAGATATAACAAATAAAGTTTTACCTGCAGTGTTATTTTCTTAAATTTCAAAATAAGTGGCATTACAGAATTGTTGCAAAAATTTGACGTTACATGCGGCAAATAAAATGAGTTTTTCATCACTCATAATGGAGGTTTTTATAGGAATTTTTTTTTTTTTTAATTTATATTCGGTGATAAATTATTGTTGTGTTACGTTGTTTTACAGACAATAGTTGAAGTTTAACTCATCAGGCTGACTTATGAAGTCAGTTTGACCCCGAGTTCAGAGGTCATAGTGACCTGGTCTGTGTCGTGTTACTTGTTTAAGACGACTCGCGATTGTTTTCTAACTCGTTACCTAGAACTGAGAATTATAATGTGAAGGATATTGTAGTTTTGTGAAAATATCTTCAATTGTACACTCGTATTTTAGAAAATGGGAAGTGCAAATTGTATTGTCGTTAAGGAGACACCAGTTCGACTCTTTGTGTCAGTGTGAGATGTACGGTGAACGAGGTAGTTCTTGCAGCGAGGTAATGGTAACCTTAAGATGTTTGATCTTCCTTGTTAGTAAAGTTACTTTCAGCATCACTGAAATGTTGAGTGAGACCAACATTAATGTAGGTGTCATAACCTCCACCAGTGTTCACTGCCTTGTGAAACACAGTCACAGCCGGAGAGAAATCCCAGGTGGAAGTCGTAACAAGGTACACGTGGGTGAAACTGGCAGGTGTTTAACCACTCTTATCAACAAACACAGCTACCCGACCTGGAGAACACCATGCGTCCAGCATAGAATCTCTCATGACCATCTGGCGTGATGGTCTCACGTCAGGTTTGACTTGAAAAGTGACAGATGTGGAAGAAAACATTATGAAACATCGCAAGTCATGACAACCAACACAACTAACTACCCAGAACCAAGGCAGCTGGCAGCTGGTCGGTGAGCTACAATGCTCACCATGCTGATATTACTACTACTTACTACTACTACTTTACTACTACTACTACTTTCACGACTACTGTTGTTACTACTCTGCCAATATAACATGTTAAATGAAACCGACAGTAAAGACAACCAAATGCTGCACAGGTCTTGTAAAATACCATTACACAGTCGTTACCCTGTGTAAACACAGTCTGCGTTACTACAACTCGTGTGTCCATCGTTTAAAAGTGGTCGGTATTCTCATACTATTCCAATGCAAAGTGTACGTTAGTTGAGGGGCGAGAGCAGGAGCTGAGAGGTACTACTGACTGAGTGATGGTGACTGTACTTCATCTATGGTCACTCTGCAGCGTGTCGCATTTAGTGAAAGGAGGATCGAGTCTAAATTGCAAATTATGTGATGATAATAGTAATAAATAAATAATAATAATAATAATAATTATTATTATTATTATTATTATTATTATTATTATTATTATTATTATTATAAAAATTGTTACATCTCTGCACAAAAAAAATGAAAAACTAGAAAATAATCCTCTAATGAGGCTTCAAAAATGCACAAAATTGCGCATTTTTTTTTTTAATTTTCTGACGAGAATGTATTTGTGATTATTATTGATGATGAATGTAATGGAAAATTCTACAATATCTCACCAAGTAATAATTATTATCAGAATTCAGAGAGGAGAGAGGAGAGGAGAGAGAGAGAGAGAGAGAATGAACAAAGATTTTATTCGAGATAATTTCATAAAATTTTGTAGGCTGAGGAAGACTGGGTACAGTAGAGCGAGGATAGCGGCGTTTACCGCGCTAATACCATCGAACTGTACCTATGCATTTGTGTTTTCCTCCACACACGAACGGGGAGGCAGGCAGCGGGTGAGCTCCCGATTGGCTGATCCGGAGTGGTGCTGCGTGACGTCAGGCAGGGAGGAAAGGACATCCAGCTCGGTGATTGGTGGAAAGCGGCCTCGTAAATACCAATGGGATGCCGCTCATTTGCAAGAGGGAACGCGGCCCCTCGCGGAACACCGTCAAGCACGTCTGTTTTTCGTGATCGCGCAAAGCCTTCTTCAGCCTCGCTACCGATATTTCTTTGCGATTTTTTTTAATACGGGGACGTATATTTTTGTGCCCGAGTTCCGATAATGTAGCCGATATTGATGTTTGTCTTCTGTGGGACTACTTTTTGTTGCTTGTAGTTGATGTTCTCTAGAAGAGCAAGACCGATGTTGTCAGTTCTTGAAGACTGGTGCTGTCAGTTCTTGAAGATTGGTGTTGTCAGTTCTTGAAGATTGGTGTTGTCAGTCTTGAAGATTGGTGTTGTCAGTTCTTGAAGATTGGTGTTGTCAGTTCTTGAAGATTGGTGTTGTCAGTTCTTGAAGATTGGTGTTGTCAGTTCTTGAAGATTGGTGTTGTCAGTTCTTGAAGATTGGTGTTGTCAGTTCTTGAAGATTGGTGTTGTCAGTTCTTGAAGATTGGTGTTGTCAGTTCTTGAAGATTGGTGTTGTCAGTTCTTGAAGATTGGTGCTGTCAGTTCTTGAAGATTGGTGTTGTCAGTTCTTGAAGATTGGTGCTGTCAGTTCTTGAAGATTGGTGTTGTCAGTTCTTGAAGATTGGTGCTGTCAGTTCTTGAAGATTGGTGTTGTCAGTTCTTGAAGATTGGTGTTCTCAGTTCTTGAAGATTGTGTGCTGTCAGTTCTTGAAGATTGGTGCTGTCAGTTCTTGAAGATTGGTGTTGTCAGTTCTTGAAGATTGGTGTTGTCAGTTCTTGAAGATTGTGCTGTCAGTTCTTGAAGATTGGTGCTGTCAGTTCTTGAAGATTGGTGCTGTCAGGTCTTGAAGATTGGTGTTGTCAGTTCTTGAAGATTGGTGTTGTCAGTTCTTGAAGATTGGTGCTGTCAGTTCTTGAAGATTGGTGCTGTCAGTTCTTGAAGATTGGTGCTGTCAGTTCTTGAAGATTGGTGTTGTCAGTTCTTGAAGATTGGTGCTGTCAGTTCTTGAAGATTGGTGCTGTCAGTTCTTGAAGATTGGTGCTGTCAGTTCTTGAAGATTGGTGTTGTCAGTTCTTGAAGATTGGTGCTGTCAGTTCTTGAAGATTGGTGCTGTCAGTTCTTGAAGATTGGTGCTGTCAGTTCTTGAAGATTGGTGTTGTCAGTTCTTGAAGATTGGTGTTGTCAGTTCTTGAAGATTGGTGCTGTCAGTTCTTGAAGATTGGTGCTGTCAGTTCTTGAAGACTGGTGCTGATGAATGGTTTTCAAAAACCGACAAGTTGAAGATTGAGACACCTATGCAGCATATGGGAATCTTTATTCAGGAAACGTTTCGCCACACAGTGGCTTCATCAGTCCTTCATCAGTCAATTTTTCAAGACTGGTGCTGTCAGTTCTTGATGATTGGTGCTCTCATTTCTTGAAGACTGGTGCTGTCAGTTCTTGAAGATTGGTGCTGTCAGTTCTTGAAAGCTGGTACTCTCAGTTCTTAAAGACTGGGGCTATCAGTTCTTGAAGGCTGGTACTGTCTGTTCTTGAAGACTGGGGCTGTCAGTTCTTGAAGGCTGATACTGTCAGTTCTTGATGATAGTGTCAGCTCTTAAAGACTGTCACCCCTTGAAGACAGTGTCAATGTTAGCCTTTGAATACAGTGTCAGCCCTTGACAGTATCAGCCCTTGAAGACAATGTCAGCCCTTGAAAGACAGTGTTAGCTCTCGAATACATTGTCAGACCTTGAAGATAGAGTCAGTCCTTGAAGAGTGTGTCAGCCCTTGAAGACAATGTCAGCCTTTGAAAGATAGTGTCAGTTCTTAAAGGCAGCGTCAGTTCTTGACAATTGTCAGCCCTTGAAAGACAGTGTCATCCCTTGCAGTGTCAGCCCTTGATGACAGTGTCAGCCCAGGAAGCCAAGACAAGGTTGCTATTGTTGTTGGTACACAGTACGAGAAGGATATTGTCACCATGGTCAACAACCAGTCACTAATGAAGCCAGGGAGACAATGCTATCCTTCCTCTTATCCTACCTCCCTCTTATCCTGCCTCTCTCTCTTATCATGCCTGCCTCTTATCCTGCCTCTCTCTTATCCTGCCTTCCTCTTATCCTGCCTCTCTCTTATCCTGCCTCCTATTATCTGCCTCTCTCTATCCTGCTCCCTCTTATCCTGCCTTCCTATTATCCTGCCTCCCTCTTATCCTGTATCAGTCTTATTCTGCCTCCCTCTATCTTGCCTCCCTCTTCTCCATCTCGCCTCTTATCCTGCTCTCTCTTATCATGCCTGCCTCTTATCCTGCCTTCTCTTTCCTGCCTTCCTTATCCTGCTCTCTCTTATCCTGCCTCCCTCTTATCCTGCCTCTCTCTTATCCTGCCTCCCTCTTATCCTGCCTTCCTATTATCCTGCCTCCCTCTTATCCTGCATCAGTCTTATTCTGCCTCCCTCTTATCTTGCCTCCCTCTTATCCTGCCTCCCTCTTATCCTGCCTCCCTCTTATCCTGTCTTCCTCTTATCCTGCCTCCCTCTTATCCTGTCTTCCTCTTATCCTGCCTTCCTCTTATCCTGCCTTCCTCTTATCCTGACATCCTCTTATCCTGCTTTCCTCTTATCCTGTCTTCCTCTTATCCTGCCTCCCTCTTATCTCCTCCCTCTTATCCTGCCTTCTCTTATCCTGCCTCCTCTTATCCTGCCTTCCTCTTATCCTGCCTTCCTCTTATCCTGCCTTCCTCTTATCCTGCCTTCCTCTTATCCTGACTTTCTCTTATCCTGCCTTCCTCTTATCCTGCCTTCCTCTATCCTGACTTCCTCTTATCCTGCCTTCTCTTATCCTGCCTTCCTCTTATCCTGCCTTCCTTTATCCTGTCTTCCTCTTATCCTGTCTTCCTCTTATCCTGACTTCCTCTTATCCTGCCTTCCTCTTATCCTGTCTTCCTCTTATCCTGCCTTCCTCTTATCCTGTCTTCCTCTTATCCTGTCTTCCTCTTATCCTGCCTTCCTCTTGTCCTGCCTCCCTTTTATCCTGCCTCCCTCTTATCCTGCCTCCTCTTATCCATCCTTCCTTTATCCTGCCTTCCTCTTATCCTGCCTTCCTCTTATCCTGCCTCCTTCTTATCCTGCCTTCTTATCCTGCCTTCTTATCCTGCCATCCTTTTATCCTGGCTTCCTCTTATCCTGTCTTCCTCTTATCCTGCCTTCTTATCCTGTCTTCCTCTTATCTTGCCTTCTATCCTGCCATCCTTTATCCTGCCTTCCTTTATCCTGCCTTCCTCTTATCCTGCTCCTCTTATCCTGACTTCCTCTTTATCCTGCCTTCCTCTTATCCTGCCTTCCTCTTATCCTGCCTTCCTCTTATCCTGTCCTTCCTCTTATCCTGCCTTCCTCTTATCTTGCCTTCTTATCCTGCCATCCTTTTATCCTGCCTTCCTCTTATCCTGCCTCCCTCTTATCCTGCCTTCTTATCCTGCCATCCTTTTATCCTGCCTTCCTCTTATCCTGCCTCCCTCTTATCCTGCCATCCTATTATCCTTCTTTTCCTTTTATCCTGCCTCCCTCTTATCCTGCCTTCCTTCTATTCTGCCTCCCTCTTATCCTGCCTTCCTTTATCCTGCCTTCCCTCTTATCTGCCTTCCTTCTATCCTGCCTCCCTTTATCCTGCCTCCCTCTTATCCTGCCTCCCTCTTATCCTGCCTTCTTATCCTGCCATCCTTTATCCTGCCTTCCCTTATCCGCCTTCCCTCTTATCCTGCTTTCCTTCTTACCTGCCTTCCCTCTTATCCTGCCTCCATCTTATCCTGCTCTTTCCATGACTATTCCTTTACTCCTGCAACTCCTCTAATACTTCTACATCCCTTGACTCTCTAGTCTTTCTTATTCCATTTGACCTCCTTTTCTTGTCCCATTTCTGCATATCCTGTCTCTAGTCCCCACCTATTGATCTCTATTTTATATCCTGTCTTATATGTCCGCCTTCCTTTCTATTCTGTCCTCCAGTGTCGTTATCGATTTTCCATTAACTTCCTCGGACTTGCCCCTGCTTCTACTAGTCTCTTGCAAACCTTTACGCTTTCTCTAGTTTCCTGACTGCTTGGCGTGAGGGTTCTAAGCTGACAGCCTGCTATCCAGTCATGGTCTTATCTACCGGTCCTACGGTTATCCTGAACGACTCCTTCTGATTCATGCTTCATTCTTAGGTCCGCCTAGCGCCCTTATCCTGCAGCATTATCTTATGATGTGCTCCTCTGTGCTCGGTAGTCTGCACTCCACAGTCCTTTTCCTTGACTAGGTTTCAGTCTTTGGCCCTAGACTGTACTTTGCTGGTTTACTTTGCTTTTCAACATCCTCATGACTTTCACTTGAGTGATTTGAACTCCAGAGCGTTGTGCCAGCTGCACCTGTCGGACCCTCTGTGGTTCTGCTTATCTTCCTTCGCTGCAATATCTCTAACTTCTCTGTCTGCAAACAGGACACTTTTAGTATTATCTTCCTTCATGTATTTTAATATCCGTATACAGCCCGTCCTTACGATGCCCTTTGTCCCAGTCGTCTAGGTCGATTTTCCTTAGTACCATGCTCGCTGACTGCCTCCCTAGCTCATGGTAATTCTGCTACCACGCAGTGCTTCTGTTTCCTGACGTCTCCGCTTTGCACTAGTCTCTTGTGTTAACGTGTCAAACTGAAGCCTTCTTACTTCCAGTAAGGCATCTACACTCTTGTCTTACTGCTGTCATCTTGTCACAGAACCATGTTCTTACAAGGATTTCCGTCTCGAATCGTGCTGGTGTCGTTTAATGCTCATTCTATTAGGTGGTCCACCATCTTTGATATTCTCCTCAAGATTTGATATCAATACAAGTCACTGCCTGGTCTGTAGTTTAATGCTGTGTGTTTGTCTCCTTTTTTTAAAATTGGGACTACATTTGCTGTCTTCCATACCTCAGGTAGTCGCTCTGTTTCAATAGATGTGTTGAATGTTGTTGTTAGTGGTACACAGCGCCTCTGCTCCCTCTCTCACGACCCATGGAGAGATGTTATCCGGCCCCATCGCCTTTGAGATATCTAGTTCGATTAGCAGCCTCTTCACCTCCTCCTCGGTTGTGTGTATCGTGTCCAACACTTGGTGGTGTACCCCACCTCTCAGTCTTTCTGGAGTCCTTTCTGTCTCTACTGTGAACATTTCTTTGATTCTCATGTTGAGCTCCTTACTTCAAGGTCGTTTCTTTTAAACTTCACTCCTTCCTCCTTCAGCCTGATTACCTGGTTTTTGACTGTTGTTTTCTTCCTGATGTGGCTGTACAACTGCTTAGGTTCAGACTTGGCTATCGCTGCTATGTCATTTTCGTATTGTCGTTGGGCCTCCCTTCTTACCTGTGCATATTCATTTCTTGCCCTTCGACTACTCTCCTTATTTTTCCTGGGTCTTTCCCTTCTAGACTTCTTCCATTCTCTAAACCTTTGGGTGAACCAAGGGCTCGTCCTGGCTTTCTCATTTCTGTTGCCCGTGGGTACAAACCTCTTCTCCGATTCATTGCATATGGTTGTCACATATTCCATTATCTCATATACTGATTTTCCTGCCAGTTTTCTGTCCCACTGAACCTCGTGCAGGAAATTCCTCATGCCTCTGTAGTTTGGCTTCATTCGTCCTGCCCTTCCTGCTTTCCACTCCACTTATAACTCTTCACTGTATTCGAAGCTCAGAACCACGTGGTCACTGTCCCCGAGGGGCCTTTCATATGTGATGTCCTCAATATCTGCACTGCTCGAGGTGAATAATAAGTCCAGTCTTGCTGGTTCATCCTCTCCTCTCTCTCTGGTAGTGTCCCTTACGTGTTGGTACATGAGATTTTCCAGTACCACCTCCATCATCTTAGCCCTCCACGTTTCTGGGCCCCCCATGTGACTCCAGGTTTTCCCAATCAATTTTGTGTGTGTGTGTGTGTGTGTGATTGAAGTCACCCACATCCAGTAGGCTGACACACTGGCCACTTCAACGAGTGTGTCAACCATCTCTCTGTTGCTCTCATCAACTTCTTGTCTTGGCCTCCTGCTTTTCTGTGGTGGGTTATACATCACTGCAATCATCACCTTGGGACCGCCAGACTGAAGTGTTCCTATTATTTAGTCTCTTGCTTCTCCTCTGTCTCTTCTCTCCAGCTCCTTAAAATCTCATTGGCCTTTGATAACCAGTGCCACTCCTCCTCCCCCTCTGTTCCCTCTATCTTTCATCAGGATCTGATAACCAGCTGGAAAGATGGCGTCTGTTATCATTCCTCTGAGCATGGTCTCTGTGAGAGCTATGATGTCTGGTGATGCCTCTGTGTGTGTGTGTGTGTGTGTGTGTGTGTGTGTGTGTGTGTGTGTGTGTGTGTGTGTGTGTGTGTGTGTGTATGTGTGTGTGTGTGTGTGTGTGTACATTCACCAAGTTGTTCTCACAGAGTTAGGTTTGCGAGGGTTGAGTCTCAGCTCCTGTCCCCGCTTCTTCAACTACAATCATCGGCATTATTGGTTGCTGGCCTCGTAAGCCTTGCCGTACATACTCTTGAAACTGTGTATTGAGTTTTCTTCTACCACTTCATTATCTTTGTTTACCAGCCTGAGACTGAAAAAAAATATATTTCCTAGCATCCCTGTGACTCACCTGTTCTTTTAGTTTCCATTTAAGACTTCTCGCTCCCATATCTCTCATTTGAAAAAGTCTGTCCCTATTAGCTCTTTCAAAGCCTCTGAGTATCTTGTATGTCGTAATCATGTCTCACTTTTTTTTCTAAATTCCTTAGCTTCAGTTTCTTTAGTATCTCTTCACAATCAATCCCCTCAGCTCTGGGATTAGTCTTGTTGCAAACCTTTGAAGCTTTTCCAGTTTTCGTACATGGTTGATCCAAGCTGGTGCTGCATACTTCAGGATAGCCCTAACATAGTTCGTGTAGAGAGTCTTTAAAAGAATATTGAAATTTCTGAAGGCAGTTCTGAGATTATCTATCTCGTACATGCTAAGGATGGTTTGTCGATTTATGTGCACCTCTAGTGATATGTTGAGTGTAATGTTCTCTTTGAGAGATATCTGTAGCTGCTCGCTTCTCAAGATGTATTCCGTCTCTGATCGCTTCTCTCTTGTGTTAAGCTCCAGTAGCTGCTTGTTTGACCAATCTTATAGTTTGTCTAAGTCTACCAGTAGACTCTCTCCATTCTCTTCAGTTTGTATTCGCCTCACTGGACAATAAGACGTAAAAGTTAATCCACTCTGGCAGGTCATTCACATATGTTAAGAATAATAAAAGTCCTAGAACTGACCCTTGAGGAACCCCACTTGTTACATTTCCCCATCCTGAAACATCTTACAATCATCCTCTGGCATCTGTTTGTTAGGTATTGCTTGATCCACTCTAGGACTTTAACCTCATATCACTGCATACTTTAACTTGTGAAACAATCTCTGGTGTGGTGCAGTATCAGATGCTTTATCATTGACCAGGAATGTGCAGTCAACCCATCCTTGTCTTTCTTGTTTGGTTTCCTTTATCCTGTCGTAGACTTCGGATATGTTAGCGAGGCAAGACTTACCCTTCCTAAATCCGTGCTGTTTTCTGTAAAAACATCCTGCCTCTCTAGACACTCAACCACTGTTTTCCTGATTTTTTTTTTCCAATACCTTGTACATATACATGTCGGTGATACTGGCCTATAATTCACTGCCTCTTGTGTGTCCCTCTTCTTGGATATTGGGATCACGTTTGCAGTTTTCCAGCTGTCTGGTAGTTTCCCGTTTCCAGGGACATGTTGAGTGTTGTTATAGGTTCACACAGTTCTTAAGCTCCTTTCAGTAACCATGATGCTCCGCTGTCAGGTCCCAGGGTTTCCCCTGAGTCTGACTCTTTTAGTAGATTCATTACTTTTCCATTTTTACATAAATTCTATCCAATATATGCTGATTATCCCTTTCAACCCTCCATTCTGGCACTGTCCTTGTTACCTCATTAAATACCACCTTAAACCTTCTGCTTAATTCCTCGTAAACTTCTCTGTCTTCTTCTGTGAGTTCCCGTCTCTCCATCTTCAGCCTCATTACTTGGTCTTTTACGGTCATCTTCTTCCTTATGTCATTGTGTTGTAGTTTCGGCTCTGAGTTGTCCTTCCTGCTATGTTCTTCTCCAGCTGACGTTTGGCGTCTCCCCTTATCTTTGCTTATTCATCCCTCACTCTTCTGCTTGCCCCCATATTCTTTGCCGTTATCTGTCTTCCGTACTTTTTTCGCCTCCCTTTATCCTCTCTGCAGTGCTTATTAAACCAAGGACTCTATAATTAAACCAAGGACTCTTTATAATTAAACCAAGGACTCTCTGGTTAAACCAAGGACTCTCTCTGTATCTTGATTCGTCACATCTCCTCTGAGGTACATTCTTGCTGCCTCCAGACACCTTCCTGCAAGGTCTTCCCTGGGAATACATGGTTTACAAAACTAACAAGTTGGTAAATGACACTGATCAATGGAATCCGGTGGAAGAGGGAAGTGATGGAGAGAGAGAGCCCAGATGATGGACCACCTTGATAAATGACACACTTGTGCAACATTTGGGTAACTTTATTCTGGAAACGATTCGCCACTCAGTGGCTTCTTCAGTCCAATGCAGAGAACGGTGGAAGACAATGAGGTGTTTGAGGTAATCAGTCCCTCAGCTTTGATAAGAGTTCATAATATGATTCAGACATCGACTCCAGGCTGAGGGACTGATGACCTCAAATTCCTCCTTATTTTCCACCTTTCTCTGCATTGGACTGAAGAAGCCACTGCATGGCGAATCGTTTCCAGAATAAAGTTACCCAAATGTTGCACAAGTGTGTCATTTATCAAGGTGGTCCATCATCTGGGTTCTCTCTCTCCATCACTTCCCTCTTCCACCGGATTCCATTGATCAGTCTTTCTTCCCTGCAGTCCTCTCTTCTATAATCTGGTTTGCTGTATGTAACTCCTCCTATTTTCTCCACTCCCACCTCTGACAAATATACTGAGCTGATCACTATGTGGTCATTAGCTCCTAGTGGTAACCCATATTCAATTTTATCTATGTCACATCCACTAAAGGTAAAAACCAGGTCTAGTCTAGCCGGTTCGTCCCCTGCCCTCACTCTTGTTGTTTCTTTCACTTGTTGAACCATGATATTTTCCATTGTTGCCTCCATCACTGTTGTTCCTCGTGTTTAGTTATTGGAATCACCTATATCCAGTAGCTTAACCTTGGTCTTACTTGCTCTCTGTGCCACTTGCAGGGTCGATTTATAGCTTCTGGACCCCCGCCTTGTTAACTCTTTATCATCCGTCTTTACTGATGCGTCTGACCTGATCATACCGACTCTTGAAACTGTGTATTGTGTTTGCCTCCAGGACCTCGCCATGTAGTGCTGTGTATTGCATGAAGAGATGTTGTTACCGTCTGTGGCTCTCATCATGTCCCCAAACCCGCATGTCTAAAACCAGCCTGTCTATCAGCGAATTTGTCTATCAACCAGCCTGTCCATCATGCCANGCCAACCTGTCTATCAGCCAACCTGTCTGTCAACCAGCCTGTCCATCAGCCAACCTGTCTATCAGCCAACCTGTCTATCAACCAACCTGTCTATCAGCCATCTTGTCTATTCATTCTACATGATTAACTGACTGCTGTATATCTCTCCTCGTAACCTCTGGTCTACTGAAGTATATCCCTTACGCACTGTCTACCTGTTGTCTACCTTGCACACTGCCTACCTGTCTACCTGTTGTCTACCTTGCTACTTGAAATATAATATGATTTGGCTTAATTCTTCCTATAAAATGCAACTGTAGCAGCAGTTTATTATTTAGTGTAATAATTTGCATATTTTAGTTAATGAGATCATCACTGCTTCCCTCTCCCGGTTGATGATGGCCTGGTCAGTCAGGCTGTTGGTGCAGCTCAAGTATAGGCACCACAACCTGGCTCATCAGGAGCCCAATTGCGTCTTAGTGGATGGTGTTGCTCCTCGGGTTTCCGTGTGTAGGGTTGTGTACAGTGTGGCGAGACTCTTGTTCTCGTCGGCAGTGATTTCATTGTGTAAGTTTGTAACTCGTCCCGTCTGGTATTTTCCAGGTGTAAGTTGTGAAGTTTCTATCTGGCTTGAATTCCAGGGAGCACAGGTCAACTTTCTTACCTGTATACTTCCACAGCTGTATACCTCCACACACTCTGTATACCTCCACACACCTGACTCACCTGTATACTTCCACGCTGTATACCTCCACACACTCTGTATACCTCCACACACTCTGTATACCTCCACACACTCTGTATACCTCCACACACTCTGTATACCTCCACACACTCTGTATACCTCCACACACTCTGTATACCTCCACACACTCTGTATACCTCCACATTGTATACGCCCACACTGCCTGTATACCTCTAACTGTATACCTTTATACTGTGTACGTCCACATTGTATATCTCCACACTGCTTGTATACCTCCACAGTGTATAACTCTACACTGTCCGTATACATCCACACCGTTTCATAGAGTACTGATCAGCATTCCTGCCTGTCTACCTCCACACCTGCCTGTCTACCTCCACACCTGCCTGTCTACCTTCACACCTGCCTGTCTACCTTCCAAGCCTGCCTGTCTACCTCCACACCTGCCTGTCTACCTCCACACCTGCCTGTCTACCTTCACACCTGCCTGTCTACCTTCAAGCCTGCCTGTCTACCTCCACACCTGCCTGTCTACCTCCACACCTGCCTGTCTACCTCCACACCTGCCTGTCTACCTCCACACCTGCCTGTCTACCTCCACACCTGCCTGTCTACCTCCACCTGCCTGTCTACCTCCACACCTGCCTGTCTACCTCCACACCTGCCTGTCTACCTCCACACCTGCCTGTCTACCTCCACACCTGCCTGTCTACCTCCACACCTGCCTGTCTACCTCCACACCTGCCTGTCTACCTCCACACCTGCCTGTCTACCTCCACACCTGCCTGTCTACCTCCACACCTGCCTGTCTACCTCCACACCTGCCTGTCTACCTCCACACCTGCCTGTCTACCTCACACCTGCCTGTCTACCTCCACACCTGCCTGTCTACCTCCACACCTGCCTGTCTACCTCCACACCTGCCTGTCTACCTCCACACCTGCCTGTCTACCTCACACCTGCCTGTCTACCTCCACACCTGCCTGTCTACCTTCCACACCTGCCTGTCTACCTCCACACCTGCCTGTCTACCTCCACACCTGCCTGTCTACCTCACACCTGCCTGTCTACCTCCACACCTGCCTGTCTACCTCCACACCTGCCTGTCTACCTCACACCTGCCTGTCTACCTCACACCTGCCTGTCTACCTCCACACCTGCCTGTCTACCTTCACACCTGCCTGTCTACCTTCACACCTGTCTGTCTACCTCCACACCTGCCTGTCTACCTCCACACCTGCCTGTCTACCTCCACACCTGCCTGTCTACCTCACACCTGCCTGTCTACCTCACACCTGCCTGTCTACCTCCACACCTGCCTGTCTACCTCCACACCTGCCTGTCTACCTTCACACCTGCCTGTCTACCTCCACACCTGCTGTCTACCTCCACACCTGCCTGTCTACCTCCACACCTGCCTGTCTACCTTCACACCTGCCTGTCTACCTCCACACCTGCCTGTCTACCTCCACACCTGCCTGTCTACCTTCACACCTGCCTGTCTACCTCCACACCTGCCTGTCTACCTCCACACCTGCCTGTCTACCTCCACACCTGCCTGTCTACCTTCACACCTGCCTGTCTACCTCCCACCTGCCTGTCTACCTCCACACCTGCCTGTCTACCTTCACACCTGCCTGTCTACCTCCACACCTGCCTGTCTACCTCCACACCTGCCTGTCTACCTCCACACCTGCCTGTCTACCTTCACACCTGCCTGTCTACCTCCACACCTGTCTCACTGCTACACCATCATTCCGTCTTTCAGTGTGTCTGGTCAACTAGTGTTTAACAAGAATCATCAGTAGACAGTAACGACCTCAGAGTGTCCAGGTACCCCTCATCCCTCATCACTTACCTTCCTAACAACTCATTCAGCCTCATAACTACCAAAATGTTCTCCTTGAAGCTCTCTAGGAGCCGCATTCATCACAGTTATCAGGAAATTGTCACAGTTGGTACACTGGGGGAGCAGTGGGTAATGGCAGACTCACCACCCTTAGTGGGTGATAGTCAACCCACCACCACCAGTGGGTGATAGTCCGACCCACCACCACAGTGGTAATGGAAATGCACATCACCACAGTGGGTAATGGCGACCCACCACCACCAGTGGGTATAGCGACCACACCCAGTGGGTGATGCGACCACCACCACCACCAGTGGGTGATAGTCGACCCACCACCACCAGTGGGTAATGGCCGACCCACCACCACCAGTGGGTAATGGGCGACCCACCACCACCACCAGTGGGTAATGGCCGACCCACCACCACCAGTGGGTAATGGCCGACCCACCACCACCAGTGGGTAATGGCCGACCCACCACCACCAGTGGGTGATAGTCGACCCACCACCACCAGTGGGTGATAGTCGACCCACCAGCATCAGTGGGTAATAGTCGACTCACCGCCACCAACGGGTGATAGTCGACCCACCACCACCAGTAGGTGATAGTCGACCCACCACCACCAGTGGGTGATAGTCGACCCGCCACCACCAGTGGGTGATAGTCGACCCACCACCACCAGTGGGTGATAGTTCACCCACCACCACCAGATGGTGATACTCTACCCACCACCACCAGTGGGTAATGGCCGACCCACCATCACCACCAGTGGGTTATGGGCGACCCACCACCCCCAGTGGGTAATGGCAGACCCACCACCACCACCAGCGGGTAATGGCCGACCCACCATCATCACCAGTGGGTAATGGCCGACCCACCACTAGTGGGTAATGGGAGACCCACCACCACCACCAGTTGGTAATGGCTGACCAACCACCACCACCAGCGGGTAATGGCAGACCCACCACCAGTAGTGGGTGATAGTCGACCCACCAGCACCAGTGGGTGATAATCGACCCACCAGTAATAGTGGTTGATAGTCGACCCACCACCACCAGTGGGTAATGGGCGACCCACCACCACAACCTGTGGGTAATTTCCTACCCACCACCACCAGTGGGTGATAGTCGACCCACTACCACCAGTGAGTGATAGTCGACTCACCAACACCAGTGGGTGATAGTCAACCCACCACCACCAGTGGGTGATAGTCGACCCACCACCACCAGTGGGTGATAGTTCACCCACCACCACCAGTGGGTGATAGTCGACCCACCACCACGAGTGGGTGATAGTCGACCCACTATCACCAGTGGGTGATAGGCGACCCACCACCACCAGTGGGTGATAATCGACCCACCACCTCTAGTGGGTGATAGTCGACACACCATCACCAGTAGGTGATAGTCGACCCACCACCACCAGTGGGTGATAGTCGACCCACCACCACCAGGGGGTGATAGTCAACCCCCCAGCACCAGTGGGTGATAGTCAACCCCCCAGCACCAGTGGGTGATAGTCGACCCATCCGCACCAGTGGGTGATAGTCGACCCACTACCACCAGCGGGTGATAGTCGACCCACCATCATCAGTGGGTGATAGTCGACCCACCAACACCAGTGGGTGATAGTCGACCCACAACCACTACTGGGTGATAGTCGACACACCACCACCAGTGGGTGATAGTCGACCCACCACCACCAGTGGGTGATAGCCGACCCACCACAACTAGTGGGTGATAGTCGACCCACCACCACTAGTGGGTGATAGTCGACCCACCACCACTAGTGGGTGATAGTCAACCCACCACCACCAGTGGGTGATAGTCGACTCACCACCACCAGTGGGTGATAGTCGACCCACCACCACCAGTATGTGATAGTCGACGCACTACCACCATCGGGTGATAGTCGACCCACCATCACCAGTGGGTGATAGTCGACCCACTACCACCAGCGGATGATAGTCGACCCACAACCACTAGTGGGTGATAATTGACCCACCACCACCAGTGGGTGATAGTCGACCTACCACCACCAGTGGGTGATAGTCGACGCACTACCACCAGCGGGTGATAGTCGACCCACCATCACCAGTGGGTGATAATCCACCCACCATCACGAGTGGGTGATAATCGACCCACCACCACCAGTGGGTGATAGTCGACCCTCTACCACAAGCGGATGATAGTCGACCCACCAGCAAGGTCTACATAACACCACCTTGTATTCTTGTCTTTGAGTGTATATATATATACTGAGGGATATTCCCCTCTCGGTGTATTATACACTGAGAGATACACACTTCTTGATATACTCATGTACATTGAGAGAGAGAGAGAGAGAGAGAGAGAGAGAGAGAGAGAGAGAGAGAGAGAGAGAGAGAGAGACCTTTTGCTTTCGTGTTTAAACGATAACCTTTTTTTTTTTAAGGTTGAGCTGTGTATAAAATTCAGACCTGTGTATATATGAAGGGTGGCACAGGTCAAGGTCACAGGCTGAGGTCAGAGGTCATTGTTCAGAAAAAGCCAATGTGGTGGTCACTGTATTCCGTCTGTAAGATGTTGGGGCTTATTTATGTAACTCAGACTTCTGCTTGGCATCGTTGGTTTATATATATATATTATATATATATATATATATATATATATATTATATATATATATATATATATATATATATATATATCAAATATTTTTCTGTTAGAAACACACGTAATACACATACATAAAAATTCACAAGCAACACACAATATCGCTAGCCACATACACGCACTACGGCAAATGTAGTCCCCATCTTTAAGAAAAGAGACAGAAACGAGGCACTAAACTACAGAGCTGTGTCTCTGACGTGTATAGTATGCAAAGTTATGGAGAAGATTATCAGGAGGAGAGTGGTGGAGCACCTGGAACGGAACAAGATTATAAACGACAACCAACATGGAAGGAAAATCCTGTGTCACAAACCTACTGGGGTTTTATGAGTAGGTAACAGAAGTAAGATACGAGAAAGAGCGGTGTGTTGATTGCATTTTCTTGGACTGCAAGAAGGTCTTTGACACAGTTTCTCACAAGAGATTAGTGCAGAAGTTAGAGGATCAGGCGCGAATAACAGAAAAACCACTGCAACGATCAGAGAATACCTGACAGGGAGGCAACAGCGAGTCATGGTACGTAATGAGGTATCACAGTGGGCGCCTGTGACTAGCGGGGTCCCACAGGGGTTAGTCCTAGGATCAATGCGAGGAATAGATAAGGTAGACAGGGAGTCGATGTTCCAGAGATGGGACACAGAAACAAGGGGTCACAATTGGAAGTTGAAGATTCAGATGAGTCAAAGGGATGTTAGGAAGTATTTCTTCAGCCATAGAGTTGTCAGGAACTGGAATAGTCTGGTAAGTGATGTAGTGGAAGCAGGAACCATACATAGTTTTAAGACGAGGTATGATAAAGCTCATGGAGCAGGGAGAGAAAGGACCTAGTACCGGTCAGGGAAGAGGCAGGGCCAGGAGCTGAGTCCCGACCCCTGCAGCCACAAATAGTAAGTACAACAGAACACACACACACAACACACTACACACACCAACACTACACACACACCACAACAACAAACACACACACAACACAACACACACACACACAACACACCACACAGACACAACACACAAACACAGGCTGCAGACCTGGTCCAGCAATTGGCTCCTGGAGTTCAACCCCACCAAGTGCAAAGTCATGAAGATTGTTGAAGGGCAAAGAATACCGCAGACGGAGTGCAGTCAAGGGGGCCAGAGACTACAAACCTCACTCAAGGAAAAAGATCTTAGAGAAAGTATAACACCAGGCACATCTCCTGAGGCGCACATCAATAAAAATAACTGCTGCAGCATTTTGGCGCCTAGCAATCCTAAGAACAGCATTCCGACATCTTAATAAGGAATCGTTCGGAACCCTGTACACCGTGTACGTTAGGCCCATATTGGAGTATGCAGCACCACTTTGTAATCCACACCTAGCCAAGCACGTAAAGAAACTAGAGAAAGTGCAAGGGGTATGCCCTAAGAGGAGAAGTTAAGGAAAATCGACCTGACGACACTGGAGGGATGAGGGGGACATGATAACGACATATAAAATACTGAGAGAAATAGACAAGGTGGACAGAGACAGAATGTTCCAGAGATGGGACACATCAACAAGGGGAAGTTGAAGACACAAATGAATCACAGGGATGTTAGGAAGTATTTCTTCAGTCACAGAGTATTCAGGAAGTGGAATAGTTTGAGATGCGATGTAGTGGAGGCAGGATCCATACATAACTTTAAGCAGAGGTATGATAAAGCCCATGGTTCAGAAAGAGTGACCCAGTAGCGACCAGTGAAGAGGCGGGGCCAGGAACTATGACTCGACTCCTGCAAGCACAACTAGGTGAGTACACACACACACACACACACACACGGTTTGATAAAGCTCATGGAGCGAGGAGAGAGAGGGCCTAGTAGCAACCGGTGAAGAGGCGGGGCCAGGAGCTAGGACTCGACCCCTGCAACCACAAATAGGTGAGTACAAATAGGTGAGTACACACATACACACACACATACACACACACACACACACACACACACACACACACACACACACACACACACACACACACACACACACACACACACACACACACGCACACAGCGGAGAAGGAAAGCTATTACATAGCGGGAACACTTCACTCTGGAGGTCCCAAGGTGGTAATTGCAGTGATGTATAACCCACCACAGAACAGCAAGAGGCCAAGACAAGAGTGTGACGAGAGCAATAGAGCGATGGTTGACACACTGGATGCAGTGGCCGGAAGAGCTCATGCATGCAGGGCAAAGCTCCTGATCATGGGTGACTTTAACCACAAGGAGATCGATTGGGAGAACTTGGACCCACAGGGGGGCCAAGACACATGGAGGGCTAAGATGATGTAGGTGGTACTGGAAAACTTCATGTACCAACACGTAAGGGACACTACAAGAGAGAGAGGAGAGGATGAACCAGCAAGACTGGACCTAGTATTCACCTTGGGTAGTGCAGATATTGAGGACATCACATATGAAAGACCCCTTGGGGCCAGCGATCATGTGGTTTTAAGCTTCGAATACACAGTAGAGCTACAAGTGGAGGGGGAAGCAGGAAGGCCAGGACAAATGAAGCCAAACTACAAGAAAGGGGACTACACGGGAATGAGGAACTTCCTGAACAGGGTTCAGTGGGACAGAGAACTGGCAGGAAAGCCAGTTAATAAGATGATGGAATATGTAGCAACAATGTGCAAGGAGGCTGAGGAGAGGTTTGTACCCAAGGGTAACAGGAATAATGAAAAAGCCAGGATGAGCCCATGGTTCACCCAAAGGTGCAGGGAGGCAAAAACCAAGTGTGCTAGGGAATGGAAGAAATATAGAAGGCAAAGGACCCAGGAGAATAAGGAGAGCAGTCGTAGAACCAGAAATGAATATGCAGAGATGAGAAGGGAGGCAGAAGGACAATATGAAAACGACATAGCAGACAAAGCCAAATCTGACCCGAAGCTGTTATACAGCCACATCAGAAGGAAAACAACAGTCAAGGACAAGGTAATCAGGCTAAGGAAGGAAGGAGGAGAGACAACAAGAAATGACCGTGATGTGAGGAACTCAACAAGAGATTTAAAGAAGTGTTCACAGAGGAGACAGAAGGGGCTCCAGAAAGACGGAGAGGTGGGGCACACCACCAAGTGCTGGACACAGTACACACAACCGAGGAAGAAGTGAAGAGGCTTCAGAGTGAGCGAGATACCTCAAAGGCAATGGTGCCGGATAACATCTCTCCATGGGTCCTGAGAAAGGGAGCAGAGGCACTATGTGTACCTCTAACAACAATATTCAATACATCTATCGAAACAGGGAGATTGCCTGAGGCATGGAAGACAGCAAATGTAGTCCCAATCTTTAAAAAAGGAGACAGACATGAAGCACTAAACTACAGACCAGTGTCACTGACATGCACAGTATGCAAATTCATGGAGAAGATTATCAGGAGAAGAGTGGTGGAACACCTAGAAAGGAATGATCTCATCAACAGCAGCCAACATGGTTTCAGGGACAGGAAATCCTGTGTCACAAACCTACTGGAGTTCTATGACATGGTGACAGCAGTAAGACAAGAGAGAAAGGGGTGGGTGGATTGCATTTTCTTTGACTGCAAGAAGGCGTTTGACACAGTTCCACACAAGAGATTGGTGCAAAAACTGGAGGACCAAGCAAGGATAACAGGGAAGGCACTACAATGGATCAGGGAATACTTGTCAGGAAGACAGCAGCGAGTCATGGTACGTGGCGCCAGAGTGGGTACCTGTGACCAGCGGGGTCCCACAGGGGTCAGTCCTAGGACCAATGCTGTTTCTGGTATTTGTGAACATGACGGAAAGAATAGACTCCGAAGTGTCCATGTTTGCAGATGACGTGAAGTTGATGAGAATTCATTCGATCGAAGACCAGGCAGAACTACGAAGGGATCTGGAGAGGCTGCAGACCTGGTCCAGCAATTGGCTCCTGGAGTTCAACCCCACCAAGTGCAAAGTCATGAAGATTGGGGAAGGGCAAAGAAGACCGCAGACGGAGTACAGTGTAGGGGCCAGAGACTACAAACCTCACTCAAGGAAAAATATCTTGGGGTGAGAATAACACCAGGCACATCTCCTGAAGCGCACATCAACCAAATAACTGCTGCAGCATATGGGCGCCTAGCAAACCTGAGAACAGCATTCCGACATCTTAATAAGGAATCGTTCAGGACCCTGTACACCGTGCATGCGGCACCAGTATGGAACCCACACCTAGCCAAGCACGTAAAGAAACTAGAGAAAGTGCAAAGGTTTGCAACAAGACTAGTTCCAGAGCTAAGAGGTATGCCCTACGAGGAGAGATTAAGGGAAATCAACCTGACAACACTGGAGGACAGGAGAGATAGGGGGGACATGATAACGACATACAAAATACTGAGAGGAATAGACAAGGTGAACAAAGACAGGATGTTCCAGAGATGGGACACAGCAACAAGGGGACACAGTTGACAGTTGAAAACACAGATGAATCACAGGGATGTTAGGAAGTATTTCTTCAGCCACAGAGTAGTCAGGAAGTGGGATAGTTTGGGAAGCGATGTAGTGGAGGAAGGATCCATACATAGCTTTAAGCAGAGGTATGATAAAGCTCACGGTTCAGGGAGAATGACCTAGTAGCGACCAGTGAAGAGGCGGGGCCAGGAGCTTGGACTCGACCCCTGCAACCTCAACTAGGTGAGTACAACTAGGTGAGTAAACCCCCACACACACACACACACACACACACACACACACACACACACACACACACACACACACACACACACACATACACACACACACACACACACACGACATACATACAGATGAGGAGGAGGTGAAGAAACTGCTAAGGGACATCGATACCTCAAAGGCAATGGGACCGGACAACATCTCCCCGTGGGTCCTTAGAGAGGGAGCAGATATGTTGTGCATGCCACTTACTACCATCTTCAACACGTCCCTGGAAACTGGACAACTACCTGAGGTATGGAAGATGGCAAATGTAGTTCCCATTTTTAAAAAAGGAGACAGAAAAGAGGCACTAAACTATAGACCTGTGTCATTGACGTGTATAGTATGCAAAGTTATGGAGAAGATTATCAGGAGGAGAGTGGTGAAGCACCTGGAACGGAACAAGAGTAAAATGGCAACCAGCACGGATTCATGGAAGGCAAATCCTGTGTCACAAACCTTCTGGAGTTTTATGATAAAATAACAGAAGTAAAACATGAGAGAGAGGGGTGGGTTGATTGCATCTTCTTGGACTGCAAGAAGGCCTTTGACACAGTTCCTCACAAGAGATTAGAGCAGAAGCTAGAGGATCAGGCGCATATAACAGGAAGGGCACTGCAATGGATCAGAGAATATCTGACAGGGAGGCAACAACGAGTCATGGTACGTAATGATGAATCACAGTGGGCACCTGTGACGAGCGGGGTCCCACAGGGGTCGGTCCTAAGACCAGTGCTATTTTTGGTATATGTGAACGACATGATGGAAGGGTTAGACTCAGAAGTGTCCCTGTTTGCAGACGATGTGAAGTTAATGAGGAGAATTAAATCTGATGAGGACCAGGCAGGACTTCAAAGAGACCTGGACAGACTGGACACCTGGTCCAGCAAATGGCTTCTCGAATTTAATCCTGCCAAATGCAAAGTCATGAAGATAGGGGAAGGGCACAGAAGACCACAGACAGAGTATAGGCTAGGTGGCTAAAGACTGCAAACCTCACTCAAGCAGAAAGATCTTGGGATGAGTATAGCACCGAGCATGTCTCCGGAAGCACACATCAATCAGATAACTGCTGCAGCATATGGGCGCCTGGCAAACCTGAGAACAGCATTCCGATACCTTAGTAAGGAATCCTTCAAGACACTGTACACCGTGTATGTCAGGCCCATACTGGAGTATGCAGCACCTGTTTGGAACCCACACTTGATAAAGCACGTGAAGAAACTAGAGAAAGTACAAAGGTTTGCGACAAGGTTAGTTCCAGAGCTAAGGGTAATGTCCTATGAAGAAAGATTAAGGGAACTCGGCCTGACGACACTGGAGGACAGGAGAGTCAGGGGAGACATGATAACGACATATAAAATACTGCGTGGAATAGACAAGGTGGACAAAGACAGGATGTTCCAGGGAGGGGACACAGAAACAAGAGGCCACAATTGGAAGTTGAAGACACAAATGAGTCAGAGAGATATTAGGAAGTATTTCTTCAATCATAGAGTTGTAAGGCAGTGGAATAGCCTAGAAAATGACGTAGTGGAGGCAGGAACCATACACAGTTTTAAGACGAGGTTTGATAAGGCTCATGGAGCGGGGAGAGAGAGGGCCCAGTAGCAACCGGTGAAGAGGCGGGGCCAGGAGCTAAGACTCGACCCCTGCAACCACAAATAGGTGAGTACAAATAGGTGAGTACACACACACACACATACACACACACACACATACACACACACACACACACACACACACACACACACACACACACACACACACACACACACACACACACACACACACACACACACACAGGTGATGCTGGTACAGTCTCTGGAGGCTGGGTGGTCATCAGCTCAAGTTCTTGTCATAGGGAACATGATAGAAGCAACACGCCTTGACCTCTTCCATAATGCACAATACACGTTCATACAGGCTTCTATCATGTATGGGACACGCACCAACCTGCCACCACAAAGTTGCCAAGCAGGTCGATGTTGTTGCTTTTTTTTTCATCAGTGGGTCGATACTGACGCTGTAACAACTTTACACGAGCTCTTCACAAACTTGGATTCCCGCCTGAGGTCAGATGGAAATATATCTTTTTTATATTGTTAAAGGTGGGTGTGCAAGACCACTTGCAAGGTGGTCAGGGGTGGGAAATTTGCAAGACCACTTGCAAGATGGTCAGGGGTGTGGGCAACTTACAAGACTACTTGCAGGATGGTCAGGGGTGTGGGAAACTTGCAAGACCACTTGCAAGGTGGTCAGGGGTGTGGGAAACTTGCAAGACCACTTGCAAGGTGGTCAGGGGTGTGGGAAACTTGCAAGACCACTTGCAAGATGGTCAGGGGTGTGGGCAACTTGCAAGACCACTTGCAGGATGGTCAGGGGAGTGGGAAAATTTCAAGACCACTTGCAAGATGGTCAGGGGTATGGGAAACTTGCAAGACCCCACTTGCCAAGATGGTCAGGGGTGTGGGAAACTTGCAAGACCACTTGCAAGATGGTCAGGGGTGTGGGCAACTTGCAAGACCACTTGCAGGATGGTCAGGGGAGTGGGAAAATTTCAAGACCACTTGCAAGATGGTCAGGGGTATGGGAAACTTGCAAGACCACTTGCAAGATGGTCAGGGGTGTGGGCAACTTGCAAGACCACTTGCAAGATGGTCAGGGGTGTGGGCAACTTGCAAGACCACTTGCAGGATGGTCAGGGGTGTGGGAAAATTTCAAGACCACTTGCAAGATGGTCAGGGGTGTGGGAAACTTGCAAGACCACTTGCAAGATGGTCAGGGGTGTGGGAAACTTGCAAGACCACTTGCAAGATGGTCAGGGGTGTGGGAAACTTGCAAGACCACTTGCAAGGTGGTCAGGGGTGTGAGAAACTTGCAAGACCACTTGCAAGATGGTCAGGGGTGTGGGAAACTTTCAAGACCACTTGCAAGATGGTCAGGGGTGTGAGAAACTTGCAAGACCACTTGCAAGATGGTCAGGGGTGTGGGAAACTTGCAAGACCACTTGTCAGGATGGATCAGGGGTGTGTGGGCAACTTGCAAGACCACTTGCAAGTGGTCAGGGGTGTGGGAAACTTTCAAGACCACTTGCAAGATGGTCAGGGGTGTGAGAAACTTGCAAGACCACTTGCAAGATGGTCAGGGGTGTGGGAAACTTTCAAGACCACTTGCAAGATGGTCAGGGGTGTGGGAAACTTGCAAGACCACTTGCAAGGTGGTCAGGGGTGTGAGAAACTTGCAAGACCACTTGCAAGATGGTCAGGGTGTGGGAAACTTTCAAGACCACTTGCAAGATGGTCAGGGGTGTGGGAAACTTGCAAGACCACTTGCAAGGTGGTCAGGGGTGTGAGAAACTTGCAAGACCACTTGCAAGATGGTCAGGGGTGTGGGAAACTTTCAAGACCACTTGCAAGATGGTCAGGGGTGTGGGAAACTTGCAAGACCACTTGCAAGGTGGTCAGGGGTGTGGAGAAACTTGCAAGACCACTTGCAAGATGGTCAGGGGTGTGGGAAACTTTCAAGACCACTTGCAAGATGGTCAGGGGTGTGGGAAACTTGCAAGACCACTTGCAAGATGGTCAGGGGTGTGGGAAACTTTCAAGACCACTTGCAAGATGGTCAGGGGTGTGGGAAACTTGCAAGACCACTTGCAAGGTGATCAGGGGTGTGGGAAACTTGCAAGACCACTTGCAAGGTGATCAGGGGTGTGGGAAACTTGCAAGACCACTTGCAAGGTGATCAGGGGTGTGGGAAACTTGTAAGACCACTTGCAAGGTGATCAGGGGTGTGGGAAACTTGCAAGACCACTTACAACACATCGAAGAATTAGATTTTAGAGTTTGCCATCGAAGTGGCTAGTTTATTGTGCACATCATCTGTCGTGTGGACGGCAGCGGAAGAGCACATGGCTACACAAAAAGCCTAGGAACTTGGCCCCAAAAGGCTTAACAGGATACATCTGGATTTATATCTACGGTTCACTTATCTGTTACAAGCAAAGTTAGGAAATTTGCTTAATATGTCTGGTATATTATTTACATTAATAAAATATTTTGACATGTCACATACTATTATACTATCTCAATATTCTTCAATAAGTGGACAATTAAGCACATAGTGTTCAAGATAGTGACCATAGGGCCGGCCACATATTATGCATTTGGTTTGATCATCATCTGTGTGTCTGCCAAACTGCCAGAAGTACTTGTAAGTAAGCCTAAGTCTGGTCACTACAGCATTAGTCAGTCTGTTTACATTACACGTTACTGTAAACGTTCTTATCTACGTTCATGTTATCATAGTGGGTTATAGATCTATACTACTCAGGCTTCTAATTGCATTCCTGCAACATTCAGATTCATTATTTACTTCTCTCCTAATATTATTCCCAAGCTAGACACACCTTAAGTTATATTCTACATTATCCTTCAGAGTACATTGTTTGGCTAAGATATCAACTTTATCATGAAGGAGTAATCCAATGTATGATGGGATCCATAACAGTTGTACATTAATTCCCTTTTCCCCGGATATTTGAGTATCTACATATATCTGGCTTTTCCAATGAGTATGTTATTAGTCATTATGTGAGTCAAGAACCTTCAGTGATGACACAGAATCAGTGACAATTACAGAGTCAAGTTCTGTGTTTTGCAACGTGAGGAATAAGACGAGTTTGATGATATTTGACAGGTGATGTGATATGAGCCATCTTGAACCCTTTAAGATTATTAAAACACTTGTTTTCATGGTTTTAAACACTACCAGAAACTTTTAACATTATCACGACGCTTGGTTTTTTATAATTTCCTCATTGCTGTGGTAAAATTATTTCACATGTTGAGATTAACCAACCAAAACATTATATGTAGCAGCGAGGAAGGTTTATTATGGTTCTTATTAGTGAAGAATGTAGAGGAGAGACTCAAGTTTTATAAGGTTCTTAATACAAGTTGTTGTTTGTTTTAGAAGGTCTTGTCTTGATGCTGGTGCGGCTCTAGATCCAAGGAATAGCAGCTACTTATCGCTTCCTTGGATCAAAAATCCCAACACACACACACACACACACACACACACAAACAAAGGGTTACAGTTGGAAGTTGAAGACTCAGATGAGCCCTAGGGATGTCAGGAAGTATTTCTTCAGCCATGCAGTTGTCAAGAAGTAGAATAGTCTGGAAAGTGACGTATTGGAGGTAGGAACCATACATAGTTTAAACACGAGGTTAGATAAAGCTCACGGAGCAGGGAGAGAAAGAGAACCTAGTAGCGACCAGTGAAGAGGCTGGGCCAGGAGCTATAATTCGACCCCTACAACCACAAATACGTGAGTACACACAAACACACATACACTTGGACCGATTGGATTCCTCTTGCCCTCTTCCACTCCCTCGCCCCTTCCTCGATCATCACTTCCCCTCCCTCCTTCCCCCTTCACCTCTTCCCCCCTCCTTCCCCTTCACCTCTTCACCTCCTTCCCATTCACTTCTTCCTCTCATCTTGGAGGGTCTGGAGATGTTAAGCAAGAGGAGGTGATGAGGCTTGCAGGCTCACCACAGGCGCTGCTAACTCACTAAGTATTATTACTTGAGGGTCACACGATTTGACGTGTCTTGACGTGTCTTGGCGTGTCTTGACGTGTCGGGACGTGTTTCCCCTCACCCTTGAAGAACCTGCTTCCCCACATACCACCCATAAATGGCTCCAAATTGTGCATTATTACTGAGAGTGTTGAAAGATCTTGACGCATGAGAGAGAGACAGAGAGAGAGACAGAGAGACAGAGAGAGAGAGAGAGAGAGAGAGAGAGAGAGAGAGAGAGAGAGAGAGAGAGAGAGAGAGAGAGAGAGAGAGAGAGAGATTTTGTTTGAGAAAGAAGAAAAAGACATAACATTTGAAGGAGGCAGAGCAGTTATGTAGACAGAGAGACAGAGACATACACTATACTATGACAGACGGGACCATACAGACTGTGACAGACAGTACTCACCTAATTGTACCCACCAAATTGTGGTTGCAGGGGTCGATTCATAGCTCCTGGTCCCGCCTTTTCACTGGTAGCTACTAAGTCCGCTCTCTTCCTGCTCTATGTATGATACCTGCCCCCACTACCTCACTTTCCAGAGTGTTCCACTTCCTAACAACTCTATGACTGAAGAAATACTTCATAACATCCATTTGACTCATCTGAGTCTTCAACTTCCAATTGTGATCCCTTGTTGCTGTGTCCCATTTCTGGAACATCCTGTCTCTGTCCACCTTGTCGAATCGTCTCAGTATTTTATATGCCGTTATCATGTTCTCCCTGTCCCTCCAGTCCTCCAGTGTCGTCATGTAGAGTTCCCTTAACCTCTCCTCGTAGGACATGCCGTTTAGCTCCTGGATTAGTGTCATTGCAAACCTTTGCACTTTCTCTAGTTTCCTGACGTGCTTGGCCAGGTGAGGGTTCCAAAATGAAGCTGCATACTCCAGTATAGGTCTGACGTACACGGTGTACAGGGTCCAGAACGACTCCTTACTGAGATGTCGGAATGCTTTTCTTAGGTTCGCTAGTCGCCCATATACTGCAGCAGTTATTTGATTGATGTGCGCCTCAGATGTGCTCGGTATTATACACACTCCAAGATCCTTTTCTTTGAGTAAGATTTGTAGTCTTGAGCCCCCCTAGACTGTACTTTGTCTGCGGTCTTCTTTGCCCTTCCCGGATCTTCATGATTTTGCACTTAGTGGGGTTGAACACCAGGGGCCAGTTTGCTGGACCAGGCTTGCAACCTGTCCAGATCCCCGTGTAGTCCTGCCTTATCCTCCTCCGATTGAATTCTCTTCATTAACTTCACATCGTCTGCAAACAGGGAGACACTTCTGAGTCTGTTCCTTCCGTCATGTCATTCACATATACCGGAAACAGCACTGGTCCTAGGACAGACCCCTGTTTAACCCCGTTCGTCACAGGCGCCCACTCTGACACCTCGTCACATACCATTATTCACTGATGCCTCCCTATCAGGTATTCTCTGATCCATTGCAGTGTCTTCCCTATTATACCTGCTTGGTCCTCCAGCTTTTGCACTTATCTCTTGTGTACAACTGTGTCAAAAGCCTTCTTACAGTTCAAGAAAACGCAATCTACCCACCCCTCTCTCTCTCTCTTGTCTTACTGCTGTCACCTTGTCATGGAACTCTAGTAGGTTTGTGACACAGGATTTCACATCTCTGAATTCGTGCAGGTTGTCCTTTATAAGTTCGTTCCTTTCTAGGTGCTCCATCACTTTTCTCCTCCTGATAATCTTCTCCATAACTTTGCATACTATACATGTCAGTAACACTGGTCTGTAGTTTAATGCTTCATGTCTGTCTCCTTTTTTAAAAATTGGGACTACATTTGCTGTCTTCCATATATCAGGTAGTCACCCTGTTTCGTTAAATGTATTGAACATTGTTGTTAGTGGTACAAAGAGCGCCTCTGCTCCTTATGACATACACTCTGTGACAGACAGTGACATACAGACAGTGACAGACAGTGACATACAGACAGTGACATACAGACTGGGACAGACAGTGACATACAACTAAGACAGACAGTGACATACAAACTGTGACAGACAGTGACATACAACTAAGACAGAGAGTGACATACAAACTGTGACAGACAGTGACATACAAACTGTGACGAACAGTGACATACAGTCTGTGACAGACAAGGACATAAAAACTATGTCATTGACAGACAGTGACATACAGTCTGTGACAGACAAGGACATACAAACTGTGACAGTGACAGACAGTGACAGACAGTGACATACAGTCTGTGACAGACAAGGATATACAACTGTGACAGACAGTGACATACAGTCTGTGACAGACAAGGATATACAACTGTGACAGACAGTGACATACAGTCTGTGACAGACAAGGATATACAACTGTGACAGACAGTGACATACAGTCTGTGACAGACAAGGATATACAACTGTGACAGACAGTGACATACAGTCTGTAACAGACAAGGATATACAACTGTGACAGACAGTGACATACAGACTGTGACAGTGATATACAGTGACATACAGACTGTGACAGACAGTGACGTACAGACTGTGACAGACAGGACAGATGGGAACATGTTGATAATGACATCCAAAAAATTACCAACAACAAAGACGCATAAACGAGGATAGAGAAGAACATACAGACAAGGACACGTACAGGCAAGGACATACAGACAAGGACACGTACCGGCAAGGACATACAGACAAGGACACGTACCGGCAAGGACATACAGACAAGGAAACGTACAGGCAAGGACATACAGACAAGGACACGTAGAGGCAAGGACATACAGACAAGGACACGTACAGGCAAGGACACACAGACAAGGACACGTACAGGCAGTCAAAGACGAACACTCAGAGATCTTTCATGGAGACACCGACTAGAGACAATGACTGGAGACAACTGGGGAGAGTGACTGGAGACAGTGACTCGAGACAGTGAATAGAGTGACTAAAGACAGTGACTGGAGACACTGACTAGATACAGCGACTGGAGACAGCGACTAGAGAAAGTAACTGGAGACAGTGACTAGATAAAGTGACTGGAGACACTGACTAGATACAGCGACTGGAGACAGCGACTAGAGAAAGTAACTGGAGACAGTGACTAGATAAAGTGACTGGAGACAGTGACTAGATATAGTGACTGGAGACAGCGACTAGAGACAGCGACTGGAGACAGTGACTGGAGACGGTGACTAGATACAGTGATTGGTGACAGCGACTAGAGACAGTGACTGGAGACAGTGACTCGAGACAGTGACTAGATACAGTGATTGGTGACAGCGACTAGAGACAGTGACTGGAGACAGTGACTAGAGACAGTGACTGGAGAAAGCGACTAGAGACAGTGACTGGAAACAGTGACTGGAGACAGTGACTAGAGACAGTGACTGGAGACAGTGACTAGAGACAGTGACTGGAGACAGTGACTTCTAATACCAAGATAACTGTCTCTTTAAGACCAAGATAACTGTCTCTTAAGACCAAGATTACTCTGTCTTAAGACCAAGATAACTGTCTCTTAAGACCAAGATAACTGTCTCTTTTAAGACCAAGATTACTCTGTCTTAAGACCAAGATAACTGTCTCTTAAGACCAAGATAACTGTCTCTTAAGACCAAGATAACTGTCTCTTTTAAGACCAAGATAACTGTCTCATTAAGACCAAGATAACTCTGTCTAAATACCAAGATAACTCTCTCTTAAGCCAAAGATAACTGTCTCTTAAGGCCAAGATAACTGTCTTTTAAGATCAAGATAACTGTCTCTTAAGACCAAGATAACTGTCTTTTAAGATCAAGATAACTGTCTCTTAAGACCAAGATAACTGTATCTTAAGACCAAGATAACTGTATCTTAAGATCAAGATAACTGTCTCTTAAGATAAAGATAACTGTCTCTTAAGATCAAGATAATTGTCTCTCTTAAGACCAAGATAATTGTCTCTCTTAAGACCAAGATAACTGTCTATTTTAAGGTCAAGATAATTGTCTCTTAAGACCAAGATAACTGTCTCTTAAGATCAAGATAACTGTCTCTCTTAAGACCAAGATAACTGCCTTTTTTAAGATCAAGATAACTGTCTTTTAAGATCAAGATAACTGTCTGTTAAAACCAAGATAACTGTCTTTTAAGATTAAGATAACTGTCTCTTAAGACCAAGATAACTGTCTCTCTTAAGATCAAGATAATTCTGTCTTAAGACCAAGATAACTGTCTCTTAAGCCCAAGATAAGTGTTTCTTAAGACAAAGATAACTGTCTTTTAAGATCAAGATAACTGTCTCTTAAGACCAAGATAACTGTCTTTTAAGACAAAGATAACTGTCTTTTAAGATCAAGATAACTGTCTCTCTTAAGATCAAGATAATTCTGTCTTAAGACCAAGATAACTGTCTCTTAAGCCCAAGATAAGTGTTTCTTAAGACAAAGATAACTGTCTTTTAAGATCAAGATAACTGTCTCTTAAGACCAAGATAACTGTCTCTTAAGACAAAGATAACTGTCTTTTAAGATCAAGATAACTGTCTCTTAAGACAAAGATAACTGTCTCTTAAGATCAAGATAACTGTCTCTTAAGATCAAGATAACTGTCTCTTAAGACCAAGATAATTGTCTCTTTTAAGACCAAGATAACAGTCTCTTAAGACCAAGATAACAGTCTCTTAAGACCAAGATAACTGTCTCTTAAGACCAAGATAATTGTCTCTTAAGACCAAGATAACTGTCTCTTAAGACCAAGATAATTGTCTCTTAAGACCAAGATAATTGTCTCTTAAGACCAAGATAACACACTCCTTCACGTCACAAGAATTACAGGACTCACACAGGGAATAATTTGTGAAGATTCTGTTAAATAGGACATTTTCTCTCTCTCTCTCTCTCTCTCTCTCTCTCTCTCTCTCTCTCTCTCTCTCTCTCTCTCTCTCTCTCTCTCTCTCTCTCTTCTCTCTCTCTCTCTCTCTCTCTCTCTCTACAGAAATGTTTGATGTTTCTTTAAAAGAAATAGTTAAGAACCAGTTGCCGAGTCACCATGAAAGCTTCCAGACATTATTGCTCTCACTGAACCTCGCTTTAACTCTAACAGCCACTTGATAGAAGACATGGTTTTAACTGGACACAGTGTTTTTTAGGCAGCTTGCAGTCATAATGTAATGAACTTAGTGAGACTGGTAGTAATAAACGTGGTGTGCTGAATTGTGGCTGTGGATCCCTGGAGACCTGAGGTATACCTGGAGTATACCTGGAGACCTGAG
Source organism: Cherax quadricarinatus (assembly GCF_026875155.1). NCBI lineage: Eukaryota > Metazoa > Arthropoda > Malacostraca > Decapoda > Parastacidae > Cherax > Cherax quadricarinatus. The sequence continues at coordinate 50,207,748 of NC_069408.1, read as the reverse complement.
GTATACCTGGAGACCTGAGGTATACCTGGAGACCAGAGGTATACCTGGAGTATACCTGGAAGGTGTTCCGGGGGTCAACGCCCCCTGCGGACCGGTACATTACCAGGCCTCTGTACCGAGAACAACAACAAATTATTCGGATTAGTACACAAAGATCACACGAGTGTGAGGTGGTCCCAGCCGGACGACAACGTCCTGGTGTCTCCTATGTGCGGTTTATTTGTATATTGTTCCAGTCACGGTATTGTGCCTTGTTGTTCGTCATATCGTATATCGTGCCCCCGGGATACAACCAGGAACACCGTGTTCTGTTTTACGGGGAAGTTAAGGCAATTTATTGTATATAAATGGTATACAATACCGACAAGATGGAGCATTAGACACATGTGCAACATCTGGGTAGTTTTATTTGTAGACGTTTCGCCATCCAGTGACTTTATCAGTATAAGACAAGGAATAATGTTAAGACTGGAGAATTAAATAGAAAAGGTGAGGTAGCCAGTCCCTCATTATGTCGTTGTACTGTATTGATAAAGCTACTGGATGACGGAATGTCTACATATAAAGATACCCAGATGTTTCATAAGTGTCTAATTCTTTATCAAGGTAATCTGTATTAACAATGAGGCGATGTTGGTTTGTAGTTGTAATGTTAACGTCAAATTGTAGTTGAAGGGACTCAGAGGCAGCTGGACTCACCATCATCAGTGATGACAACTTGTTAACAAGATGTTTCGTGTAATAATGTTTGTAGAATTACCGATAATATGTTAGGTAAAAGAACACAGGTGCAACTAATGTAACATTTTATTGTGGCAACGTATCACTCTCCAGGAGTTTGACAGAGCTCCTGGAGAGCATTAGTTGCACCTGTGTCGTTTTACCTAACAATGTGTTTCATGGACTGCTCTGGAAACACTGGTGGCTGTTGTTCTCACTATATACTGTGACCTTATTCAGTGTGGTGACGTAGGAGACTCGGCACCACTCGGCACCAGTGCCCACATCAGCTGATTCAGAATAAACACAAACTCTGAGCTCCAAAATAGCAGCATCAGCTGATTTGAAATTACAGAGGAGCTAACCTAGATCACTTGCGCCGTGAGATCAGTAACGTAAACTGTTAATTACAGATAACACAAAGGAAATGCGGAGTACCTTTTAAACATAAGAAGAGTAAATAACAAGAGAGAAAACACACTTGATGGTATTGAGTACCACTGATACACAACAGTACCTGTGTTCGTGATAAGGGACAAGCAGACAACTCTCTGGTATGCGGTAAGTCACTGTCATTAAGACAGTCGAAAAGGTGACTGTTTACGGACTTTTAAATAGTGAATATCTTAATCTTACAATTTGTTTACTGCCGTTGTTGTTTGTTATGATGTTTGTAATAATGTTGGTAGAATTACCGACAATATGTAAAGTAAAAGGACACAAGTGCAACTAATGTGACATTTATTGTGGCAACGTTTCGCTCTCCAGGAGCTTTATCAAGCCATTATCAAGCCATGGCTTGATAAAGCTCCTGGAGAGCGAAACGTTGCCACAATAAATGTCACATTAGTTGCACTTGTGTCCTTTTACTTTACATGTTATGATGTTTATTTTTTGTTGATAAGACATCTTAACCTAAACTAAACCTAACCTAACTTAAATTAAACCTAAACTAACTTAAACTAAACCTAACCTAACTTAAACTAAACCTAACCTAACTTAAATTAAACCTAAACTAACTTAAACTAAACCTAACCTAACTTAAACTAAACCTAACCTAACTTAAATTAAACCTAAACTGCAACTTAAACTAACCTACTAACTTAAACAAACCTAACCTAACTTAAATTTAAACCTAAACTAACTTTAAACTAAACCTAACCTAACTTAAACTAAACCTAACCTAACTTAAATTAAACCTAACTTAAACTAAACCTAACCTAACTTAAATTAAACCTAACTTAAACTAAACCTAACCTAACTTAAATTAAACCTAACCTAACTTAAACCTAAACTAACTTAAACTAAACCTAACCTAACTTAAATTAAACCTAACCTAACTTAAATTACACCTAACCTAACTTAAACTAAACCTAACCTAACTTAAATTAAACCTAACTTAAACTAAACCTTAACCTAACTTAAATTAAACCTAACCTAACTTAAACCTAAACTAACTTAAACTAAACCTAACCTAACTTAAATTAAACCTAAACTAACTTAAACTAAACCTAACCTAACTTAAATTAAACCAAAACTAACTTAAACTAAACCTAACCTAACTTAAATTAAACCTAACCTAACTTAAGCCTAAACTAACTTAAACTAAACCTAACCTAACTTAAATTAAACCTAAACTAACTTAAACTAAACCTAAACTAACTTAAACTAAACCTAACCTAACTTAAACCTAACCTAACTTAAACCTAAACTAACTTAAACCAAACCTAACTTAAATTAAACGTAACCTAACTTAAACTAAACCTAACCTAACTTAAATTAAACCTAACTTAAACTAAACCTAACCTAACTTAATTAAACCTAACCCAACTTAAACTAAACCTAACCTAACTTAAATTAAACCTAACCTAACTTAAACCTAAACTAACTTAAACTAAACCTAACCTAACTTAAATTAAACCTAACCTAACTTAAATTACACCTAACCTAACTTAAACTAAACCTAACCTAACTTAAATTAAACCTAACTTAAACTAAACCTAACCTAACTTAAATTAAACCTAACCTAACTTAAACCTAAACTAACTTAAACTAAACCTAACCTAACTTAAACTAAACCTAACCTAACTTAAATTAAACCTAACCTAACTCAAACTAAACATAACCTAACTTAAATTAAACCTAATCTAACTTAAACTAAACTTAACCTAACTAAAACTAAACCTAACCTAACCTAACGTACACTAAATAAGCCTAACCAAGCTTAACGAAGCCTAACTAAACCTAACCTAACCCTGGAGACCTGAGGTATACATGAAGGGTGTTCTGGGGGTCAACGCCCCCGCGGCCCGGTCAGTGACCAGGCCTCTGTACTGGCAACAACAACAAATTATTCGGAAAAGTACACAAAAAAAAATCACATAGATCCAACTAAACCTAACCTAACTAAAGCTAACCTAACTCAACTTAACCTAACTAAACGTAACCTAACCTACATTAACTTAAATAACGAACAATAGACAGGGAGGTTTACTACAAACTGTGTGAGAGAAGTGCGGGTAGAACTATCCAGGATGTGTTGCAGCAGTATTGTACAGGTTGTGTTGAACACTTGTGTTGAGAACCACATGTCAAGGTGGATGTTGAGAACCACATGTCAAGGTGGATGTTGAGAACCACATGTCAAGGTGGATGTTGAGAACCACATGTCAAGGTGGATGTTGAGAACCACATGTCAAGGTGGATGCTGAGAACCACATGTCAAGGTGGATGTTGAGAACCACATGTCAAGGTGGATGTTGAGAACCACATATCAAGGTGGAAATTGAGAACCACATGTCAAGGTGGATGTTGAGAACCACATGTCAAAGTGGAAGCTGAGAACCACATGTCAAAGTGGAAGCTGAGAACCACATGTCAAGGTGGAAGCTGAGAACCACTTGTCAAGGTGGAAGCTGAGAACCACATGTCAAGGTGGAAGCTGAGAACCACATGTCAAGGTGGACGCTGCATACCAGATCAGGCCTCGCCAACCTAATCCAAATTTATGATTATATATATTTTTTTTTATTATCACACTGGCCGATTCCCACAAAGGCAGGGTGGCCCGAAAAAGAAAAACTTTCACCATCATTCACTCCATCACTGTCTTGCCAGAAGGGTGCTTTACACTACAGTTTTTAAACTGCAACATTAACACCCCTCCTTCAGAGTGCAGGCACTGTACTTCCCATCTCCAGGACTCAAGTCCGGCCTGCCGGTTTCCCTGAACCCCTTCATAAATGTTACTTTGCTCACACTCCAACAGCACGTCAAGTATAAAAAACATTTGTCTCCATTCACTCCTATCAAACACGCTCACGCATGCCTGCTGGAAGTCCAAGCCCCTCGCACACAAAACCTCCTTTACCCCCTCCCTCCAACCTTTCCTAGGCCGACCCCTACCCCGCCTTCCTTCCACTACAGACTGATACACTCTTGAAGTTATTCTGTTTCGCTCCATTCTCTCCACATGTCCGAACCACCTCAACAACCCTTCCTCAGCCCTCTGGACAACAGTTTTGGTAATCCCGCACCTCCTCCTAACTTCCAAACTACGAATTCTCTGCATTATATTCACACCACACATTGCTCTCAGACATGACATCTCCACTGCCTCCAGCCTTCTCCTCGCTGCAACATTCATCACCCATGCTTCACACCCATATAAGAGCATTGGTAAAACTATACTCTCATACATTCCCCTCTTTGCCTCCAAGGACAAAGTTCTTTGTCTCCAGAGACTCCTAAGTGCACCACTCACCCTTTTCCCCTCATCAATTCTATGATTCATCTCATCTTTCATAGACCCATCCGCTGACACGTCCACTCCCAAATATCTGAATACATTCACCTCCTCCATACTCTCTCCCTCCAATCTGATATCCAATCTTTCATCACCTAATCTTTTTGTTATCCTCATAACCTTACTCTTTCCTGTATTCACTTTCAATTTTCTTCTTTTGCACACCCTACCAAATTCATCCACCAATCTCTGCAACTTCTCTTCAGAATCTCCCAAGAGCACAGTGTCATCAGCAAAGAGCAACTGTGACAACTCCCACTTTATGTGTGATTCTTTATCTTTTAACTCCACGCCTCTTGCCAAGACCCTCGCATTTACTTCTCTTACAACCCCATCTATAAATATATTAAACAACCACGGTGACATCACACATCCTTGTCTAAGGCCTACTTTTACTGGGAAATAATTTCCCTCTTTCCTACATACTCTAACTTGAGCCTCACTATCCTCGTAAAAAACTCTTCACTGCTTTCAGTAACCTACCTCCTACACCATACACCTGCAACATCTGCCACATTGCCCCCCTATCCACCCTGTCATACGCCTTTTCCAAATACTGTTCACTTATATGTTTCACTGTAAACACCTGGTCCACACACCCCCTACCTTTCCTAAACCCTCCTTTTTCATTGCTATCCTTTCTGTCTTACTCTTAATTCTTTCAATAATAACTTTTCCCATACCTTTGCCAGATACTCAACAGTTTTACCCCCCTAAAATTTTTTTCACCTTTTTTACCCCTTTACCTTTATACAAAGGACTTGCATGCTCTCTGCCAATCCCTGGGGTACCTTACCCCTTCCTACATTTATTAAATAATTGCACCAACCACTCCAAAACATTTCCCCACCTCTTTTAACATTTTACTTTTCCCCCATCAACCCCGGTGCCTTACCCCCTTTCTTTTTTCCCCTCCTGCCTCACGAATTTCCCTCCACCTCAAAAACTGGCCTTCCTCACCCTACAAGAGTTATTCCTCCTTCCCCTATAAACAAATCACAGTTTCCCTATCTTCATAAAAACATTTAAAAATTCCCTCAAAATTTTCCCCCTCCATCTTTCCAATACCTCTAACCCTCTCCATTTAAAACTTTCCTCTCCTTTTTTTTAACTGACAAACCCTTTTGTTCCTAGGTTTTTCAAAACTGTTAATCCACCCCCAAAACTTTTTTTTATTTTCAAAAAAATTTGTTGATAAATCTCACCCACTCCTCTTTGCTCTCTTTTTAATTGCTTCACCCACTCCTTAACCTCCTCTTTTTATATACCTTCCCTTTGCTCACTTCTCTTTGTAAAAACTTCTCATATGCTAACTTTTTTTCCCCCCATTTCTAACAAAATCATGAGCGTGAGAAAGTTTTCACTCGATGTGAGGTGATGTTCGAGTGTGAATGGTCCTCACTCGAGGGGCTAACGCCCCCGCGGCCCGGTCTGTACCAACCTCCCGGGGGATCAGAGCCTGATCGGAGGGATCCCACTCGAGTGTGGGTACCTCACTCGAGTGTGGGTGATCCTCACTGTGTGTGAGGTGATCCTCACTTGAGGTAGGTGATCCCCCACTTTAGTTAGGTGATCCTCACTCGTGTGTGGGGGGACCTCACTCGGTGTGGGGATCTTCACCGAGTTGAGGTGATCCTCACCGAGTGTGAGTGATCCTCACTTGAGTGTGGGTTTATCCCACTTGGTGTGAGGTGACCCCTCACTGGTGTGAGGTGATCCTCACTTGAGTGTGAGGGGATCCTCACTTATGTGGGGTCCTTTATAAGGGGTTGCTAATTGACTTTGTTTGAATCATTTAGCGACAATTGACCTTCATTCCCCCCTCTCTCTTAAGAAACAATGTTGAATGATTAAAATAGAAATAAAGACTGAGAGCAGGGAAGTGGGGGAACTAGGTGGTAACAGAGGGGAAGCTGAGGTGGTAACAGAGGGGAAACTAGGGGGAACAGAGGGGAACTGAGGTGGTAAAAGAAGGGAACGAGGTGGTAACAGAGGGGAAGCTGAGGTGGTAACAGAAGGGAAGCTGAGGTGGTAACAGAGGGAAGCTGAGGTGGTAACAGAGGGGAAGCTGAGGTGGTAACAGAGAGGAAGCTGAGATGGTAATAGAGGGGATGCTGAGGTGTTACATGCCCTACACACCCACCACCTCAAGCTGACCACATCATGAGGAGTCAGTCTATCAGCATCCTGTCGGCCAACATTAGAGGTTTCATTACTAATGTTGGAGAGCTCACACACAGTTTTGTGAACACGCGACGTCCCGACATGATAACTGTTGTTGAAACATTTTTGGATGACAGGACTCCAGAAAATTTTGCAAGAATTGCTGGCTACACCTCATGGATGACAAGAGACAGGCAAGGGCAAGGAGGAGGTGTTGCTGTGTGCTTCTCTAAAAGTGTTCATGCCCAGCACATTGATGTTGCCACCCCTACACATCTTGAAATGATGTTCTTCAAGCTCTGTATAAACACTAGTACCTCTCTACTAGCATGTGCAATGTACAGACCTCAGTGGCAACATGCAGACCCCATCAACTTCCTAATGGAAAATATTGACTCCCTTCTGCTACAACACAACTGTCAACATATCATAATTGTTCGTGACCTCAACCAACACCTTATACAGAGGGACTTTGATGACCTTCTTGCAGTATTTGACATGAGAAACTTTGTTGATTTCCCTACTCACATCTCTGGCTCCTCCCTTGACCCAGTAGTGAGTGATCTGGCAGAAGGTATAGTCACTTGTCAACCCCTCGGCTACGTTAGATCGTCTGACCACAAGGCTGTTTTTACGACATTTAAGATCCCAACAGAACGAGGTGAGGAGTCCACACGCACAACCTGGCTATGGGAAAGAGGTAACTGGCCAGCCCTTTGCTCTGAGCTTGCCACCACCGACTGGAATGCTCTTCTCCAAGGGGATGTTGACAACCAAGTGAAAGCCTTCACTGGACACATCCTTAATCTACAACAAGAACACATTCCTCACCGTCAGTATGTGACAAAGCCTACAGATCAGCCTTGGTTTGGCTTTCGTTGTAGAGAGGCTGCTACTGCTAAGTACAAAGCATGGCGAAGGTATAAGAGACATCCTACCACCTATAACAGAAACATGCACAGGCAAGCCTGTAGGCATATGGGTGACGTTCAAAAGTGGGCCATTGCTAAATGGGAGGTGGACACTAAAAGAAAGCTAGCATCAGGTAGGGTAGGCTCCAAAACCTGGTGGTCCCTGGTCAAGGACAGACAAGGTTATCTGCCTGATGAACTCATTCCACCTCTAAATCGACAGGATGAGACCACCTCTACTAGTAGTCAAGAGAAGGCGGACCTCTTTACTGAACACTTTGCTACCAAAATGCAAGTTCCTGATCCAGCAAGGGACCCTCCTTGGCTTGCTGCAAGAACTGTGTCAAAACTGTCAGTGGTGACAATAAGGCAGGAGGAGGTGCATTTCCTTCTTAAATCGCTTGACCAAGAAAAGGCTGTGGGCCCAGACAAGTTGAGCCCAAGATTGTTGAGAAGATGTGCAGACCAGCTAGCAGCACCTCTAACTCGCATCTTTCAGCACTGCCTAATACAGTGTAAATGGCCCTCTCTATGGAAAGAGGCAAATGTAGTCCCTGTTCACAAAAAGAAGAGCAGAGCAGAAATCAGCAACTACAGACCAGTGTCACTCCTGTCAATCACTGGTAAGATCCTTGAGACAATAATCTCAAGACAAATGACAGTTTTTTGACTACCACTCACTACTTTGTGATAGTCAATATGGCTTCAGGAAAGGTTACTCTGCTGCTGATCTGTTGTTAAACCTCTCCACTAAGTGGCACCAGTCACTGGATGAATCCAAAGTCAGCTGTGTGGTAGCACTGAACATTGCTGGCGCTTTCGACCGGGTGTGGCACCAGGGCCTCTTAGCAAAACTTCAAGCACTGGGAATTGCAGGCTCTACGTATGTCTCCTCAGTGACTACCTTCATGGTAGATCTCTAAGTGTAGTTCTCAATGGAACGGAATCAGCAAGACATCCTATTGGGGCAAGTGTTCCACAAGGAAGCGTACTGGGACCATTGTTATGGAATGTCTACTTCAACGACCTTCTTCATCTCATCCCAGAATCACATGCATATGCAGACGACTGTACACTGACATTCACTTATCCAAGAGAAGAAATGCCAGCTGCTCGAAGCTACATCAATCACCAGCTGAGAGCTATATCAGCTTGGGGAAATAGATGGCAAGTAACATTTGCACCTGAGAAAACGCAAATGATGATCGTCTCTAGGCACCATGATGGTAATGCTGGTGCAGTAGTAAGGATGAATGAGAGGGTGTTGGCACCTGGAGAGAAGTTGATATCCTTGGGGTGAAATTTGACTCCAAACTAACCATGAAGAACCATGTTGTAAATCTTGCAAACAAGGCAGCCAGGAAGCTTACAGCACTTCGCCGTATCTCGCATCTGCTTGACAGTAGGGGTTGCAAGATTCTGTACGAGGCACAAGTATGCTCACACCTTGAGAATGCCCCACTTTCTTGGTTTGCCTGCCCCCTCCCTCTCATCTGCGACTGCTTGACAGAGTAGAGAACAGAGCAAGACGTCTCATCTCTCGCCTGGACCCATCCTGGATAGATCTGTCATTTCAGCAGAGCCTTCAACACAGGAGGGATGTGGGCGGCCTTACTGTTATGTACAAGGCCAATATTGTCAAAGTACCACACTTGGATCCACTTCGAGGACAGCGTGAAACAAGCTTTTATGCCACAAGACGGGCAGAAAGCAGCAACTTCACTCTGGTTGTACCCTTCTCCAGAACATCACTCCATCTGAGATCATATATACCCAGGATGACTCGAGTATGGAACGCATTCGTACAGCATAATGATGTCAACGAGATAAAGTCAGTTGATTAAATGAAAATGCTGGCCCACAGATGGTTCCAACTTCATCCTGTTCCCTACTTGTATCTCTCATAACAATAAAAATGCTTTCAAATGAGCTGATGTAGGTAACAGCTCTTAGCTTGCCAATAAAGTTAGGAATCCTTAACCTGTAAATAGCTTGTCAATAAAGCCAGCGATCCTTAATCTTGTCAAACCCTGTGTAAAAAAAAAAAAAAAAACTGAGGGGGTAACAGAAGGGAAACAGTGTCGGTAACAGATGGGAAGCTGAGGTTGTAACAGAGGGGAAGCTGAGGTAGTGACAGAGGGGAAGCTGAGATGGTAACAGAGGGGAAGCTGAGGTGGTAACAGAGGGGAAGCTGTGGTGGTACCAGAGGGGAAGCTGAGGTGGTAACAGAGGGGAAGCTGAGGTGGTAACAGAGGGGAAGCTGAGGTGGTAACAGAGGGAAAGCTGAGGTGATAACAGAGGTGAAGCTGAGGTGATAACAGAGGGGAAGCTGAGGTGATAACAGAGGGGAAGCTGAGGTGATAGCAGAGGGGAAGCTGAGGTGATAGCAGAGGGGAAGCTGAGGTGATAACAGAGCGGAAGCTGAGGTGGTAACAGATGGGAAGCTGAGGTGATAACAGAGGGGAAGCTGAGGTGATAGCAGAGGGGAAGCTGAGGTAGTAACAGAGCGGAAGCTGAGGTGATAACAGAGGGGAAGCTGAGGTGATAGCAGAGGGGAAGCTGAGGTGATAACAGAGGGGAAGCTGAGGTGGTAACAGAGAGGAAGCTGAGGTGATAGCAGAGGGGAAGCTGAGGTGGTAACAGAGGGGAAGCTGAGGTGGTAACAGAGGGAAAACTGAGGTAGTAACAGAGAGGAAGCTGAGGTAGTAACAGATGGGAAGCTGAGGTGGTAACAGATGGGAAGCTGAGGTGGTAACAGATAGGAAGCTTAGGTGAAAACAGGAGAAGCTGAGGTGGTACCAGAGGGGAAGTTGAGGTGATAACAGAGGGGAAGCTGACATGGTAACAGAGGGGAAGCTGAGGTGGTACCAGAGGGGAAGCTGAGGTGATAACAGAGGGGAAGCTGAGGTGGTAACAGATGGGAAGCTGAGGTGGTACCAGAGGGGAAGCTGAGGTGATAACAGAGGGGAAACTGAGATGGTAACAGAGCGGAAGCTGAGGTGGTACCAGAGGGGAAGCTGAGATGGTAACAGAGGGGAAGCTGAGGTGGTACCAGAGGGAAGCTGAGATGGCAACAGAGGGGAAGCTGAGGTGGTAACAGAGGGGAATGTGAGGTGATAACAGAGGGGAAGCTGAGGTGGTAACAGATGGGAAACTGAGGTGGTACCAGAGGGGAAGCTGAGGTGATAACAGAGGGGAAGCTGAGGTGGTAACAGATGGGAAGCTGAGGTGGTACCAGAGGGGAAGCTGAGGTGATAACAGAGGGGAAACTGAGATGGTAACAGAGCGGAAGCTGAGGTGGTACCAGAGGGGAAGCTGAGATGGTAACAGAGGGGAAGCTGAGGTGGTACCAGAGGGAAGCTGAGATGGCAACAGAGGGGAAGCTGAGGTGGTAACAGAGGGAATGTGAGTGATAACAGAGGGGAAGCTGAGGTGGTAACAGATGGGAAACTGAGGTGGTACCAGAGGGGAAGCTGAGGTGATAACAGAGGGGAAGCTGAGGTGGTAACAGATGGGAAGCTGAGGTGGTACCAGAGGGGAAGCTGAGGTGATAACAGAGGGGAAACTGAGATGGTAACAGAGCGGAAGCTGAGGTGGTACCAGAGGGGAAGCTGAGATGGTAACAGAGGGGAAGCTGAGGTGGTACCAGAGGGAAGCTGAGATGGCAACAGAGGGGAAGCTGAGGTGGTAACAGATGGGAAGCTGAGTTGATAACAGATGGGAAACTGAGGTGGTACCAGAGGGGAAGCTGATGTTATTACAGAGGGGAAGCTGAGATGGTAACAGAAGGGAAGCTGAGGTGGTACCAGAGGGGAAGCTGAGGTGATAACAGAGGGGAAGCTGAGGTGGTACCAAAGGGAAGCTGAGGTGATAACAGAGGGGAAGCTGAGATGGTAACAGAGGGGAAGCTGAGGTGGTACAGAGGGGAAGCTGAGGTTGTAACAGAGGGGAAGCTGAGGTGGGAACAAAGAGGAAGCTGAGATGGTAACAGAGGGGAAGCTGAGGTGGTACCAGATGGGAAGCTGAGGTGATAAGAGGGAAAGCTGAGGAGTTAACAGAGGGGAAGCTGAGGTAGTAACAGAAGAAAAGCTGAGGTGATAACAGAGAGGAAGTTGAGGTAGTAACAGAGGGGAAGCTGAGGTAATTAGAGAGGGGAAACACTGGTGGTGGTAAAAGAGGGGAAGCTGAGGTGGTAACAAAAGGGAAGTTGAAGTAGTAACAGAGGGGAAGCTGAAGTGGTAACACAGGGGAAGCTGAGGTGGTAACAGAGGGGAAGCTGAGTTGGTAACAGAGGGGAAACAGAGGCGATAACAAAGGGGAAACAGAGGCGATAAGAGGGGCCTTCTCTCAGCCAGTGTAACAAGGACCTTGTCTCAGCCAGTGTAACAAGGACCTTGTCTCAGCCTTTGTAACAAAGACCTTGTCTCAGCCAGTGTAACAGGGACCTTGTCTTAGCCAGTGTAACAGGGACCTTGTCTCAGTCAGTGTAACACAGACCTTGTCTCAGCCAGTGTAACAAGGACCTTGTCTCAGCCAGTGTAACTCAGACCTTGTCTCAGCCAGTGTAACACAGACCTTGTCTCAGCCTGTGTAACAGGGACCTTGTCTTAGCCAGTGTAACAGGGACCTTGTCTCAGTCAGTGTAACACAGACCTTGTCTCAGCCAGTGTAACAAGGACCTTGTCTCAGCCAGTGTAACTCAGACCTTGTCTCAGCCAGTGTAACAAGGACCTTGTCTCAGCCAGTGTAACAAGGACCTTGTCTCAGCCAGTGTAACACAGACCTTGTCTCAGCCAGTGTAACAAGGACCTTGTCTCAGCCAGTGTAACAAGGACCTTGTCTCAGCCAGTGTAACAAAGACCTTGTCTCAGCCAGTGTAACACAGACCTTGTCTCAGCCAGTGTAACAAGGACCTTGTCTCAGCCAGTGTAACAAAGACCTTGCCTCAGCCAGTGTAACACAGACCTTGTCTCAGCCAGTGTAACACAGACCTTGTCCCAGCCAGTGTAACAAGGACCTTGTCTCAGCCAGTGTAACAAAGACCTTGTCTCAGCCAGTGTAACAAGGACCTTGTCTCGGCCAGTGTAACACAGACCTTGTCTCAGCCAGTGTAACAAGGACCTTGTCTCAGCCAGTGTAACAAAGACCTTGTCTCATCCAGTGTAACACAGACCTTGTCTCAGCCAGTGTAACAAGGAACTTGTCTCAGCCAGTGTAACACAGACCTTGTCTCAGCCAGTGTAACACAGACCTTGTCTCAGCCAGTGTAACAAGGACCTTGTCTCAGCCAGTGTAACAAAGACCTTGTCTCAGCCAGTGTAACAAGGACCTTGTCTCAGCCAGTGTAATACAGACCTTGTCTCAGCCAGTGTAACACAGACCTTGTCTCAGCCAGTGTAACAAGGACCTTGTCTCAGCCAGTGTAACACAGACCTTGTCTCAGCCAGTGTAACACAGACCTTGTCTCAGGCAGTGTAACAAGGATCTTGTCTCAGCCAGTGTAACACAGACCTTGTCTCAGCCAGTGTAACACAGACCTTGTCTCAGCCAGTGTAACAAGGACCTTGTCTCAGCCAGTGTAACAAAGACCTTGTCTCAGCCAGTGTAACACAGACCTTGTCTCAGCCAGTGTAACACAGACCTTGTCTCAGCCAGTGTAACAAAGACCTTGTCTCAGCCAGTGTAACACAGACCTTGTCTCAGCCAGTGTAACACAGACCTTGTCTCAACCAGTGTAACAAGGACCTTGTCTCAGCCAGTGTAACACAGACCTTGTCTCAGCCAGTGTAACAAGGATCTTGTCTCAGCCAGTGTAACACAGACCTTGTCTCAGCCAGTGTAACACAGACCTTGTCTCAGCCAGTGTAACAAGGACCTTGTCTCAGCCAGTGTAACACAGACCTTGTCTCAGCCAGTGTAACAAGAACCTTGTCTCAGCCAGTGTAACACAGACCTTGTCTCAGCCAGTGTAACACAGACCTTGTCTCAGCCAGTGTAACAAGGACCTTGTCTCAGCCAGTGTAACAAAGACCTTGTCTCAGCCAGTGTAACACAGACCTTGTCTCAGCCAGTGTAACACAGACCTTGTCTCAACCAGTGTAACAAGGACCTTGTCTCAGCCAGTGTAACACAGACCTTGTCTCAGCCAGTGTAACAAGGACCTTGTCTCAGCCTTTGTAACACAGACCTTGTCTCAGCCAGTGTAACAAGGACCTTGTCTCAGCCAGTGTAACTCAGACCTTGTCTCAGCCAGTGTAACACAGACCTTGTCTCAGCCAGTGTAACAAGGACCTTGTCTCAGTCAGTGTAACAAGGACCTTGTCTCAGCCAGTGTAACACAGACCTTGTCTCAGCCAGTGTAACACAGACTTTGTCTCAGCCAGTGTAACACAGACCTTGTCTCAGCCAGTGTAACAAGGACCTTGTCTCAGCCAGTGTAACACACTGAGACCTTGTCTCAGCCAGTGTAACACAGACCTTGTCTCAGCCAGTGTAACACAGACCTTGTCTCAGCCAGTGTAACAAGGACCTTGTCTCAGCCAGTGTAACAAAGACCTTGTCTCAGCCAGTGTAACAAGGACCTTGTCTCAGCCAGTGTAACACAGACCTTGTCTCAGCCAGTGTAACAAGGACCTTGTCTCAGCCAGTGTAACAAAGACCTTGTCTCAGCCAGTGTAACACAGACCTTGTCTCAGCCAGTGTAACAAGGATCTTGTCTCAGCCAATGTAACACAGACCTTGTCTCAGCCAGTGTAACACAGACCTTGTCTCAGCCAGTGTAAACAAGGACTTTTGTCTCAGCCAGTGTAACAAGACCTGTCTCAGCCAGTGTAACACAGACCTTGTCTCAGCCAGTGTAACAAAGACCTTGTCTCAGCCAGTGTAACACAGACCTTGTCTCAGCCAGTGTAACACAGACCTTGTCTCAGCCAGTGTAACAAAGACCTTGTCTCAGCCAGTGTAACACAGACCTTGTCTCAGCCAGTGTAACAAGGATCTTGTCTCAGCCAGTGTAACACAGACCTTGTCTCAGCCAGTGTAACACGGACCTTGTCTCAGCCAGTGTAACACAGACCTTTGTCTCCAGCCAGTGTAACAAGGACCTTGTCTCAGCCAGTGTAACACAGACCTTGTCTCAGCCAGTGTAACACAGACCTTGTCTCAGCCAGTGTAACAAGGACCTTGTCTCAGCCAGTGTAACAAAGACCTTGTCTCAGCCAGTGTAACACAGACCTTGTCTCAGCCAGTGTAACACAGACCTTGTCTCAGCCAGTGTAACAAGGACCTTGTCTCAGCCAGTGTAACACAGACCTTGTCTCAGCCAGTGTAACAAGGGGCCTTGTCTCAGCCAGTGTAACACAGACCTTGTCTCAGCCAGTGTAACAAGGACCTTGTCTCAGCCAGTGTAACAAAGACCTTGTCTCAGCCAGTGTAACACAGACCTTGTCTCAGCCAGTGTAACAAGGACCTTGTCTCAGCCAGTGTAACAAGGACCTGTCTCCTGTTCCTCAGTAAACAAGTCAACTCAGGATATTACAAATGCGTGAAGAGTGAAATAAACAACAACAGACATAAAACTTTTGAATCACTTTTCTTGTATACTCACAAAATATGACTTAGCATAAATCTAGGTATACAACATTGTACACGTATGTAGTCAAACATGTCACAATGTCATACAGTGACAACAATGAGCGTGCTAACTGCAGTATACTTGCATCCAGACAACACCTCACGCTAGTTCTACCCACAGTTTAGGAAACACAGTGAACAGTACTGTCTCAGCAGTGTCAAGCGAGTCACGTCTCGAAACATAGACAAGATATTATGGTGAGGAAGTACAGAGACCATAAACTATTTCATACTGTCTTGTACACAAATGCTGCATTTTCAGGACTACCATTAACGTATGGCTCATTTGTTCAGTGACACATTCTACTGCGTTCTTGTTCAGCAACACCTCATAGTGCTCTTTAGAAACACAGTGACTACCTCATAGTGGCTCATGTTCGAATGGAAGATTGTTGATGAGTGAGCCCTTGTTCAGGGACTACCTTCTTCACAGTGGCTCTTGTTCAGTGACTACCTTCATAGTGGCTCTTGTTCAGGGACTACCTTCATAGTGGCTCTTGTTCAGTGACTACCTTCATAGTGGCTCTTGTTCAGGGACTACCTTCATAGTGGCTCTTGTTCAGTGACTACCTTCATAGTGGCTCTTGTTCGGGGACTACCTTCTTCATAGTGGCTCTGGTTCAAAGACTACCTTCATCATAGTGGCTCTTGTTCAGGGACTACCTTCATAGTGGCTCTTGTTCAGGGACTACCTTGTGGAGACAGAGGCTAGTGTGACCGGAAGCCAAGGGTTTTCACACCTCCAGAGCCAAAAGAGTGAACGTGCAATGATAGGAACGTCAGAGTGTGACTTAATAACTTACTCACCTGCCACATGTCAACCGAGGGGTCACAACAGGTGTGTGAGTAGACCAGTGTTATTTTAGGAGTCCAGGTGAGGCCTTCACCCCCATGATTGTGTGTTGACCAATTACCAGCTGTCTCTAACTCACACACCAGTTGCCTGTAGCTTACCCATCAGTTGCCTGAAGCCCATTCACCAGCTGCCTGAAGCCCATTCACCAGCTGCCTGAAGCCCATTCACCAGCTGCCTGAAGCCCATTCACCAGCTGCCTGAAGCTCACTCGCCAGGCGACAGTAAGAGTGGTTTTATATTTTTATCATTACGTATTTTAGCTCTTTCTTCCCTGGTCATTCCTAACACTAAATTAAATACTTGCATGACTAGTGGTAATATAAAACGCTGAGTTATTGCATATATAATATATATATATATATATATATATATATATATATATATATATATATATATATATATATATATATATATATATATATATATATATATATATATATATATATATTGTTGTATTTTTGTGAATGTTTGGCCAATGTATTTTGTCTTTAAATAAAACATACTTGAAATATAGGGGGTGGTAGGAGAAAATTCTCAAACAGCTTCAGGGAGAACCTTGAGTTTCCCTGAAGAAGTTTATTCTTTTCTATATACGTATATATATATATATATATATATATATATTATATATATATATATATATATATATATATTTTATATATATATTGTCATATAAATACTAAATTATTGGGCATGCAAAGACACTAACCTTTATTCGCGCATAACACCCTCATTTAAGGTTATCTCCCCCAACCAGCGAACCAGGTGACTGAGGGTTGACGATGGGGCCCCGTCGTTCAACCAGTACCCAGGTTCCAGCCAATGAGAAGATGGTTTTGGCAATCGCAGAGGTTATGTGGGTACCACTCTCCTGTCTGCCCTTGTCATTCTCATTCTAGAGCTGGTTGAAGCACGGTCTGCTCTCTTGTGGCTTCTATTCTGCCTTGCTTACCGTGGAGTGCACTAATACCTATCACTGTATATAGTGTATATAGTGTACATACTTCTGTTCTAAATTGGCGAAGGATAATATAAGTCAAAAGTTTTCTGCTGTGTTTATTTTGCTCCCTTTACACCCAGGATAACAGGCCATTTGGACTCCTGGGTTGTAATATATATATATAATATCGTACATCATGGTAGCAGTGTTTATGTTTTATGATGTACATAACACGCAACCAGACACCCAACCACCCTTCCCTCCTCTCCACTACAAACACTAACATCACTATCACTATCACCACTTCAACAATAAATAACACACTGACCTTTGAATGGGAACACCATAAATTATTTACTCTCCTGCAGGTCGACTTTGACCTTTTTTTTCTAAGCCATTTAAAGGTCACCCCGACGGTACCACAAATGGTTTTCACAGTGTTGTGAAAAAAACTTGAGGTAAGTGAAACCTGGTATGTGATACCAGGTATCACATATCAGGTATATGACTTAGAATGGTATAGCATGGGTACGTGTGGGTCCTGGGACCATCAGATAAGGTCTCTGGACCGGAATATATAGCTTTGTAAATATTGAGGTACTTGTGGTGTTCCAGCCGTTTGTCTGTCTGTCTTACTGCCTGCTGCTGTTGTTGTTGTTGCTGCTGTTGTTGGTGTTGCTATTGTGTTTCTGTTACCGTTACTACTGTTGTTGCTCTTGTTTTTGTGAATGCTACCATTGCTGTTTTTGATACCGCTGTTGTTGCTGCTGCTGATGTTTTTGTTGCTGCTGTTGTTAATGCTATTGTTGTTTATGTTACCGTTACTACTGTTGTTGCTGTTGTTTTTGTGAATGCTACTATTGATGTTTTTGTTACTGCTGCTATTGCTGTTCTTGCTGCTACTGTTATTGCTGCTGCTGCTGTTTTTGTTGCTGCTGTTGTTATTGTTGCTACTGCTGCTGCTGTTGTTTTTGTTGCTTCTTTGCTGTTGCTGTTGTTGCTACTGCTCTTGCTATTGTTGCTGTTCCTATTGCTGCTGCTACTGTTAGTGTTACTGCTTGTGTTGCTAATGATGCTGCTGGTGTTCCTGTTGCTGTTGTTGGCGTTACTGTTCCTGGTGTTGTTTGTATTAATACTAGTGTTGCTGCTCCTGTTCATGCTGTTGGTGTTGCTGCTGTGGATGTTTCTATTGATGTTACTGTTACTGGTGTTAGTGCTGTTGTTACTGTTACTGGTACTAGTGCTTGCTGTTGTTACTGTTACTGGTGTTAGTGCTGTTGTTACTGTTACTGGTGTTAGTGCTGTTGTTACTGTTACTGGTATTAGTGCTTGCTGTTGTTACTGTTACTGGGTTAGGTTGCTGTTGTTACTGTTACTGGTGTTAGTGCTTGCTGTTGTTACTGTTACTGGTGTTAGTGCTTGCTGTTGTTACTGTTAGTGGTGTTAGTGTTTGCTGTTGTTACTGTTAGTGGTGTTAGTGCTTGCTGTTGTTACTGTTACTGGTGTTAGTGCTTGCTGTTGTTACTGTTACTGGTGTTAGTGCTTGCTGTTGATACTGTTACTGGTGTTAGTGCTTGCTGTTGTTACTGTTACTGGTGTTAGTGCTTGCTGTTGTTACTGTTACTGGTGTTAGTGCTTGCTGTTGTTACTGTTACTGGTGTTAGTGCTTGCTGTTGTTACTGTTACTGGTGTTAGTGCTTGCTGTTGTTACTGTTGGTGATCCTGCTGTTTATGATGATCATTTTTTCCCTCTTCTTCTGTTCCCCTCCTCACCACCTCTTCTCCCCTCCTCCTGCTTCTCCTCCCTCGTAAACCTTCTCTTCCTCTCCCCCCCTGCCCACCTCTACTCTGCACCTCTCCTCTCCACCTCTACTCTACAGTTTAGCAACTCACTAATTAACTCCTATGCCTTCCACTAACTAACCTCCTCTACTCCACTCATCACTCTTGTATTATTGAAAATAAATCGTTAATAATAAGTCTTGAATCTCTAATTACCATTAGAGTCATTAGCAAGAGGCAACACCTGAAATTACTGACTCTGTATGAAAAACTTGTTCAACTGACCACTGTTCTGTACTCACGTCTTAAGAGACCTGAAGTTTCACACTACCTGAAAGACTAGTTCAACTTCAGGTGACTTCTCGGCACATCCTGGACCATTGTTAAGTCTCTTAACTTCATGTTCGTCCAGGACCTTAAAAGGCCATTTTAAAGGGCGATGTTTTTTTACGATTTAAATGCCTCTCTCTCTCTCTCTCTCTCTCTCTCTCTCTCTCTCTCTCTCTCTCTGTATCGTAGGTTAGTTATGACTTGTTTCAGTCATGTTATTGTATATTGTTTCATACCAGCAGAGTGCCAAGACTGTTGTTGTCTCGTACCTTCAAGAAGCTAGAGAGTGACAACAACATTCCACCTCGTACCTTATACACAAACTGTTGGTATATGAGATACTTGTGCAATATTTAGGTATCTTTATTCTGGAAGTGTTTCTGAACGCAGTAACTTCTTCAGTCCAAGGTGGAAGATGAGGAGGAGTTGATGAATTGAACATGTCGACTCCAGGCTGAGGGACTGATTACCTCAGACTCCACTCCATCTCCCACCTTTCTCTGCATTACACTGAAGACACCTCTGTGTGGCGAAAAAAAGCGTTTCCAGAATAAAGGTACCCAAATGTTGCACTAGTGTCTCATTTATCAACTTATGGGTTTTGTAAACTATTTGTACCCACACACACATTGTCTCAAGACAAAGATAGCACACCAACCAGCACGGAACACTGCCTCTCCAGCAGCAACAGCAACTTTGTCTCTCTCTCTCTCTCTCTCTCCTCTCTCTCTCTCTCTCTCTCTCTCCTCTCTCTCTCTCTCTCTCATCACTGCTGCACGTATGAAGGTTCTCTCCCATCATTAAGAACTACAATGAGAATGAAATGCCAGTTAACACAAGTTCACGGAAATAATTACACAGGTTACTGAGAGACTAAAAGAGGTAATTACTAAGAACGGCACCCAATGTTCTGAGGATGGCACTCAACGTTCTGAGGATGGCGCCCAACGTTCTGAGGATGGCACCCAATGTTCTGAGGATGGCACCTAACGTTCTGAGGATGGCACCTAACGTTCTGAGGATGGCACCCAATGTTCTGAGGATGGCACTCAACGTTCTGAGGATGGCGCCCAACGTTCAGAGGATGGCACCCAACGTACTTGAAAACCCCAGGAGGACAAGGAGGGGATGCTTCGTGACTACTCTTTCCTCTCTACGAAGTGGACATCACAAGCATCATATCGGGTATTAGAGTGGACTTCAGTATTTATAGTGTGTGGGGGGTATGCAGACCACCTAACCGTGTAAGAGTTACGTGTCAGGGTAACTGACTCAAATGCACAGCTCTATTAGCGGCTTTCCGTTGTGCTACTTTTGTAGCACAAAAGAAAGCCGCTGGTAGAGCACACTCTATTAGTGAAATAGTAATGAAATTATTATGATAATAATTAATGTTATTATTAGTCTTGACTGGGATGTGCGAGGTGTGAGACGGGTTGCAGGTTCAGTTAGAACTGCGCTGATAAAGTCCTTCTGATGAAAGATATCTCTGATAGACTATGAATCAGGCGCAAAGTGTAATACAGTAAGACAGGTTTAATTGAAACATTTCGGGCCTTGGGACCCTGGTGGGACCTGGGGGTCAGACTGAGGGTAACCAGGGTCCCTCGACCGAAATGTTTCCAGGAAACGTGTCGAATTTATTTTATTTTGTGACTGTTCCACTACTTGCCGGTATCGTACACTTTTATATCCGACTAGAGACTAGGATGTAGACGCGTTAACACCTGGTAGTATGATCTGTGTTCCCGGGCAGCACAGCTGATCCACCACACTCTTGTGTCCCCGGGTAGCACAGCTGATCCACCACACTCTTGTGTCCCCGGGTAGCACAGCTGATCCACCACACTCTTGTGTCCCCGGGTAGCACAGCTGATCCACCACACTCTTGTGTCCCCGGGTAGCACAGCTGATCCACCACACTCTTGTGTCCCCGGGTAGCACAGCTGATCCACCACACTCTTGTGTCCCCGGGTAGCACAGCTGATCCACCACACTCTTGTGTCCCCGGGTAGCACAGCTGATCCACCACACTCTTGTGTCCCCGGGTAGCACAGCTGATCCACCACACTCTTGTGTCCCCGGGCAGCACAGCTGATCCACCGCACTCTTGTGTCCCCGGGCAGCACAGCTGATCCACCACACTCTTGTGTCCCCGGTTAGCACAGCTGATCCACCACACTCTTGTGTCCCCGGGTAGCACAGCTGATCCACCACACTCTTGTGTCCCCGGGTAGCACAGCTGATCCACCACACTCTTGTGTCCCCGGTTAGCACAGCTGATCCACCACACTCTTGTGTCCCCGGGCAGCACAGCTGATCCACAACACTCTTGTGTCCCCGGGCAGCACAGCTGATCCACCACACTCTTGTGTCCCCGGTTAGCACAGCTGATCCACCACACTCTTGTGTCCCCGGGTAGCACAGCTGATCCACCACACTCTTGTGTCCCCGGTAGCACAGCTGATCCACCACACTCTTGTGTCCCCGGGTAGCACAGCTGATCCACCACACTCTTGTGTCCCCGGGTAGCACAGCTGATCCACCACACTCTTGTGTCCCCGGGCAGCACAGCTGATCCACAACACTCTTGTGTCCCCGGGTAGCACAGCTGATCCACCACACTCTTGTGTCCCCAAGCAACACAGGTGATACACCACACTCTTGTGTCCCTGAGCAGCACAGCTGATCCATCACTCTTCAGCACACCCAATACCAGAGTAACCTTCTGTGAGCATCACCTTTCACACCTTTCCTATCCCACATGACCTAGCCTTACCTATCCAACATGACCTAGCCTTGCGTGTCCCACATGGCCTAGCCTTACCTATCCCACATGACCTAGCCTTGCATATCCCAAATGTCCTAGCCTTGCGTGTCCCACATGACCTAGCCTTACCTATCCCACATGACCTAGCCTTGCTTACCCCACATGACCTAGCCTTACCTATCCCACATGACCTAGCCTTGCGTGTCCCATATGACCTAGCCTTGCTTATCCCACATTACCTAGCCTTACCTATCCCACATGACCTAGCCTTGCCGATCCCACATGACTTAGCCTTGCCTATCCCATATGACCTATCCTTGCTTATCCTACATAACCTAGTCTTGCCTAGCCCACCTGACCTACCCTTGCCTCTCCCACATGACCTATCCTTGCCTATACCACATGACCTAGCCTTGCCTGCCCCACCTGACCTATCCTTGCCTATACCACATCACCTAGCCTTGCCTCTCCCACCTGACCTAGCCTTGCCTATCCCACATGACTTAGCCTTGCCTGCCCCACCTGATCTAGCCTTGCCTCTCCCACATGACCTAGCCTTGCCTATCCCACATGACCTAGCCTTGCCTATCCCACATGGCCTAGCCTTGCCTCTCCCACATAACCCAGCCTTGCCTACCCCACCTGACCTAGAATTTCCTCTCCCACATCACCTAGCCTTGCCTATCCTACATGACCTAGCCTTGCCTCTCCCACCTGATCTAGCCTTGCATCTCCCACATGACCTAGCCTTGCCTATCCCACATGACCTATCCTTGCAGATCCCACATGACCTAGCCTTGCCTCTCCCACCTGACCTAGCCTTGCCTATCCCACATGACCTAGCCTTGCCTGCTCCACCTGACCTAGCCTTGCCTCTCCCACATGACCTAGCCTTGCCTATCCCACATGACCTAGCCTTGCCTATCTCACATGGCCTAGCCTTGCCTCTCCCACATAACCCAGCCTTGCCTACCCCACCTGACCTAGAGTTGCCTCTCCCACATCACCTAGCCTTGCCTATCCCACATGACCTAGCCTTGCCTATCCCACATGACCTAGCCTTGCTGCCCCACCTGACTTAGCCTTGCCTCTCCCACATGACCTAGCCTTGCCTATCCCACATGACCTAGCCTTGCCTATCCCATATGGCCTAGCCTTGCCTCTCCCACATAACCCAGCCTTGCCTACCCCACCTGACCTAGAGTTGCCTCTCCCACATCACCTAGCCTTGCCTATCCTACATGACCTAGCCTTGCCTCTCCCACCTGCCCTAGCCTTGCATCTCCCACATGACCTAGCCTTGCCTATCCCACATGACCTATCCTTGCAGATCCCACATAACCTAGCCTTGCCTCTCCCACCTGACCTAGTCTTGCCTATCCCACATGACCTAGCCTTGCCTGCCCCACCTGACCTAGCCTTGCCTCTCCCACATGACCTAGCCTTGCCTATCCCACATGACCTAGCCTTGCCTATCTCACATGGCCTAGCCTTGCGTCTCCCACATAACCCAGCCTTGCCTACCCCACCTGACCTAGAGTTGCCTCTCCCACATCACCTAGCCTTGCCTATCCCACATGACCTAGCCTTGCCTATCCCACATGACCTAGCCTTGCCTCTCCCACCTGACCTAGCCTTGCATCTCCCACATGACCTAGCCTTGCCTATCCCACATGACCTAACCTTGCCTATCCCACATGACCTAGCCTTGCGTGTCCCACATGACCTAGCCTTGCGTGTCCCACATGACCTAGCCTTGCGTGTCCCACATGACCTAGCCTTGCTTAACCCACATGACCTAGCCTTGTGTGTCCCATATGACCTATCCTTACCCATCCCACATGACCAAGCCTTGCTTATCCCACATGACCTAGCCTTGCTTATCCCACATGACCTAGCTTTACCTATCCCACATGACCTAACCTTACCTATCCCACATGACCTAGCCTTGCTTATCCCACATGACCTAGCCTTGCCTCTTCCACATGACCTAGCCTTACCTATCCCAAATGACCTAGCCTTGCGTGTCTCACATGACCTAGCCTTACCTATCCAACATGACCTAGCCTTGCTTATCCCACATGGCCTAGCCTTAGCTGTCCCACATGACCTAGCTTTGCGTGTCCCACATAACCCAGCCTTGCTTATCCCACATTACCTAGCCTTGCCTATCCCACATGACCTAGCCTTACCTATCCCACATGACCTAGCCTTGCCGATCTCACATGACCTACCCTTGCCGATCCCACATGACCTAGCCTTGCCTCTCCCACATGACCTAGCCTTGCCTATCCCACATGACCTAGCCTTGCCTATCCCACATGACCTATCCTTGCTTATCCTACATGACCTAGCCTTGCCTATCCCACCAGACCTAACCTTGCCTCTCCCACATGACCTATCCTTGCCTATCCCGCATGACCTAGCCTTGCCTGCCCCACCTGACCTAGCCTTGCCTCTCATATATGACCTAGCCTTGCCTATCCCACATGACCTAGCCCTGCCTAACCCACATGACCTAGCCTTGCCTCTCCCACATAACCTAACCTTGCCTATCCCACCTGACCTAGAGTTGCCTCTCCCACATGACCTAGCCTTGCCTATCCCACATGACCTAACCTTGCCTATCCCACATGATCTATCCTTGCTTATCCTACATGATCTAGCCTTGCCTATCACACCTGACCTAGTCTTGCCTGTCCCACATGACCTATAGTGCCTATCCCACATGATCTAGCCTTGCCTCTCCCACCTGACCTAGCCTTGCCTATCCCACATGACCTAACCTTTCCTGCCCCACCTGACCTAGCCTTGCCTATCCCACATGACCTAGCCTTGCCTATCCCACATGACCTAGCCTTGCCTGCCCCACCTGAGCTAGCCTTGCCTATCCCACATGACCTAGCCTTGCCTGCCCCACCTGACCTAGCCTTGCCTCTCCCACATGAACTAGCCTTGCCTCTCCCACATGACCTAGCCTTGCCTCTCCCACATAACCTAGCCTTGCCTACCCCACCTGACCTAGAGTTGCCTCTCGCACATGACCTAGCCTTGCCTAACGCACATGACCTAGCCTTGCCTATCCCACATGACCTAGCCTTGCCTCTCCCACATGACCTAGCCTTGCCTCTCCCACATGACCTAGCCTTGCCTCTCCCACAGGACCTAGCCTTGCCTCTCCCACATGACCTAGCCTTGCCTCTCCCACATGACCTAGCCTTGCCTATCCCACATGACCTAGCCTTGCTTCTCCCACCTGACCTAGCCTTGCCTCTCCCACATGACCTAGCCTTGCCTCTACCACGTGACCTAGCCTTGCCTATCCCATATGACCTAGCCTTGCCTATCCCACATGACCTAGCCTTGCCTATCCCACATGACCTAGCCTTGCCTCTCCCACCTGACCTAGCCTTGCCTCTCCCACATAACATAGCCTTGCCTGTCCCACATGACCTAGCCTTGCCTCTCCCACCTGACCTAGCCTTGCCTCTCCCATCTGACCTAGCCTTGCCTATCCCTCATGTCCTAGCCTTGCCTCTCCCACATGACTTAGCCTTGCCTCTCCCACATGACCTATCCTTGCCTATCGCACATGACCTAGCCTTGCCTATCCCACATGACCTAGCCTTGCCTATCCCACATGACCTAGCGTTCCCTACCCTACCTGACCTAGCCTTGCCTTTCCCACATAACCTAGCCTTGCCTATCCCACATGACTTAACCTTGCCTGTCTCATATGACCTAGCCTTGCCTCTCCTACATGACCTAGCCTTGCCTATCCCACATGACCTAGCCTTGCCTCTCCCACATGACTTGGTCTTGCCTATCCCTCATGACATAGTCTTGCCTGACCCACATGACTTAGTCTTGCCTATCCGACATGACCTAGGCTTGCATTTCCCACATGACCTAGCCTTGCCTGTCCCACATGGCCTAGGCTTGCCTGTCCCACATGACCTAGGCTTGCCTGTCCCACATGACCTAGCCTTGCCTCTTCCACATGACCTAGCCTTGCCTGTCCCACATGACCTAGCCTTGCCTCTCCCACAAGACCTAGCCTTGCCTGTCCCACATGACCTAGCCTTGCCTCTCCCACATGACCAAGCCTTGCCTGTCCCACATGACCTAGCCTTACCAATCCCACATGAGCTAGCCTTGCCTGTCCCACATGACCTAGCCTTGCCTATCCCACATGACCTAGCCTTGCCTATCCCACATGACCTATGCTTGCCTCTTCCACATGACCTAGCCATGCCAATCCCACATGACCTAGCATTGCCTATCCCACATGACCTAGGCTTGCCTCTTCCACATGACCTAGCCTTGCGAATCCCACATGACCTAGCCTTGCCTATCCCACATGACCTAGGCTTGCCTCTCCCACGTGACCTAGCCTTGCCTATCCCACATGACCTAGCCTTGCCTATCCCACATGACCTAGCCTTGCCTATCCCACATGACCTAGCCTTGCCTATCCCACATGACCTAGCCTTGCCTATCCCACATGACCTAGCCTTGCCTATCCCACATGACCTAGCCTTGTCTATCCCACATAACCTAGCCTTGCCTATCCCACATGACCTAGCCTTGTCTATCCCACATAACCTAGCCTTGCCTATCCCACATGACCTAGCCTTGCCTATCCCACATGACCTAGCCTTGCCTATCCCACATGACCTAGCGTTCCCTACCCTACCTGACCTAGCCTTGCCTTTCCCACATGACCTAGCCTTGCCTATCCCACATAACCTAGCCTTGCCTATCCCACATGACTTAACCTTGCCTGTCTCATATGACCTAGCCTTGCCTCTCCTACATGACCTAGCCTTGCCTATCCCACATGACCTAGCCTTGCCTCTCCCACATGACTTGGTCTTGCCTATCCCTCATGACATAGTCTTGCCTGACCCACATGACTTAGTCTTGCCTATCCCACATGACCTAGGCTTGCCTATCCCACATGACCTAGCCTTGCCTGTCCCACATGGCCTAGGCTTGCCTGTCCCACATGACCTAGGCTTGCCTGTCCCACATGACCTAGCCTTGCCTCTCCCACATGACCTAGCCTTGCCTGTCCCACATGTACCTAGCCTTGCCTCTCCCACAAGACCTAGCCTTGCCTGTCCCACATAACCTAGCCTTGCCTCTCCCACATGACCAAGCCTTGCCTGTCCCACATGACCTAGCCTTACCAATCCCACATGAGCTAGCCTTGCCTGTCCCACATGACCTAGCCTTGCCTATCCCACATGACCTAGCCTTGCCTATCCCACATGACCTATGCTTGCCTCTTCCACATGACCTAGCCTTGCCAATCCCACATGACCTAGCATTGCCTATCCCACATGACCTAGGCTTGCCTCTTCCACATGACCTAGCCTTGCGAATCCCACATGACCTAGCCTTGCCTATCCCACATGACCTAGGCTTGCCTCTCCCACGTGACCTAGCCTTGCCTATCCCACATGACCTAGCCTTGCCTATCCCACATGACCTAGCCTTGCCTATCCCACATGACCTAGCCTTGCCTATCCCACATGACCTAGCCTTGCCTATCCCACATGACCTAGCCTTGCCTATCCCACATGACCTAGCCTTGTCTATCCCACATAACCTAGCCTTGCCTATCCCACATGACCTAGCCTTGTCTATCCCACATAACCTAGCCTTGGCTATCCCACATGACCTAGCCTTGCCTATCCCACATGACCTAGCCTTGCCTATCCCACATGACCTAGCCTTGTCTATCCCACATGACCTAGCCTTGCCTATCCCACATGACCTAGCCTTGCTGATCCCAAGTGTAAGATCTGTGACAGTCAGGTGTGAAGCGTCTTCAGTAAGACTTAAGTGACTACCCATCTATCTGTTATTTAACTCCCGGTGGAGAGAGAGATGTATGGATGTTGAGAATACATTCATGTATGATACAATACTCCCTTGAGTCTCTCCAGTATTCATACCTCCACCTTGTATATGCGTATTAGTTGCCATTATGTCCTAAGCACATGTCGATTAGACACTAGGTCTGTGTGTATGTGTGTACTCACCTATTTTTGGTTGCAGGGGTCGAGTCATAGCTCCTGGCCCCGCCTCTTCGCTGATTGCTACTAGGTCCTCTCTCTCCCTGCTCCATGAGCTTTATCATACCTCGCCTTAAAACTATGTATGGTTCCCGCCTCCACTACGTCACTTTCTAGGCTATTCCACTGCCTGACTACTCTATGACTGAAGTGTGTGTGTCTGTGTGTGTGTGTGTGTGTGTGTGTGTATGTGTATGTGTGTGTGTGTGTGTGTGTGTGTGTGTGTGTGTGTGTGTGTGTGTGTGTGTATGTGTGTGTGTGTGTGTGTGTGTGTGTGTGTGTGTGTGTGTGTGTGTGTGTGTGTGTGTGTATGTGTGTGTGTGTGTGTTTGTGTGTGTGTGTGTGTGTGTGTGTGTATGTGTGTGTGTGTGTGTGTGTGTGTGTGTGTGTGTGTGTGTGTGTGTGTGTGTGTGTGTGATTTAATTCTCCTCATTTACTTCACATCATCTGCAAACAAAGACACTTCTAAGTCTATCCGTTCCGTCATGTCATTTACATATACCAAGAATAGCACTGGTCTCAGGACTGACCCCTGTGGGACCCCGCTCGTCACAGGCGCCCACTGTGATACCTCATCACGTACCATTACTCGCTGTTGCCTCGCTGTTAGGTAATCTCTGATCCATTGCAGTGCCCTTCCTGTTATATGTGCCTGATCCTCTAGCTACTATACTAATCTCTTGTGAGGATGTGTATCGAAGGCCTTCTTGCAGTCCAAGAAAATGCAGTCAATCCACCCCTCCTTCTCATGTCTACTTCAGTTACCTTGTCATAAAACTCCAGTAGGTTTGTGACACAGGATTTACCTTCCATGAATCCGTGCTGGTTCTCGTTTATAATCTTGTTCCGTTCCAGGTGCTCCAACACTCTCCTCCTGATAATCTTCTCCATGACTTTGCATACTATACACGTCAGTGACACTGGTCTGTAGTTTAGTGCCTCGTTTCTGTCTCCTTTCTTAAAGATGGGTATCACATTTGCCGTCTTCCATACCTCGGGTAGTTACCCAGTTTCAAGGGATGTGTTGAAGATTGTTGTCAGTGGCACACACAGTGTCTCTCCTCCCTCTCTAAGGACTCACGGAGAGATGTTGTCTGGTCCCACCTCCTTCGAGGTATCAAGATCACTTAGGAGCTTCTTCACCTCCTCCTCCTCAGTTGTGTGTATTTCATCCAACACTTGTTGGTATATCCCTTGTTGGTGTACCCCACTGTTTTGTCTTCCCAGTGTCCCTTCTGCCTCCACACCCTGTGTGTGTGTGTGTGTACTCACCTATTGGTGAGTTGCAGGGGTCGAGTCTCAGCTCCTGGCCCCGCCTCTTCGCTGATTGCTACTAGGTCCTCTCTCTCCCTGCCCCATAAGCTTTATCATACCTCGCCTTAAAACTATGTATGGTTCCCGCCTCCACTACGTCAATTTCTAGGCTATTCCACGGCCTGGCAACTCTATGACTGAAGAAATACTTCCTAACATCCCTTTGATTCATCCGAGTCTTCAACTTCCAATTGTGACCTCTTGTGTCTGTGTCCCTTCTCTGAAACATCCCGTGTGTGTGTGTGTGTGTGTGTGTGTGTGTGTGTGTGTGTGTGTGTGTGTGTGTGTGTGTGTGTTTTGTGTGTGTGTGTGTGTGTGTGTACTCACCTATTTGTGGTTGCAGGGGTCGAGTCATAGCTGCTGGTCCCGCTTCTTCACTGATCGCTACTAGGTCCTCTTCCTGCTCCATGAGCTTTGTCAAACCTCATCTTAAAACTATGTATGGTTCCTGCTTCCATTACATCACTTGCCAGACTATTCCACTTCCTGACAACTCTATGACTGAAGAAATACTTCCTAACATCCCTTCGACTCATCTGAGTCTTCAACTTCCAATTGTGACCCCTTGTTTCTGTGTCCCATCTCTGGAACATCCTATTTCTGTCCCTTACCTGCTAGTTTTTTTTTTTACAGTAACCTCGTAGATTATGCTTCCTGTGTAGGATAGGCTGTCTGGAGATGTGATAGTTCTCACATAATAGTAACTATCTTCCTCCTGGGAGAGAACATTAAAGCTGCCGTCACTACGGTACTCATGGTGGAATACTTAAAGATATCTTCATCACTACGGTACTCATGGTACTCATCACTACTCAAGTGTATAACATGCAACAAGTATAATCATACAACAAGTATAATACACGTTGTATGATAGTATAATACACATTGTATGATAGACTGTGACCAGGGAACTTAGCCAAGTTTTGTTCCCACATTGTAACTATCGTATAGAATGGGGTAGCAGCATTCCATCATTGTTTCTATTCTTGGATACAGAACTCCATATTCTATTTCTTTTTTCCGATTTCTCTTGGCCTCCCTTCTCACCCTTCTCCTATCCTTCCTGTTCCTCCTCTCTATGTTCCGTTGTTACTTCTCGTCCTCCTCTGCGCCCTCATTCTCTCTGTGTTCAGTAAGCTACAAGGAGGCGAGCATGGTGTGTGCTTGGATTGTACCTGTCTAGGTGAGATAGTGGTCCTGGGAGTCCCACTCCTTGTGTGTGGCCTGGGAATACTGCCAGGCTCTCTCTCTCTCTCCCTCTCTCTCTCTCTCTCTCTCTCTCTCCTCTCCTCTCTCTCTCTCTCTCTCTCTCTCTCTCTCTCTCTCTCCTCTCCTCTCTCTCTCTCTCTCCTCTCTCTCTCTCTCTCCCTCTCTCTCTCTCTCTCTCTCTCTCTCTCCTCTCTCTCTCTCTCTCTCTCTCCTCTCTCTCTCCTCTCTCTCTCTCTCTCTCCTCTCTCCTCTCTCTCTCTCTCTCTCTCCTCTCTCTCTCTCTCTCTCTCTCCTCTCTCCTCTCTCTCTCTCTCTCTCTCCTCTCTCTCCTCTCTCCTCTCTCTCTCTCCTCTCTCTATCTCTCTCTCTCTCTCTTTCTCTTTCTGTGATGGTGGTGGTGGACATAGCCAGCTATCAGCGGTGCCTTTGTCTGCCCCTGGAGAACACTTCTGCTGGTGGGGTGAGAGTCCTTACCTGCAACACCTGCCACACACACACACACACAAACACACACACACACACACACACACACACACACACACACACACACACACACACACACACACACACACACACACACACACACACAGACACACACAGACACACACACACACACACACACACACAGACAGACAGACACACAGACACAGACACACACACACACACACACACACACAGACACACACACACACACACACACACACACACACACACACACACACACACACACACACACACACACACAACAGAAAATTGTTTAATGAGGCTTTACATATGTGTAACACTGAGCACTGAGCACCAGCGTTGAGCACACACCCAGGTGAACATGCTGGGAAACTAGTCCTAGTGCTCAGGAGTACGAGGAGACACTGAAAAAAAATCTGTGCCACTCTTAGTGCAAATATGAACAAGAGAAAAACATGACAACGACGTACAAGATACTCAGAGAATTTGACAGGGCAGATAGGCAGTGAGTGTAATGCGAGGCACAGGAGACAGACTGTATAGATGCAGTCTGAATATATTAAGTGATTGCACTGTCTATATCTTTCTGTCTAGTACGAAAATATGTAAAGTATCCTTAAATCCCTCCTAGAAAAATAATAATTAAAATTAATAATAAAATAATAAAATAATGATAAGTCTAAGACATAAAAATTACCGAAATACTCCTAATCCTTTCCCTCATCCTGACTCCCCCTGGCAACCTGCCCTCCCTCCTCCTCTCTGCCTCCCACTGCTACTCCTTCCTGACCCTCACAAATAAGTTCCTGCCTCACCTCTGACCCTCTCTGCTCTTCTAGGTCCTTACCTCACACCTGACCACTACCCTAACATCTTTACAACACATAACATCCCCCT
Organism: Cherax quadricarinatus; assembly: GCF_026875155.1. Classification (NCBI taxonomy): domain Eukaryota; kingdom Metazoa; phylum Arthropoda; class Malacostraca; order Decapoda; family Parastacidae; genus Cherax; species Cherax quadricarinatus. Next base: position 50,175,871 of record NC_069408.1, on the reverse strand, counting down.
GCCCTCCCTATAAGACCACATCACAAACGAAATCAGAGAGATCACCTCTCCCACACTGACCCATCACCTCCTGCCCTCCCTTCCTGCCCTCCCTCCTGACCCCCCTCCTGCCCCGCCCTCCTGCCCCCCCTCCTGCCCTCCCTCCTGCCCTCCCTCCTGCCCTCCCTCCTGCCCTCCTCCCTGCCCTCCCTCCTGCCCTCCCTCCTGCCTCCCTCCTGCCCTCCCTCCCTGCCCTCCCCTCCTGCCCTCCCTCCTGCCCTCCCTCCTGCCCTCCCTACTGCCCTCCCTCCTGCCCTCCCTCCTGCCCTCCCTCCTGCCCTCCCACTGCCCGTCCCTCCTGCCCTCCCTCCTGCCCTCCCTCCTGCCCTCCCTCCTGCCCTCTGCCCTCCTGCCCTCGCCCTACTGCCCTCCCTCCTGCCCTCCCTCCTGCCCTCCCTCCTGCCCTCCCTCCTGCCCTCCTCCTGCCTCCCTCCTGCCCTCCCTCCTGCCCTCCCTCCTGCCCTCCCTCCTGCCCTCCCTCCTGCCCTCCCTCCTGCCCTCCCTACTGCCCTCCCTCCTGCCCTCCTCCCTCCTGCCCGCCCTAACTCTGCCCTCCCTCCTGCCCTCCCTCCTGCCCTCCGTCCTGCCCTCCCTCCTGCCCTCCCTCCTGCCCTCCCTCCTGCCCTCCCTCCTGCCCTCCCTCCTGCCCTCCCTCCTGCCCTCCCTCCTGCCCTCCCTACTGCCCTCCCCTCCTGCCCTCCCTCCTGCCCTCCCTCCTGCCCTCCCTCCTGCCCTCCTCCTGCCCTCCCTCCTGCCCTCCCTCCTGCCCTTCCCTCCTGCCCTCCCTCCTGCCCTCCCTCTGCCCCCCTGCCCCCTCCTGCCTCCCCTGCCCTCCCTCCTGCCCTCCCTCTGCCCTCCCTCTGCCCTCCCTCCTGCCCTCCCTCCTGCCCTCCCTCCTGCCCTCCTCCTGCCCTCCCTCCTGCCCCCTCCTGCCCTCCCTCCTGCCCTCCCTCCTGCCCTCCCTCCTGCCCTCCCTCCTGCCCTCCCTCCTGCCCTCCCTCCTGCCCTCCCTCCTGCCCTCCCTCCTGCCCTCCCTACTGCCCTCCCTCCTGCCCTCCTCCTGCCCTCCCTACCTGCCCTCCCTCCTGCCCTCCCTCTCTGCCCTCCCTCCTGCCCTCCCTCCTGCCCTCCTCCCTCCTGCCCGCCCTAACTCCTGCCCTCCCTCCTGCCCTCCCTCCTGCCCTCCCTCCTGCCCTCCCTCCTGCCCTCCCTCCTGCCTCTCCCTCCTGCCCTCCCTCCTGCCCTCCCTCCTGCCCTCCCCCTGCCCTCCCTCCTGCCCTCCTGGCCCGCCCTAACTCCTGCCCTCCCTCCTGCCCTCCCTCCTGCCCTCCCTCCTGCCTCCCTCCTGCCCTCCTCCCTCCTGCCCCCCTCCTCCCTCCTCCTGCCCTCCCTCCTGCCCTCCCTCCTGCCCTCCCTCACCCTCCTGCCCTCCCTCCTGCCCTCCCTCCTGCCTCCCTCCTGCCCTCCCTCCTGCCCTCCCTCCTGCCCTGCCCTCCTGCCCTCCTGCCCGCCCTAACTCCTGCCCTCCCTCCTGCCCTCCCTCCTGCCCTCCCTCCTGCCCTCCCTCCTGCCCTCCTCCTGCCCTCCCTCCTGCCCTCCCTCCTGCCCTCCCTCCTGCCCTCCCTCCTGCCCTCCTGCCCTCCCTCCTCCCTCCTGCCCTCCCTCCTGCCCTCCCTCCTGCCCTCCCTCCTGCCCTCCTGCCCTCCTGCCCGCCCTAACTCCTGCCCTCCCTCCTGCCCTCCCTCCTGCCCTCCCTCCTGCCCTCCCTCCTGCCCTCCTGCCCTCCCTCCTGCCCTCCCTCCTGCCCTCCCTCCTCCCCCTCCTCCCCTGCAGCCCTCCCTCCTGCCCTCCCTCCTGCCCTCCCTCCTGCCCTCTCCTGCCCCCTCCCCTCCTGCCCGCCCTACTCCTGCCCTCCCTCCTGCCCTCCCTCCTGCCCTCTCCTGCCCTCCCTGCCCCTGCCCTACTCCTGCCCCCCTCCTGCCCTCCCTCCTGCCCTCCCTCCTGCCCTCCTCCTGCCCTCCCTCCTGCCCCTCCCTCCTCCTGCCCTCCCTCCTGCCCTCCCTCCTGCCCTCCCTCCTGCCCTCCTGCCCTCCTCCGCCCTAATCCTGCCCTCCCTCCTGCCCTCCCTCCTGCCCTCCCTCCTGCCCTCCTGCCCTCCGCCCCCCTACTCCTGCCCTCCCTCCTGCCCTCCCTCCTGCCCTCCCTCCTGCCCTCCCTCCTGCCCTCCCTCCTGCCCTCCCCTCCGCGCCGCCCTCCTGCCTCCTCTGCCCTCCTGCCCTCCCTCCTGCCCTCCCTCCTGCCCTCCCTCCTGCCCATCCCTCCTGCCCTCCCTCCTGCCCTCCCTCCTGCCCTCCCTCCTGCCCTCCCTCCTGCCCTCCCTCCTGCCCTCCCCCTTCCCTGCCCTCCCTCCTCCCCCCTCCTGCCCTCCCTCCTGCCCTCCCTCCTGCCCTCCCTCCTTCCCTCCCTCCTAGCCCTCCCTCCTGCCCTCCCTCCTGCCCCTCCCTCCTGCCCTCCTCCTGCCCTCCCTCCTGCCTCCCTCCTGCCCCCCTACCTGCCCTCCCTCCTGCCCTCCCTCCTGCCCTCCCTCCTGCCCTCTCTCCTGCCTCCCTCCTGCCCTCCCTCCTGCCCTCCCTCCTGCCCTCCCTCCTGCCCTCCTCCTGCCCTCCCTCCTGCCCTCCCTCCTGCCCTCCCTCCTGCCCTCCTCCTGCCCTCCCTCCTGCCCTCCCTCCTCCCCCCTCTGCCCTCCCTCCTGCCCTCCCTCCTGCCCTCCTCCGCCCTCCTCCTGCCCTCCCTCCTGCCCTCCCCTCTGCCCTGCCCTCCCTCCTGCCCTCCCTCCTGCCCTCCCTCCTGCCCTCCCTCCTGCCCTCCCTCCTGCCCTCCCCTCCTGCCCCCTCCCTCCTCCTGCCCTCCCTCCTGCCCTCCCTCCTGCCCTCCTCCTGCCCTCCTCCGCCCTCCCTCCTGCCCTCCCTCCTGCCCTCCTGCCCTCCTGCCCCCCTAACCTGCCCTCCCTCCTGCCCTCCCACCTGCCCTCCCTCCTGCCCTCCCTCCTGCCCTCCCTCCTGCCCTCCCTCCTGCCCTCCCTCCTGCCCTCCCTCCTGCCCTCCCTCCTGCCCTCCCTCCTGCCCCTCCCTCCTGCCCTCCCTCCTGCCCTCCCTCCTGCCCTCCCTCCTGCCTCCCTCCTGCCTCCCTCCTGCCCTCCCTCCTGCCCTCTCTCCTGCCCTCCCTCCTGCCCTCCCTCCTGCCCTCCCTCCTGCCCTCCCTCCTGCCCTCCCTCCTGCCCTCCCTCCTGCCCTCCCTCCTGCCCTCCCTCCTGCCCTCCCTCCTGCCCTCCCTCCTGCCCTCCCTCCTGCCCTCCCTCCTGCCCTCCTCTCCTGCCCTCCCTCCTGCCCTCCCTCCTGCCCTCCCTCCTGCCCTCCCTCCTGCCCTCCCTCCTGCCCTCCCTCCTGCCCTCCCTCCTGCCCTCCCTCCTGCCCTCCCTCCTGCCCTCCTCCTGCCCTCCCTCCTGCCCTCCCTCCTGCCCTCCTCCTGCCCTCTCCTCCTCCGCCCTCCCTCCTGCCCTCCCTCCTGCCCTCCCTCCTGCCCTCCCTCCTGCCCTCCCCTCCTGCCCTCCTCCTGCCCTCCCTCCTGCCCTCCCTCCTGCCCTCCCTCGCTGCCCTCCCTCCTGCCCTCCTCTGCCCTCCCTCCTGCCCTCCCTCCTGCCCTCCCTCCTGCCCTCCCTCCTGCCCTCCCCTCCCCCCTCCTGCTCTCCCTCCTGCCCTCTCTCCTGCCCTCCCTCCTGCCCTCCCTCCTGCCCTCCTCCTCCTGCCCTCCCTCCTGCCCCCTCCTGCCCTCCCTCCTGCCCTCCCTCCTGCCCTCCCTCCTGCCCTCCCTCCTGCCCTCCCTCCTGCCCTCCTCCTCCCTCCTGCCCTCCCTCCTGCCCTCCCTCCTGCCCTCCCTCCTGCCCTCCCTCCTGCCCTCTCCTCCTGCCCTCTCTCCTGCCCTCCCTCCTGCCCTCCCTCCTGCCCTCTCTCCTGCCCTCCCTCCTGCCCTCCCTCCTGCCTCCCTCCTGCCCTCCCTCCCTGCCCTCCCTCCTGCCCTCCCTCCTGCCCTCCCTCCTGCCCTCCCTCCTGCCTTCCCTCCTGCCTTCCCTCCTGCCTTCCCTCCTGCCCTCCCTCCTGCCCTCCCTCCTGCCCTCCCTCCTGCCTCCCTCCTGCCCTCCCTCCTTCCCTCCCTCCTGCCCTCCCTCCTGCCCTCCCTTCTGCCCTCCCTCCTGCCCTCCCTCCTGCTCTCTCTCCTGCCCTCCCTCCTGCCCTCTCTCCTGCCCTCCCTCCTGCCTTCCCTCCTGCCCTCCCTCCTGCCCTCCCTCCTGCCCTCCCTCCTGCCCTCCCTCCTGCCCTCCCTCCTGCCCTCCCTCCTGCCCTCCCTCCTGCCCTCTCTCCTGCCCTCCCTCCTGCCCTCCCTCCTGCCCTCCCTCCTGCCCTCCCTCCTGCCCTCCTTCCTGCCCTCCCTCCTGCCTTCCCTCCTGCCTTCCCTCCTGCCCTCCCTCCTGCCCTCCCTCCTGCCCTCCCTCCTGCCCTCCCCCCTGCCCTCTCCCCTGCCCTCCCTCCTGCCCTCCCTCCTGCCCTCCCTCCTGCCCTCCTCCTGCCCTCCCTCCTGCCCTCCCTCCTGCCTTCCCTCCTGCCCTCCCTCCTGCCCTCCCTCCTGCCCTCCCTCCTGCCCTCCCTCCTGCCCTCCCCCTGCCCTCCCCCCTGCCCTCCCCCCTGCCCTCCCTCCTGCCCTCCCTCCTGCCCTCCCTCCTGCCCTCCCTCCTGCCTTCCCTCCTGCCCTCCCTCCTGCCTTCCCTCCTGCCCTCCCTCCTGCCCTCCCTCCTGTCCTCTTTCCTGCCCTCTCTCCTGCCCTCTCTCCTGCCCTCTCTCCTGCCCTCTCTCCTGCCCTCTCTCCTGCCCTCTCTCCTGCCCTCTCTCCTGCCCTCTCTCCTGCCCTCCCTCCTGCCCTCCCTCCTGCCCTCCCTCCTGCCCTCCTGCCCCCCTCCTGCCCTCCCTCCTGCCCTCCTGCCCTCCCTCCTGCCCTCCTGCCCTCCTGCCTCCTGCCCTCCTGCCCTCCCTCCTGCCCTCCTGCCCTCCCTCCTGCCCTCCTGCCCTCCCTCCTGCCCTCCCTCCTGCCCTCCTGCCCTCCCTCCTGCCCTCCCTCCTGCCCTCCCTCCTGCCCTCCCTCCTGCCCTCCCTCCTGCCCTCCCTCCTGCCCTCCTGCCCTCCTCCTTCCCCTCCTGCCCTCCTGCCCTCCTCTCTGCCCTCCTGCCCTCCTACCCTCCCTCCTGCCCTCCTGCCCTCCGGCCCTCCCTCCTTCCCTCCTGCCCTCCCTCCTGCCCTCCATCCTGCCCTCCTGCCCTCCTCCCCTGCCCTCCTGCCCTCCTGCCCTCCCTCCTGCCCTCCTGCCCTCCATCCTGCCCTCCTGCCCTCCTGCCCTCCCTCCTGCCCTCCTGCCCTCCCTCATGCCCTCCTTCCTCCTTCCCTCCCTCCTGCCCTCCTGCCCTCCCTCCTGCCCTCCTGCCCTCCCTCCTGCCCTCCTGCCCTCCCTCCTGCCCTCCTGCCCTCCCTCCTGCCCTCCTGCCATCCGCCCTCCCTCCTTCCCTCCTGCCCTCCCTCCTGCCCTCCCTCCTGCCCTTTGCCCTCCCTCCTGCCCTCCTGCCCTCCTGCCCTCCCTCCTGCCCTCCTGCCCTCCCTCCTGCCCTCCTGCCCTCCTGCCCTCCCTCCTGCCCTCCTGCCCTCCTGCCCTCCCTCCTGCCCTCCTGCCCTCCCTCATGCCCTCCTGCCTTCCTTCCCTCCCTCCTGCCCTCCTGCCCTCCCTCCTGCCCTCCTGCCCTCCCTCCTGCCCTCCTGCCCTTCCTCCTGCCCTCCTGCCCTCCCTCCTGCCCTCCTGCCCTCCCCTCCTGCCCTCCTGCCCTCCCTCCTGCCCTCCTGCCTCTCCCTCCTGTTCTCCTGCCCTCCTGCCCTCCCTCCTGCCCTCCTGCCCTCCTGCCCTCCTGCCCTCCTGCCCTCCCTCCTGCCCTCCTGCCCTCCCTCCTGCCCTCCTGCCCTCCCTTCTGCCCTCCTGCCCTCCTTCCCTCCTGCCCTCCCTCCTGCCCTCCTGCCCTTCCTCATGCCCTCCTGCCTTCCTTCCCTCCCTCCTGCCCTCCTGCCCTCCCTTTTGCCCTCCTGCCCTCCCTCCTGCCCTCCTGCCCTCCCTTCTGCCCTCCTGCCCTCCTGCCCTCCCCTCCTGCCTTCCTGCCCTCCCTCCTGCCCTCCTGCCCTCCATCCTGCCCTCCTGCCCTCTCCTGCCCTCCTGCCCTCCCTCCTGCCCTCCTGCCCTCCCTCCCTCCTGCCCTCCTGCCCTTCCTCCCTCCTGCCCTCCTGCCCGCCCTCTCTCCTGCCCTCCTGCTCTCCTGCCCGCCCTCCCTCCTGCCCTCCTGCCCACCCTCCTGCCCTCCTGCCCGCCCTCCCTCCTGCCCTCCCTCCCTCCTTCCCTCCTGCCCTCCCTCCTGCCGCCCTCCCCTCCTGCCCTCCTGCCCACCCTCCTGCCCTCCTGCCCGCCCTCCCTCCTGCCCTCCTGCCCTCCTTCCCGCCCTCCCTCCTGCCCTCCCTCCCTGCCCGCCCTCCCTCCTGCCCTCCCTCCCTCCTTCCCTCCTGCCCTCCCTCCTGCCCGCCCTCCCTCCTGCCCTCCTGCCCACCCTCCTGCCCTCCTGCCCGCCCTCCCTCCTGCCCTCCTGCCCTCCTGCCCGCCCTCCCTCCTGCCCTCCTGCCCTCCTGCCCGGCCTCCCTCCTGCCCTCCTGCCCGCCCTCCCTCCTGCCCGCCCTCCCTCCTGCCCTCCTGCCCTCCTGCCCTCCTGCCCCTCCCTCCTGCCCTCCTGCCCGCCCTCCCTCCTTCCCTCCTGCCCTCCTGCCCGCCCTCCCTCCTGCCCTCCTGCCCTCCCGCCCGCCCTCCCTCCTGCTCTCCCTTCCGTCCGCCCGTCCGCCCGCCCGCTCGTCCGCCCGTCCGCCCGCCCGCTCGTCCGCCCTCCCGTCCGCCCGCCCCTCGTCCGCCCGTCCGTTTTTTAATACTGGTCAGAGCCAAGAAAATATTGGAATTCTTCTGTATAAAGCTTTACCTCTCACAACACAAAAATAATATATATATATATATATATATATAATATATATATATATATAATATATATATATATATATATATATATATATATATATATATATATATATATATATATATATAAAATAAGGGAGGTACCACCTCTAGAACTGTCCTGGGGACCCTCATCCTCAGAGAAAAGAATAAACTTGCTTCAGGGAAAGCTCAAGGTTCTCCCTGAAGCTGTTTGAGAATTTTCTCCTACCACCCCCTATATTTCAAGTATGTTTTATTTAAAGACAAAACACATTGGCCAAACATTCACAAAAATACAACAGAAAGTAAAACAACATAGGTAACTCAGAGCTACATCTCGAATACTTCGTCCAGCTCCCCGGCGGTGGGCTGCGTGCCCAGAATGCTGCAGCCATTTCCTCTCTGGATCGCAACACTGAGTCTCTGAAAGAGGAAGCTGGTCGCCCTGTGGTCCTTGGTTTCTATGATGAGCTTTTCACCCAGCTCTTTGAGGAACTTTAGAGTACACTTGCCCCATGCTCCAAGGATCTCCGACCCTATTGGAATGAAGTTATAGCAAGGGGGAAGGTCTTCATATTTTCGGTTCTGGGTCTCCCTGTGGCTGGCAGCTCCACCCCCTTCCACTACGGAGTATGGCAAGTAGGTGTCTGCCAATGTGGCAGCACAGGTGTAGTCCCAGGCAATCTGCTTTCCATCCTTCCAGGGTAGCATAGTGGCTCCATCAGGACACTTTTGACTTCCATCAGACCTCTGTACTTGGGGTTCCCGTTGAGCTGGGCAACGGGCTGTGGCGAGGCTTCTTTTTATGATGTCATTGACCTCCTCATGTCTGGCATAATTCCCTTCTGCTGTGTGACACACGAGACCATGAAGACCGAATTGATCAGCTGTCGCCCTGCCGCAAATACACCTATGTTCGGTGAGGATGGGGGCGGCTAGGCGAAGGGCAACACCAATCCGAATGGCCTGTGGGTCTAGTCGAGTGCCCAAGGAGGAATTGGGAACAGCTAACAGGAAATCTCCTGAGTGTGGTGCCTTCACTGCCAGGAGACGAGCTTTGTCCTTTCCTGAAGCATGGAGAGCACTGTGTTGGCGATTTTTTCCATGATCGGTTTGTCCCAGTGGGACTGTTTGTGCTCTTTTGGAGGAGCTGGTCTACTGTTTTATATATATAATATATATATATATATATATATATATATATATATAATATATATATATAATATATATATATATATATATATATATATGTATGTATGTTATGTATGTATATATAATTATTGAGTAGGATACATCTTAAAACTGAAGTAATTTGAAGAACTGTATCGAACAATATATATGAAAATATTGAAGAAGAAATACAGTAATTTTTTGTATTAAAGTTGAGATGTTTTAAGTGAAGGAGGCGACCAGGACCAGACTGTGGTGTGTGTTAGCACAAGTGTTCTTCCTCTCTTCTTCCTCCTCCTCCTCCTCCTCCTCCTCCTCCTCCTCTTCCTCCTACTGTTTCTCTTCTTTCTCTTCCTCCTCCTCTAGGTTCTCCCTATTGCTCCTTAATCATCCACTTCTGTCCATCTTCTTTTACTCTTCCTAACCTTTCTCATTCTTCTTCCTCCCTACTCTCCCACTTCTCTTTCCTTCCTTTGTCGTTATTCCTCGCCAACTCCCTCCTGCCTCCGCCCCTCCCTCCACCCCTCCCTCCACCCCTCCCGCCTCCCTCCCCCTCCCCTCCCTCCACCCCTCCCTCCACCCCTCCCTCAACCCCTCCCCCCTCCCCTCCCTCCACCCCTCCCCCGTCCCTCTCTCCACAATGGTTGTAAAGCATCTCTCAGCCACAGTCTATCATAACATAATATTGATACTTGTTAGAGATACTCACTGCTAATTCACTGCCTCCTGTCTGCCCATTATATATATATATATATATATATATATATATATATATATATATATATATATATATATATATATATATATATATATATATATATATATATATATATATATATATATATATTATCAAGTCGGCCGTCTCCCACCGAGGCAGGGTGACCAAAAAAGAAAGAAAATCCCCGAAAACAAAATACTTTCATCATCATTCAACACTTTCACCACACTCACACATAATCACTGTTTTTGCAGAGGTGCTCAGAATACAACAGTTTAAAAGCATATATGTATAAAGATACACAACATATCCCTCCAAACTGCCAATATCCCAAACCCCTCCTTTAAAGTGCAGGCATTGTACTTCCCATTTCCAGGACTCAAGTCCGGTTATATAAAAATAACCGGTTTCCCTGAATCCCTTCACTAAATATTACCCTGCTCACACTCCAACAGATCGTCAGGTCCCAAATACCATTCGTCTCCATTTACTCCTATCGAACACGCTCATGCACGCCTGCTGGAAGTCCAAGCCCCTCGCCCACAAAACCTCCCTTACCCCTTCTTTCCAACCTTTTCGAGGACGACCCCTACCCCACCTTCCTTTCCCTACAGATTTAAATGCTCTCCATGTCATTCTACTTTGATTCATTCTCCCTAAATGACCAAACCACCTCAACAACCCCTCTTCATCCCTCTGACTAATACTTTTATTAACTCCACACCTTCTCATAATTTCCACACTCCGAATTTTCTGCATAATATTTACACCACACATTGCCATTAGACAGGGCATCTCCACTGCCTCCAACAGCCTCCTCGCTGCCGCATTCACAACCCAAGCTTCACACCCATATAAGAGTGTTGGTACTACTATACTTTCATACATTCCCTTCTTTGCCTCCGTAGATAACGTTTTTTGTCTCCACATATACCTCAACGCACCACTCACCTTTTTTCCCTCATCAATTCTATGATTAATCTCATTCTTCATAAATCCATCCGCCGACACGTCAACTCCCAAATATCTGAAAACATTCACTTCTTCCATACTCCTCCTCCCCAATTTGATATCCAATTTTTCTTTATCTAAATCATTTGATACCCTCATCACCTTACTCTTTTCTGTGTTCACTGCGCTGTATAGCCCTTGTGGCTTAGCGCTTCTTTTTTATTATAATAATAATGTGTTCACTGTCAACTTCCTACCTTTACACACATTCCCAAACTCATCCACTAACCTTTCCAATTTTTCTTTAGAATCTCCCATAAGCACAGTATCATCAGCAAAAAGTAACTGTGTCAATTCCCATTTTGTATTTGATTCCCCATAATTTAATCCCACCCCTCTCCCGAACACTCTAGCATTTACTTCTTTTACAATCCCATCTATAAATATATTAAACAACCATGGTGACATAACACAGCCCTGTCTAAGACCTACTTTTACTGGGAAGTAGTCTCCCTCTCTTCTACACACCCTAACCTGAGCCTCACTGTCCTCATAAAAACTCTTTACAGCATTTAATAACTTACCACCTATTCCATATACTTGCAACATCTGCCACATTGCTCCTCTATCCACTCTATCATATGCCTTTTCTGAATCCATAAATGCAATAAAAACTTCCCTACCTTTATCTAAATACTGTTCACATATATACTTCAATGTAAACACTTGATCTACACATCCCCTACCCACTCTAAAACCTCCTTGCTCATCCGCAATCCTACATTCTGTCTTATCGCTAATTCTTTCAATTATAACCCTACCGTACACTTTTCCTGGTATACTCAGTAAACTTATTCCTTATAATTTTTACAATCTCTTTTGCCCCCTTTTCCCCTTTATTAAAGGGACTATACATGCTCTCTGCCAATCCCTAGGTACTTCCCCTCTTTCATACATTTATTAAACAAAAAATTTACAACCACTCCAACACTAAAATTCTCCCAGCTTTTAACATTTCTTTTCATGATCCCGTCAGTTTCAGCTGCTTTACCTCCTTTCATTCTACGTAATGCCTCACGCACCTCCTCCACACCCCACATCCTGCTTTTCTTCACTCCTAAAAAATGATATACCTCCCTGGTCAGTGCATGAAAATTTCCCCTCCCTTTCTTCGTCGACATTTGAGAGTTCCTCAAATATTCTCGCCCTCTACTCAAAAACCCCCATCTCCCCCTCTAATATATCTCCCCAAAAAAAAAATATAATATATATATTTTATATATATATATATATATTAAATATATATATATATATATATAATATATATATATATATATATATAATAATATTATATATAATGGGAACCACATTGGAGAGAGTGATTGTGGACGTTTGTTATTGTGTCACTGAGATATTGTGATGTTGTCAGCACCATGGAACTGTATGGTGTCTTTCTGCTGATGTTATGTTGTGTTAAACTTCTATAATAGCTTCATCATATGTCTTGTTGTGTTAATGTTCTCTAACTTGTGCTGGTGTATTCTCACTACAGCTCCTTCACGCAGCTTTCTGCTGTCTTCTCTGAAGACTTCTTGTAATCTTTTGTTGAAGCTTTTTGAATATTTGTGTCACTCTGTCAGCGTCCTTCCTTCCCTCCCTCCCTCCCTCTCTCCCGCCATTCCTCCATCCCTCTCTCCCGCCTTCTCCCTCCCTCCCTCCTTCAGTCTTGTCACTTATGTGGCACTGAGGTAACTCTGGTTCAGCTCTGACTTTTTATTTTCTGTCATTTTAGAATTGTGTTTTGGGTTTCTTATCCTGTCGTATTCGTTCTTATCTCTCAGTCTTGTTTCTCCTTATCCTTCATTGTTATCCTCTATGCACTCTTGCATCTTTCCTTGGCTTCTCCTTACACTTAGATGAACCATAACTTCTCTCCGTTTTTCTCTTATTTCTTTTCCTCATCCTTGGTATGACTTTCTCTCTGCCTTTTAACACTTTCTCTTTATTATCTTCATCATAGCTTCCCCTTCTGTAATCTCATTCTCTGTTATTTGGCCTCTTACTTTTCTACCAGATCCTCAAAACCCGGTGGTTCCATATAGTTGATTTCATCTCTGTCATATTCGTTTTGTGTGAGAAGCAGATCAAGACTTGCTGGTTCATCTCTCACTCTTGTTGTTCCATTCACCTGTTAACTCAGAAAATTCCTCACTGCTGCTTCCATTACTTTTGCTCTCCATGTCTCTGGTCCTCCATGCAGAGACATAGTCAACTCGGCTTCAGGGACTAGGCTCATTGTCGGGTCACTTCTCCCTCCCTTCCCCTAGGACAAAATTCCCCTGAGAGAAAGTCCTCCGTAGGGTAAAAAGTCTTCATTTTGTTGATAAGTAATCTTGCTTCTGAGAATTAGTTTCATTGAAGCAAAAACTTCGGGTAGCATTAAAAATATGCTTGAGAAGTGTATGAGTGAGTGCGAGTGGAAGTTAGACCTGCCTAGCATGGGCTAGTAGGCTTACTGCAGTGTGACTATGATAATGGTACACAGTACCGAAAAGTTGATAAGAAAGACACATATGCAACATTTTGGTATCTTTATTCCGAAACTTTTCGCCTACACAGTAGACTTCTTCAGTCGAGTACAGAGGAGGCAGCAGAAGCAGAAGAGATGTAAAGACGATGTAATCAATCCATCACCCTCGAAGACGTAGTTTTGAGGTGGTCAGTCCCTCAGCCTGGAGAGCAGTTCCGCTACATATTCTGGTAAATTGTGAAGCTAAAGCAACAGTATGGAGACAGATACTGTCAAAGGTGAGGCTCAGAAAGTCTTGACTGCAGTTCTCCATTCTTCTTCTTTTGTTCTACAATCTGCTATAGCCTGGGTCGTCCCTAGAAGGTGCAGGCTTCGACGAAATAGCTCTGCTCTTCCAGTTTCCTCCCTGACTGTGATAATTACTTCCATGGGAGTCCCCTGGCCGAGTCACCAACTGGAAAAGACCCGGGCCGGGACAACACCGGCGAACCTACTACTGTACTGGGATTCCCAGTTTCCCCAGTCTTCTTATAGTTGAAATATCCTCGTCCATGGACGTTATCTTCATTTCGGTTAGGTAAGATTTGTCAGGAAACAGGACAAGTGTTTCCTGACGCAAGTCTTAGTCATATGATGACCCACCACAGGAGATTTTGGTCATCTGACCGAGACCTTAAGCTGGCTTACCGGTCCACCCCTTTAAAAATTATGGTCATAATTATAAGCATTTCATATTATATCTTGGCTTCGTTAGGTTATATCTGTCAGTTTATATTATGTGAACGGTTGTTCTGTTATTCTGGTCCTACTTCTCTCTTGGTCTTCTGTTATTTGGTGTGGATTATATAAGACTGTCGCTATTATCTAGATAAATGGTCTCGAAAACCTACAAGTTGATAAATTAGACACATTTGCAACTCTTGGGTATCTTGTGGAAACGTTTCGCCACACACTGGCTTCATCAGTCCAGTACAAAGAAAAATCGTTGAAGATCAGAAAGTCTTTGAGGTAATCAGTCCCTCGGCCTGGCGTCGATGTCACTATTATATTTTGGGTTTTCATCTTCCAGGTGTGGCCTCGTGTTCCTGTGGCCCACCTGTCAAACAATCACCCTGTTTCACTATTTTGTACGGTATTATATATCCCCTAGTCTTCCTGTCCTCTTGTGTCATCAGGCTGAGTTCACTTAACCTTTCCTCATAGGACACATCCCCTAGCTCTGGGACTAGTCTCGTTGCAAACCTTTGCACTTTCTCCAGTTTCTTGACGTACTTGACCGGGTGAGGGTTAAATACTGGTGATGCCTGATGTGTGTGTGTGTGTGTGTGTGTGTGTGTGTGTGTGTGTGTGTGTGTACTCACCTATTTGTACTCACCTATTTGTGGTTGCAGGGGTCGAGTCACAGCTCCTGGCCCCGCCTCTTCGCTGATTGCTACTAGGTCCTCTCTCTCCCTGCCCCATGAGCTCTATCATACCTCGCCTTAAAACTATGTATGGTTCCCGCCTCCACTACGACACTTTCTAGGCTATTCCACGGCCTGACTACTCTGTGACTGAAGAAATACTTCCTAACATCCCTTTGATTCATCTGAGTCTTCAACTTCCAGTTGTGACCTCTTGTGTCTGTGTCCCATCTCTGGAACATCCCGTCTTTGTCCACCTTGTCTATTCCGCGCAGTATTTTATATGTCGTTATCATGTCTCCCCTGACCCTCCTGTCCTCCAGTGTTGTCAGGCGTGTGTGTGTGTGTGTGTGTGTGTGTGTGTGTGTGTGTGTTTTCTCATCTCCATTTACTAATCATTTCCTCTAAAACCTACGAAACTTCCATTTTCTATTTTTCCACCTGGTTGTCTTGATGGTCCAACCATCAGTAGTGTTGCCAGCGTCAGTGTTGTGTACGGTTGTCTTGATGGTCCATCAGTAGTGTTGCCAGCGTCAGTGTTGTGTGCGGTTGTCTTGATGGTCCAACCATCAGTAGTGTTGCCAGCGTCAGTGTTGTGTGTGGTTGTCTTGATGGTCCAACCATCAGTAGTGTTGCCAGCGTCAGTGTTGTGTGCGGTTGTCTTGATGGTCCAACCATCAGTAGTGTTGCCAGCGTCAGTGTTGTGTGCGGTTGTCTTGATGGTCCAACCATCAGTAGTGTTGCCAGCGTCAGTGTTGTGTGCGGTTGTCTTGATGGTCCAACCATCAGTAGTGTTGCCAGCGTCAGTGTTGTGTGTGGTTGTCTTGATGGTCCAACCATCAGTAGTGTTGCCAGCGTCAGTGTTGTGTGTGGTTGTCTTGATGGTCCAACCATCAGTAGTGTTGCCAGCGTCAGTGTTGTGTGCGGTTGTCTTGATGGTCCAACCATCAGTAGTGTTGCCAGCGTCAGTGTTGTGTGTGGTTGTCTTGATGGTCCAACCATCAGTAGTGTTGCCAGCGTCAGTGTTGTGTGTGGTTGCAGTGATGGTTGCTGCCAGAGCCCAGAGATGGTCTTGCTTTTATGTCACAGATAAGTAAGGACCTCATTTGACTGGTGTTCTCACTGCCCCAGCGACAGATTTCTTTGACTTAAGCAATAAAACAACCAACTACTCTACTGACGTCGTATATCGAATTGTAATCAGAAATACAATAGAAACAGTATCGCTGCCAGTGTTGCGCACTGCTAGTGTTGCTCGCTGCTAGTGTTGCTCGCTGCTAGTGTTGCTCACTGCTAGTGTTGCTCGCTGCTAGTGTTGCTCACTGCTAGTGTTGCTCACTGCTAGTGTTGCTCGCTGCTAGTGTTACTCACTGCTAGTGTTGCTCACTGCTAGTGTTGCTCACTGCTAGTGTTGCTCACTGCTAGTGTTGCTCACTGCTAGTGTTGCTCGCTGCTAGTGTTGCTCACTGCTATGTTGCTCACTGCTAGTGTTGCTCGCTGCTAGTGTTGCTCACTGCTAGTGTTGCTCACTGCTAGTGTTGCTCGCTGCTAGTGTTGCTCACTGCTAGTGTTGCTCACTGCTAGTGTTGCTCACTGCTAGTGTTGCTCACTGCTAGTGTTGCTCACTGCTAGTGTTGCTCGCTGCTAGTGTTGCTCACTGGTAGTTTTGCTCACTGCTAGTGTTGCTCGCTGCTAGTGTTGCTCACTGCTAGCGTTGCTCACTGCTAGTGTTGCTCGCTGCTAGTGTTGCTCGCTGCTAGTGTGTCTCGCTGCTAGTGTTGCTCACTGCTAGTGTTGCTCACTGCTAGTGTTGCTCGCTGCTAGTGTTGCTCACTGCTAGTGTTGCTCGCTGCTAGTGTTGCTCGCTGCTAGTGTGTCTCGCTGCTAGTATTGGTCACTGCGAGTGTTGCTCGCTGCTAGTGTTGCTCACTGCTAGTGTTGCTCACTGCTAGTGTTGCTCACTGCTAGTGCTGCTCACTGCTAGTGTTGCTCACTGCTAGTGTTGCTCACTACTAGTGTTGCTCGCTGCTAGTGTTGCTCGCTGCTAGTGTTGCTCACTTCTAGTGTTGCTCACTGCTAGTGTTGCTCACTGCTAGTGTTGCTCACTGCTAGTGTTGCTCACTGTTAGTATTGCTCGCTGCTAGTGTTGCTCACTGCTAGTGTTGCTCACTTCTAGTGTTCCTCACTACTAGTGTTGCTCACTACTAGTGTTGCTCACTGCTAGTGTTGCTCACTGCTAGTGTTGCTCACTGCTAGTGTTGCTCGCTGCTAGTGTTGCTCACTGCTAGTGTTGCTTCCTGCTAGTGTTGCTCACTGCTAGTGTTGCTCACTGCTAGTGTTGCTCACTGCTAGTGTTGCTCTACTAGTGTTGCTCACTGCTAGTGTTGTTCGCTGCTAGTGTTGCTCGCTGCTAGTGTTGCTCGCTGCTAGTGTTGCTCGCTGCTAGTGTTGCTCACTGCTAGTGTTGCTCACTGCTAGTATTGCTCGCTGCTAGTGTTGCTCGCTGCTAGTGTTGCTCGCTGCTAGTGTTGCTCACTGCTAGTGTTGCTCACTGCTAGTGTTGCTCACTGCTAGTGTTGCTCACTGCTAGTGTTGCTCACTGCTAGTGTTGCTCACTACTAGTGTTGCTCACTGCTAGTGTTGCTCACTGCTAGTGTTGCACGCTGCTAGTGTTGCTCGCTGCTAGTGTTGCTCACTGCTTGTGTTGCTCACTACTAGTGTTGCTCACTGCTAGTGTTGCTCACTGCTAGTGTTGCTCACCGCTAGTGTTGCTCACTGCTAGTGTTGCTCACTGCTAGTGTTGCTCGTTGCTAGTGTTGCTCCCTGCTAGTTTTGCTCACTGCTAGTGTTCCTCACTGCTAGTGTTGCTCACTGCTAGTGTTGCTCGCTGCTAGTGTTGCTCGCTGCTAGTGTTGCTCGCTGCTAGTGTTGCTCACTGCTAGTGTTGCTCACTGCTAGTGTTGCTCACTGCTAGTATTGCTCGCTGCTAGTGTTGCTCACTGCTAGTGTTGCTCACTTCTAGTGTTGCTCACTACTAGTTTTGCTCACTGCTAGTGTTGCTCGCTGCTAGTGTTGCTCACTGCTAATGTTGCTCACTGCTAGTGTTGCTCGCTGCTAGTGTTGTTCACTGCTAGTGTTGCTCACTGCTAGTGTTGTTCACTGCTAGTGTTGCTCACTGCTAGTGTTGCTCACTGCTAGTGTTGCTCACTACTAGTGTTGCTCACTGCTAGTGTTGCTCACTGCTAGTGTTGCTCGCTGCTAGTGTTGTTCACTGCTTGTGTTGCTCGCTGCTAGTGTTGCTCGCTGCTAGTGTTGCTCACTGCTAGTGTTACTCACTGCTAGTGTTGCTAGCTGCTAGTATTGCTCACTGCTAGTGTTGCTCACTACTAGTGTTGCCCACTGCTAGTGTTGCTCGCTGCTAGTGTTGCTCGCTGCTAGTGTTGGTCACTGCTAGTGTTGCTCACTGTTAGTGTTGCTCGCTGCTAGTGTTGCTCGCTGCTAGTGTTGCTCACTGCTAGGTTTGCTCACTGTTAGTGTTGCTCGCTGCTAGTGTTGCTCGCTGCTAGTGTTGCTCACTGCTAGGTTTGCTCACTGCTAGTGTTGTTGCTAGTGTTGCTCGCTGCTAGTGTTGCTCGCTGCTAGTGTTGCTCGCTGCTAGTGTTGCTCACTGCTAGTGTTGCTCACTGCTTGTGTTGCTCGCTGCTAGTGTTGCTCGCTGCTAGTGTTGCTCACTGCTAGTGTTGCTCACTGCTAGTGTTGCTCGCTGCTAGTGTTGTTCACTGCTAGTGTTGCACGCTGCTAGTGTTGCTCGCTGCTAGTGTTGCTCACTGCTAGTGTTGCTCACTGCTAGTGTTGCTCACTGCTAGTGTTGTTCACTGCTAGTGTTGTTCACTGCTAGTGTTGCTCACTGCTAGTGTTGCTCACTGCTAGTGTTGTTCACTGCTAGTGTTGTTCACTGCTAGTGTTGCACGCTGCTAGTGTTGCTCGCTGCTAGTGTTGTTCACTGCTAGTGTTGCACGCTGCTAGTGTTGCTCACTGCTAGTGTTGCTCACTGCTAGTGTTGTTCACTGCTAGTGTTGTTCACTGCTAGTGTTGCTCACTGCTAGTGTTGCTCACTGCTAGTGTTGTTCACTGCTAGTGTTGTTCACTGCTAGTGTTGCACGTTGCTAGTGTTGCTCGCTGCTAGTGTTGTTCACTGCTAGTGTTGCACGCTGCTAGTGTTGCTCGCTGCTAGTGTTGCTCGCTGCTGAACCCGACTATAAATACTTCCGTACCCCAGGTAGATCTGTGTGTGACTTGAAAAAGCCCACTGTGTGGGCGAAACGTTGTCAATAAAGGATCACATTAAACTGCATATGTGTTTATGTTTCCAGCATGTATAGTGTTCAGAAAACTGTCATACTGATAGCTCTCTTCGTTACCCCAGTCAACAGATGATAAGTGTTCTCTGAACCCATTGTAATCTGCTAAGCGAAAATCTGGAACTGTTACTGAGTTGTCCCTACTATCATACTTCCATTCTATGCTAAAGGTAATTGATCTGTGATCGCTTGTGCCAAGTTCCTCATTAATTTCTAAATTATTAACAAGGGTTTCCTTGTTCGCCAGAACCAAATCAAGCAGGTTATTTCCCCTTGTAGGTTCTGTCACAAACTGCTTCAAAAAACATTCCTGAACTACTTCTAAGAAGTCATTTGATTCTAAATTCCCAGTCAAGAAATTCCAATCAATATGACTAAAGTTAAAGTCCCCTAGAATTACTACATTATCGTGCCTTGTGGCCCTAACAATTTCCTCCCACAGTAATTTCCCTTGATCCCTATCTAAACCATACCCCCGGCCGGGATTGAACCCGCGGTCATAGAGTCTCAAAACTCCAGCCCGTCGCGCTAACCACTGGACCAGCTAGCCACAATAAGATTCATCCACGCTAGCTGGAGATTCGTCTGTAAAAACTTGCATTTGTGGTCACAGCGGTGCCTGTGCTAACCTTCCTATGGTGTAGAAATATACCTAGTTGGATGAATCTTATTGTGGCTAGCTGGTCTAGTGGTTAGCGCGACGGGCTGGAGTTTTGAGACTCTATGACCGCGGGTTCAATCCCGGCCGGGGGTATGGTTTATTTGCAATCGTGTCATTACGATTTCTTAAGTCATCCCTATCTAAGTTTGGGGGACGGTATATCACTCCTAGAATCAATTTTTTATGCCCCTCTGAAAATTCTATCCAGACAGACTCTGTATGTGTTACCTCAGACTTAATACCAGTTTTTATGTGCAACAGTTCAAGTGATCTCGGACATACAGTGCCACCCCACCTCCCTTACCGATATTTCTATCTACTTGGAACAATTTAAAACCCTGAATGTAACATTCCGAAGGCATGTCCCGACTTTTGGAATTAAACCATGTCTCAGTGATTGCAAATACATCAATGTTACCTGCACTAGCAACTAATCTCAACTCATCCATCTTATTCCTAGCACTACGGCAATTAGCATAATATAATTTTAAAGACCCTCCTTTCTCTTTACCCTTCCTGCTCATATCTGTTTTTTCACTAAACCTATTACTGTCCTTGTCGCCTAGTGCCATTGGCTTTCCAATATCCACCTCATTCTGCCTATTACTAGTTCCCCTAGAACTCATAGTATTACTACACTGGGACTTCACTGTATACACGCCAAAACCCATGCCACAATCCATTCGTAGTTTAAAGACCTAACAGCTCCCTCCATTGCAGTTGCCAGTGCCCCCACCCCAGGCCATAAAAGAGGTCCCAGTTGTCAATGAATGTTACCGCATTTTCCTTACAGTATTTGTCCAGCCAGCAATTGACACCAATTGCCCTGGACAACCATTCGTTTCCAACTCCTCTCCTTGGCAAAATACCACATATGACAGGGTTCCCACCCTTCTTCCTAATTATCTCTATTGCTGACCTATACCTGCTAATCAGGTCCTCACTCCTACGTCTGCCAACATCGTTGCCTCTCGCAATGAGGCAGATAATAGGATTGCTCCCATTACCTCTCATGATGCTCACTGCTAGTGTTGCTCACTGCTAGTGTTGCTCGCTGCTAGCGTTGCTCACTGCTAGTACTGCTCGCTGCTAGAGTTTCTTAAGGCTGGAGTTAGAAATGTGATTTTAAAAACATATGAAATATATGTGTTTTAAATTGTTGTTTTGCAAGACTGGAGAGTTGTGGGTGTTTAACACAGGTTGTGGGTGTTTAACACAGGTTGTGGGTGTTTAACACAGGTTGTGGGTGTTTAACACAGGTTGTGGGTGTTTAACATAGGTTGTGGGTGTTTAACACAGGTTGTGGGTGTTTAACACAGGTTGTGGGTGTTTAACACAGGTTGTGGGTGTTTAACACAGGTTGTGGGTGTTTAACACAGGTTGTGGGTGTTTCACACAGGTTGTGGGTGTTTTACACAGGTTGTGGGTGTTTAACACAGGTTGTGGGTGTTTAACACAGGTTGTGGGTGTTTAACACAGGTTGTGGGTGTTTAACACAGGTTGTGGGTGTTTAACACAGGTTGTGGGTGTTTAACACAGGTTGTGGGTGTTTAAACACAGGTTGTGGGTGTTTAACACAGGTTGTGGGTGTTTAACACAGGTTGTGGGTGTTTAACACAGGTTGTGGGTGTTTAACACAGGTTGTGGGTGTTTTACACAGGTTGTGGGTGTTTTACACAGGTTGTGGGTGTTTAACACAGGTTGTGGGTGTTTAACACAGGTTGTGGGTGTTTAACACAGGTTGTGGGTGTTTAACACAGGTTGTGGGTGTTTAACACAGGTTGTGGGTGTTTAACACAGGTTGTGGGTGTTTAAAACAGGTTGCGGGTGTTTAACACAGGTTGCGGGTGTTTAACACAGGTTGCGGGTGTTTAACACAGGTTGTGGGTGTTTAACACAGGTTGTGGGTGTTTAACACAGGTTGTGGGTGTTTAACACAGGTTGTGAGTGTTTAACACAGGTTGTGGGTGTTTAACACAGGTTGTGGGTGTTTAACACAGGTTGTGGGTGTTTAACACAGGTTGCGGGTGTTTAACACAGGTTGCGGGTGTTTAACACAGGTTGCGGGTGTTTAACACAGGTTGCGGGTGTTTAACACAGGTTGTGGGTGTTTAACACAGGTTGCGGGTGTTTAACACAGGTTGCGGGTGTTTAACACAGGTTGCGGGTGTTTAACACAGGTTGCGGGTGTTTAACACAGGTTGTGGGTGTTTAACACAGGTTGCGGGTGTTTAACACAGGTTGCGGGTGTTTAACACAGGTTGCGGGTGTTTAACACAGGTTGCGGGTGTTTAAAACAGGTTGTGGGAGTTTAACACAGGCTGTGGGTGTTTAACACAGGTTGTGGGTGTTTAACACAGGTTGCGGGTGTTTAACACAGGTTGCGGGTGTTTAACACAGGTTGCGGGTGTTTAACACAGGTTGCGGGTGTTTAACACAGGTTGCGGGTGTTTAACACAGGTTGTGGGTGTTTAACACAGGTTGCGGGTGTTTAACACAGGTTGTGGGTGTTTAACACAGGTTGCGGGTGTTTAACACAGGTTGTGGGTGTTTAACACAGGTTGCGGGTGTTTAACACAGGTTGTGGGTGTTTAACACAGGTTGCGGGTGTTTAAACACAGGTTGTGGGTGTTTAACACAGGTTGCGGGTGTTTAACACAGGTTGTGGGTGTTTAACACAGGTTGCGGGTGTTTAACACAGGTTGTGGGTGTTTAACACAGGTTGCGGGGTTTAACACAGGTTGTGGGTGTTTAACACAGGTTGTGGGTGTTTTAACACAGGTTGTGGGTGTTTAACACAGGTTGTGGGTGTTTAACACAGGTTGTGGGTGTTTAACACAGGTTGTGGGTGTTTAACACAGGTTGCGGGTGTTTACACAGGTTGTGGTGTTTAACACAGGTTGTGGGTGTTTAACACAGGTTGTGGGTGTTTTAACACAGGTTGCGGGTGTTTAACACAGGTTGTGGGTGTTTAACACAGGTTGTGGGTGTTTAACACAGGTTGTGGGTGTTTAACACAGGTTGTGGGTGTTTAACACAGGTTGTGGGTGTTTAACACAGGTTGTGGGTGTTTAACACAGGTTGCGGGTGTTTAACACAGGTTGTGGGTGTTTAACACAGGTTGTGGGTGTTTAACACAGGTTGCGGGTGTTTTAACACAGGTTGTGGGGTGTTTAACACAGGTTGTGGGTGTTTAACACAGGTTGTGGGTGTTTAACACAGGTTGTGGGTGTTTAACACAGGTTGTGGGTGTTTAACACAGGTTGCGGGTGTTTAACACAGGTTGTGGGTGTTTAACACAGGTTGTGGGTGTTTAACACAGGTTGTGGGTGTTTAACACAGGTTGTGGGTGTTTAACACAGGTTGTGGGTGTTTAACACAGGTTGTGGGTGTTTAACACAGGTTGTGGGTGTTTAACACTGGTTGTGGGTGTTTAACACAGGTTGTGGGTGTTTAACACAGGTTGTGGGTGTTTAACACAGGTTGTGGGTGTTTAACACAGGTTGTGGGTGTTTAACACAGTAATAACTTGGTAATAACCAATATTCCCAGATGTATTGTTTTGTAGATGTTTTGTTTTATACACAATGACATGTGCGCATATATACATGCACAGACACACACACACACACACACACACACACACACACACACACACACACACACACACACACACACACACACACACACACACACACATACACACACACACACACACACACTCATCGACCCAAGAGCTGGGACTTGATTCCTGCAAGAACAAATGCGTTCATTCAGTCTCTCTCTCTCTCTCTCTCTCTCTCTCTCTCTCCCTTTCCTTCCCTCCCTCCCTCTCCCTCCCATCCTACCCCCTCTCACACACAATACTGGAGAACCGATTTAAAATCCTCATTGACTACTCCAGTATTTTTTCCCTGGCTGTGAACGCTGGTGAAACAGTTGACATTAGCTGTCTATAATGTTGCAGTAAAGTGCAGCTTGCAATGTTCCGCCCAGCTACCTTCAGTGAGGCTTCTAACTCTTACATTCTCTAGCCTCAGCCGCAACACCTCTTCCTGTTTTCTTTAACAAAAAATTGCAGATCGCGTATTAGTTTTCTTTTAATTACTTTTATCGAAGACTTATCTATTTCTCTTTACCGATATTGAGCTCTGTATTATTTTCTCTCCCTTTCTCTCTCTCTCTCTCTCTCTCTCTCTCTTCTCTCTCCTCTCTCTCTTATATATATTATATATATATATAATAATATATATATATATATTATATATATATAATATTATATATATATATATATATATATATATATTATATATATATATATATATATAATGTCGTGCCGAATAGGCAGAACTTGCGATCTTGGCTTAAATAGCAACGCTCATCTTGCCATATAAGAACATAAGAAAGGAGGATCACTGCAGCAGGCCTGTTGGCCCATACCAGGCAGGTCCTTTACAATCCATCCCACTAACAAAACATTTGCCCAACCCAATTTTCAATTTGCAAGTCCCACTCAAATCCAACCCCTCTCACTCATACATTTATCCAACCTAAATTTGAAACTTCCCAAAGTCCTAGCCTGAATAACCCAACTAGGTAGACTGTTCCACTCATCAACTACCCTATTTCCAAACCAATACTTTCCTGTGTCCTTTCTAAATCTAAACTTATCTAATTTAAATCCATTACTGCTGGTTCTCTCTTGGAGAGATATCCTCAAGACCTTATTAATATCCCCTTTATTAATACCTATCTTCCACTTATACACTTCGATCAGGTCTCCCCTCATTCTTCGTCTAACAAGTGAATGTAACTTAAGAGTCTTCAATCTTTCTTCATAAGGAAGATTTCTAATGCTTTGTATTAATTTAGTCATCCTACGCTGAATGTTTTCTAACGAATTTATGTCCATTCTGTAATATGGAGACCAGAATTGAGCTGCATAATCTAGGTGAGGCCTTACTAATGATGTATAAAGCTGCAGTATGACCTCTGGACTTCTGTTGCTTACACTTCTTGATATAAATCAAGGCTGAGGGACTGATTACCTCATCTTTTGTATATAGTTCTTCTGTTTCCTTATTATGTCCAAGAATCTGTATTGATAAAGCCACTGGTTGGCGAAACGTCTACAATAAAGATAACCAGATGCTGCACAAGTGTCTTAACTTTCATCTTGTCGGTATTGTATACCTGTCTTGCACAGTAATCTATTTGCCTTATTACGTACGCTTAGGCATTGCTGTCTTGGTTTAAGGTTGCTGCTCACCATAACCCCCAAGTCCTTTTCGCAATCTGTATGGCTAAGTTCTACATTATTTAACTTATAAGTACTAGGGTTATGGACACTCCCGAGCTTCAGAACCTTGCATTTATCTACATTGAACTGCATCTGCCACTTTTCTGACCAAGAGTAGAGTTTTTCTAAATCCTCCTGACAAGTGAAAATTTGTGTATGCAATAATTTCGCCAAAATATTCTGAACCTAACGAAAAAAATATATTTCACTGTGTTTAGTATTAAATTATTGTAAACGTATTTAAAATATATTTAGTTGGGTTAGGCTAAAATAAATTGGGCTTGTTATAATAAGGTTAGGTAAGTTTTCTAAGTTACTTTTGGTGCAAAATTAAATTTTTTTACATTAACATTAATGAAAAAAATATAGCTTTAAACGTATAAGAGAAAATTTTAGAAAGGACTTAATTTTAAATGAGTTCTTGCTAATTGACCAGTTTTACATATTCGGCACGACATATATATATATATATATATATATATATATAAATTATATATATATATATATATAATATATATATATATATATATATATATATATATATATATATATATATATATATATATATATATATATATATTATTTACACCTGCTCTTAGTAACCTATACATGGAATTTTTTGAAACAAGATTGCTTAACACAATCCTCCCTAATAGAGCTAAATCGTTCAGATATATTTTGTCTTATGCCTAAGAATGTAGATATAAACCAATTCCTTGGTAAATTAAATAGCTTAGCTATTCTATAAACTTTACTGTTGAGTTTGAAGAAAATAACTCATTGCCTTTCCTAGATGTTTTATTTATTAAGGGTAACAATGATTTTAAATTTAAAATTTATAGAAAACCAACAAATAACTGTTCCTATGTCCACTATTATTCTTCCCATCAAGATAGAGTTAAACTGTCTGTTTCCTTATCAATGTTTTTGAGAGCTTTACGAATTTGTAGCCCGGAGTTCATAGATGAGGAAATATCCAAAATTTATGAAATAACTAATGATCAAAAATACCCAAGAAACGTAATTGATAAATCATTTAAAATTGCTAGAAATACTTTTTACAACCCAAAAAGGGCAACCAGCCTTATTCAACTAAAAATATGTTGGTTCTCCCTTACCATGAAAACTTGGTTGATATGCCTTCTCTTCTTATGACTTTTAATATTAAAGTTGTATTTAAAAATCTTGATACAGTAAAAAAACTTTTGATAAAGAATTCCCCCCAAAATGCTGACGGATGTGTCTATAAGATTCCTTGTAAAATTTGCGAAAAAGTTTATTACGGTCAAACTGGTAAAAGTCTCGAACTAAGATTAAAACAACATAAATATAGCATTAGAACTGGACAAGATTCCAATGCTCTATTTATTCATGTGAGAGATTTTAACCATCCAATTGATTTTCAAAAAGTTGAGAAAGTTGTATCAAGCAAGTCCATGGTCGACAGGAATATAATTGAATCTTGTTTCATAAAAAGCAGTTTTGACAATAATATGAATATTTCCTTTGGTTTATATAAATTGGATTCATTTATAATTAATAAAATTAGGTTTATTAATATTTAATAAAATTTGTGAAGAATTTAATAATACATTAAACAAATAATAAATCTTAATTCTTGGGTAGAGTACTTGGGTTGGGCAAATATTTTGTTAGTGAGATGTATGGTGAAGAACCTGCCTAGTTGGTCCAGCGGGCCTGCTGCAGTGTTCCTTCTTTCTTGTAAGTCGGGTGTCATCACGCGTCAGGTGTTGCTTTGTTGTGGGATGTGATGGTGAGATGTATATGCCTTCCTTTGATGTATTGTTTTTATAGTTCCTTGATAATGTGAGAAGTCACGAAAGCGATTATAATTTCACTATTCTTTGACAGTGGTTGCTTTGCATGTATATATATATATATATATATATATATATATATATATATATATATATATATATATATATATATATATATATATATATATATATATATATATATATAAATATATATATATATATATATATATATATATATATATATATATATATATATACATACATATATATATATGCAATAAGATCACAGTAAACAGGTGATTTCAGAATATGCAAAACAACCACTGTGAAAGAATAGAGAAATTCGAAGCGCTTTCGTGACATTCGTTCCTTGATAATGTGAGTAGTCACGAGAGCGATTGGAATTTCTCTATTCTTTCACAGTGGTTGTTTTGCATATATATGTATATATGTATATATATATATATATATATATATATATATATATTATATATATATATATATATATATATATATATATATATATATATATATTTATATATATTTGCAATAACTGCGTACGAGCGATGAAAGATACAAAAACAACCTCAGGGGGGAGTTGAGTGATAGCTGTAGGCCTTTCGTGTTTCAATCAACACATCACCAGGAACTTGCGATGCTGCATATGTTATCTGGATTTCTCACTCTATTTCTGCAACATTGATGTGTTGATTGCAAGACGAAAGACCTAGAGCTATCATTCAACTCCCCCTGTGGCTATTTTGCATCTTTTATCGCTCGTTCACTATTATTACACATACATAGAGAAAGAGAGGGAGAGAAAATATTTTACGATGATATTTTCCTGAGTATTCATTGTTCTATTATACGAAGGCAATTACATATGATTTAGGTTATTAATGGATTACATTTGTAATTAAAGCTTCAGAATGGAATAACTATTTTTAATTAATTATATTCACGATTATATTCATAATTACGTTCGTAATTATAAATGGTATATTTTGTTGAATTAATTCTTATATGGAATATAATAATTAAATAATTCAACATGGTGGACTTAGCATACATAGTCATACATAATGACGTCATAGATGTGTATATGTGTGTATGTGAGAGAGAATAAAATTTATAAAGACTTGGATAATTAACTAGTTACACAGAAGAGCAAAGAGAAGGAAGCCAGTGTATATACGAGAGGGGGGGGGGACCGGGAGTAGAACGAGAGGTAGTAGTAGTGTAATTCTTGAAGTAGTGGTAGAGGTGGTGATAGTGGTAGTAGTAATAATAGTAGTAGTGGTAGTAGTACTAAGAGTAGTAGTAGCATTAGTAATGCAACAGCGATAGAGGTGGTAATAAGGGAGTAGTGGCAGTTAGACAAGAGTCAGGAAGTGGAGTGTTAGTGAACCAATAAGAGCAGTGGTAGTAGTAAGAGTAGATATAGTATAAGAACAAGATAAAAAAGAAGAAAAGAGCACATTAGGAGAGGTAATGGTCCACGAGGGTAGGACGACAACACAGGGAGGGACTCGTGAGTCACAACTCACCTACGAAGAAGAAAGGAGAGGCAAAGAAAATATAGAAAAGGAGAAAAGGCAAAGTGAGGAGGAGGTAAAGATCGGGTCAAGTCACGAGTATTCTGAAGTTTGGAACATATGACAATGTGATAAGAAAGAAAGTCATCTACATAGACAAAGCCACGACTAAGATTCATATTAAGGAAGTTGTGTATTAGAAATGTTTCAACACGATGACGTTTCTGAAGGCTAGAAGAAGGTTAGACAGCTTAAGCAGAGGACCAGTTAATAGGTAGATTGTGGTCTCTAACATGACAGAAAAGAACATTATTAGTGTCGGTAAGTTTAATATTTCTTTGGGGATCTTTAAATCTGTCAGAAAGAAAACGACCAATTTACCTAAAGTGTTGAAGAGGACAAGAGAAGCAGGGAATGGAGTAGACTCCGGAAGCAGAAGTAGAGGTACAAACTAGATTACCATGAAAGACGTTAGATTGGCGGAAAGAAGGTTTGATGTCTAAGGAACGATGAGAGCTGTTAGGATTAGGGAGACTAGAAATATAGGTAAGGCAAAGAACAGGAAATTTCACAGGAGCACAGAGTTTAGGAGAGAAAGAAAGTCGGTTTAGCATGTGAGAAGGCAGAGTTTATGAAATCGGAATGGTAGCCCAGGCGAGAGAACCAACTGCGGAGAGTGGAAATTTCCGAGTCAAGAAACTGAGTCACAAATGTGGAGGCACTGAGGAAGACGAATAAGATACATATAATATATATATATAAATATATATAATATATATATTATATATATAAATATATATATATATATATATATATATATATATATATATATATATAATATATATGTATATATATATATATATATATATATAATATATATATATATATATGTGTGTGTGTACTCACCTAGTTCTCACCTAGTTGAGGTTGCGGGGGTCGAGTCCGAGCTCCTGCCCCGCCTCTTCACTGATCGCTACTAGTCACTCTCCTTGAACCGTGAGCTTTATCATACCTCTGCTTAAAGCTATGTATGGATCCTGCCTCCACTACATCGCTTCCCAAACTATTCCACTTACTGACTACTCTGTGGCTGAAGAAATACTTCCTAACATCCCTGTGATTCATCTGTTCTTTAGCTTCCAACTGTGTCCCCTTGTTACTGTGTCCAATCTCTGGAACATCCTTCTTTGTCCACCTTGTCAATTCCCCTCAGTATTTTGTATGCCCGTTATCATGTCCCCCCTATCTCTCCTGTCCTCCATTTTCCCCGTCATTTTGGATTTCCCTTAACCTCTCCTCGTAGGACATACCCCTTAGTCTGGACTAGTCTTTTTGGGAAAAACCTTTGCACTTTCTCTGTTTCTTACTTTGTTTGGGCTGGGGTGTGGGTTCCAAACTGGTGCCGCAAAACTCCAATAGGGCCTAACGTAGCGGGTGTACAGGCCCTTTGAACGTTTCCCTTTATTAAGATGTCGGAATGCGTTCTTTTTTTTTGCAAAGGCCCCATATGCGCAGAAAGTTTTTTTGGTTTGGGTTTGTGCCTTCAGAGATGGGGCCTGGTTTATATCACCCCAAAAACTTTTTCCTTGAGTGGGGTTTGAGTCTTTTGCCCCCCTAGACTGTACTCCGTCTGCGGCCTTCTTTCCCCTTTCCCCAACTTCATGCCCTTTGCACTTGGGGGATTGAACTCCAAAACCCAAATTTGCGGGGACCAGGTCTGCGGGCCTTTGGGTCCAAAACCCCCTTTTAGTTCTGCCTGGTCTTCGATCGAGTGTTTATTCTCATCAATTTTCACGTAAATCTGCAAACGGGGAAAAAAAACCCCTTCAGAGCCCCTATTCCTTCCGTCAGGGTCGTTCAAAAATTTACCAGAAAAAAGCCCCTGGTCCGGGACTGCCCCCCGGGCGGGACCCACCGCGGTCAAAAGGTGCCCACTTGAAAACCTCCCCACAACCATACCCGCTGCTGTTTTCCCTGACAAGTATTCCCTATCCTTTGTAGGGGCCTTCCCCGTTATCCCCTGTTTGGGTCCCCCATTTTTTTGCCCCAATCTCTTGTGGGGAAACTGTGGCCCAAAACGCCTTTTTTGCAGCCCAAAAAAAAAATTTCCCCTCCCCCCACCCCTCTCCCCCTTTTTCCTTTCTGCTGCCCCAAGTCAAAGAACCCAAATGGGTTTTTGACACAGGTTTTCCCGTCCCTAAAACCCAATGCGGCTGCTTTGATGAGATCATTCCTTTCGGGGTTTTTCCACCACCTTCTCCGGGATAATCTTCTCCATGTTTTTGAACTATACATTTCAGGGGACACTGGCCTGTAGTTTAGTGCTTCATGCTGTCCCCTTTTTAAAGTTTGGGACAACATTTTGCTGTTTTCCCCATCCTCAGGCAATCTCCCTGTTTGGGTAAGGGTATTGAAAATTGTTTTTAAAGGGGTACACATACGCCTCTGCCCCTCTCCCCCAATACCCAGGGGAGATTTTAAAACCCGGCCCCCAAATTGCCTTTGGGGGTATCTAGCTCCCCAGAACCCCTTTTCACTTCTTCCTCGTTGTGGGGCACTGTGTCCAGCACCTGGTGGTGTGCCCCCACCTCCCGTCTTTCTAAAAGGGTCCCTTCTTTTTCCCACTTTTTAAACCCCTTTCCGAACCCCCTTGTTGAGTTCCCTTCACATACTTCACGGCCCCTTTTCCTTTTCCCCCCCTTTCCCTTTCCTTGGGGCCTTTTATTACCTGTTCCTGACTGTTTTTTTTCCCCTCCGGGAATTTTTGGCTTTTACAACATTTCGGGAAAAATTTTTTGGCTTCGCTGCTATGTCATTTTAAATATTGTTTTTTGGGCCCCCCTTTTCATTTTGTGCATTTTCTTTTCCCCCTTTGGGCTTTTCCCCCCCTTTTTCCCTCCTTATTCTCCTGGGCCCCTTTGCCTTCTTTTTTTCTTCCTTTCCTAGCACATTTGGGTTTTTTGCCCCCCTCCCCTTTTGGGGAAACCATGGGCTCATCCGGGGGCTTTTTCATTTATTTTCCCTTTCCCCCTTGGGGTACAAACCTCTCCTCACCTCCTTGCATTTTTTTGGGCAACATATTCCTCATCTCTTTAACTGGCTTCCCTGCCAGTTCTCTGTTCCACAAAACCCCGTTCGGGTTATTCCTCATTTCCTGTGTAGCCCCCTTTCGTATTTTTGGCTTCTTTCCCGTCCGGGCCTTCCTGCTTCTCCCCCCATTTGTGGGCTCTACTGTGAATTCAAAAGTTTAAAAACCACAGGGTCACGGGCCCCAAAGGGGGTCTTTCAAAAAATAGGGTCCTCGTATCGACAAAACAAAAGGTAAATACTAAGCCCCAGCTTCGGGGTTAAATCCCCTCCTCTCTCTCTTGTAGTGTCCCTTACGTTTGGTACATAAGTTCCCAAAACCCACCCCATCCAACTTAGCCCTCCAAGATTTTTGGCCCCCCCTGTTTGGGCCAAGTTTTTCCCAATCGATCTCCCCGTGGTTAAAGTCACCCATGATCGAGCTTTTTCCCTGCATGCATGAAACCCCTTTCCTGGCCCCTCCCCATTGGGGTCCCAAACCCTCGCTCTATTGCTCTCGTCGTACTCTTGGGCCCTTTGGGCCCCCTGCTGTTTTTGTGGTTGGGTTTTTACATCCTGCTATTACCACCTTGGACCTCCAAGTGAAAATGTTTTCCCCCAAAGTAAACACTTTCCCTTTTCCCTAAAAACCTCTCGCCCCCGCTCATCAAAATTCCCGCGATTTTTGATCAGCAACGCCACTCCTTTCCCCCCCCCCCTTTTTTCCCTCTGTTCCTTTCCTCAAGGGGTTTTGGGAAACCCCCTTGGAAAGATGGCATCTGTTTATCATAAACCCGAAAACTTGGTTTTTTTGTAAAGCTATGATGTCCGGTTAAGGGTTCTTTTGGGCCCTTTTCCCTGGGCCCCAACCCCCCTTCCCACTTAAATTTTTTATTCCACAAACTTTTGTTTACCATACCTTCAGTTTCCTTTCCAACACTGTGGTTTGGGGGGCCTGTGGGGGGGAGACCTGGTGGCATCTGTGGGGATTTTATAGCTCGATGTTTGGGGGGGGAGGCTGTTGGGGATGGATTGTAGTGTTTTGGTTTGGGATGGGGGTGATAGGTTGTAAAGGTTTTTGAGAGTATTTGGTTTTTGTGCTTGCCCCCTTTCTGTTCGTCCCGCTCTGACTGAAACCCCTGCTGATTTCCCTCCTTTTCTCTTTTTCCTAGTCCCTTTTTTGTTTTTTTGTCCCTCCCCCCAGCCCGCTGTCCCATCTGATTTTTTTTTCGTCCTGTCTAGGAAAACCCCCCTTGTAAATCTTTCCCAGTAAATTTTAAAACGGGGTTTTTCTTTGGGGGATTTTCCGTTCCGCACTGTTTCCCTCCTGAGAATCAGCTTGATTGGGGGTCTTTTTCCCCCTTTTGAGTCCTCCCCCCCATTCTCTGAAAATTTTTCAAACCTCGTCCCATCCTTAAACCAAATTTTCCCTGAAAGAAATTTTCCCCAATCTCCTTTCCTTCTTTTCCCGCTTCCTTTCAGTTGTTTCCCTTTTTCCCCTCTCTCCTGAAGCCCATGGATTTAAAAACTGATTTTTTTCCCTTTTTTTTTCCTCCCAATTTCCTACCCCTCTGTGCTTTTGGATCCGCCTGTAAAGGGGGTCAGTTTCTCCCTTTTATTTTTTCCCGTGGCTCTTGAAAGCCTTTTTTTGTGCCTCAGCCCTTCGACCTACACCCTCCTCCAACCCGCAACCCGCTGATCTTCCCTTTTTACTCCTTGGTCCTCCCCTTGGGAATTTTAAAGGACCTTAGCATAATTTATAATTTTTTCCTTTTTTCCTGTTCACCCGCAGCTTCATATTCGGGGTTTTTTCTCTTTGGGCACTGGCCCCCCTTTAAATCGCTCCAGCCCATTTAAACCAACTTTTTAAGGAAACCCCTTTTCTTGGGTACTGCATTTTTGACTTGTCCTCCCAATTTTTTCTTTGTTTCCTGCTCCCCAAACCCCCCTTTCCAATTTCACAGAGAGCCCCCCTTTTTCCCCCATTTTTTTTAGAAAAAAGGGCCCCCCTAATTTTCCTTTTTTCCCACCCCTTTTCCCCCCCTTTTCCACTGCTCCTTTCCAAAACCACTTTCCCCCCTACCCCCCAACCATTCTCATCGGTCCTTGGGTTTTCCCCCCGCCCAGTCCCCAAACCATTTTTTTTTTTTTTTTTTTTTTTTTTTTTTTTTTTTTTTTTTTTTTTTTAAGTGTAGGAGAGGGAGAGTTAGAAGGGAAATGGGGACGTGTGTGTGTGTGTGTGTTTTGTGTGTGTGTGTGTGTGTGTGGTGTGTGTGTGTGTGTGTGTGTGTGTGTGTGTGTGTGCGTGTGTGTTACTCACCTAATTGTGGTTGCAGGGGTCGAGACTCAGCTCCTGGCCCCGCCTCTTCACTGATCGCTACTAGGTCCTCTCTCTCTCTGCTTCCTGAGCTTTTATCATACCTCTTCTTAAAACTATGTATGGTTCCTGCCTCCACTACTTCACTTGCTAGGCTATTCCACTTGCTGACAACTCTATGACTGAAGAAATACTTCCTAACGTCCCTGTGACTCGTCTGAGTCTTCAGCTTCCGGGTTGTGACCCCTTGTCCCTGTGTCCCCTCTCTGGAACATCCTATCTCTGTCCACCTTGTCTATTCCCCGCAGTATCTTGTATGTCGTTATCATGTCTCCCCCGACCCTTCTGTCCTCCAGTGTCGTCAGTCCCATCTCCCTCAACCTTTCCTCGTACGACATTCCCCTGAGCTCTGGGACTAGCCTTGTTGCAAACCTTTGTACTTTCTCTAACTTCTTGACGTGCTTGACCAGGTGTGGGTTCCAGACTGGTGCTGCATACTCCAGTATGGGCCTAACATACACAGTGTACAGTGTCTTGAACGATTCCTTATTAAGGTATCGGAACGCTATTCTCAGGTTTGCCAAGCGCCCCGTATGCTGCAGCAGTTATTTGGTTGATGTGTGCCTCCGGTGATGTGCTCGGTGTTATGGTCACCCAAGGTCTTTCTCCTGAGTGAGGTCTGTAGTCTTTGTCCACCTAACCTGTACTCTGTCTGCGGTCTTCTTTGCCCCTCCCCAATCTTCATGACTTTGCATTTGGCTGGATTGAATTCGAGAAGCCAGTTACTGGACCACATGTCCAGCCTGTCCAGGTCTCTTTGCAGTCCTGCCTCATCCTCATCCGATTTAATTCTTCTCATCAACTTCACATCAT
>NC_069408.1:50127054-50137054 GCF_026875155.1 Cherax quadricarinatus | reverse complement strand
ACTTATCTTGTGTCTTCTTCCACATATTTTTACCACTTATCTTGTGTTTTCTTCCTCCTACTTATTTTACCACTTATCTTGTGTCTTCTCCACTTACTTTACCACTTATCTTGTGTCTTCCCTCCCACATACTTTACCACTTATCTTGTGTTTTCCCTCCACTTACTTTACCGCTTATCTTGTGCCCTTCTCCCCACTTACTTTACCACTTATCTTGTGTTTTCTTCCACTTATTTTAAACCACTTACTTGTGTCTTCTCCACTTACTTTACCACTTATCTTGTGTCTTCTCCACTTACTTTACCACTTATCTTGTGTCTTCTCCACTTACTTTACCACTTATCTTGTGTCTTCTCCACTTACTTTACCACTTATCTTGTGTCTTCTCCACTTACTTTACCACTTATCTTGTGTCTTCTCCACTTACTTTACCACTTATCTTGTGTCTTCTCCACATACTTTACAACTTATCTTGTGTCTTCTCCACTTACTTTACCACTTATCTTGTGCCCTTCTCCACTTACTTTAACCACTTATCTTGTGTCTTCTCCACATACTTTTACCACTTATCTTGTCTCCCCCCACTTACTTTACCATTTTATCTTTGTCTTCTCCACTTATTTTAAACCACTTATCTTGTGCCCTTCCCTCCACTTACTTTAACCACTTATCTTGTGTCTTCTCCACTAACTTTACCACTTATCTTGTGTCTTCCTCCACTTACTTTACCACTTATCTTGTGTCTTCTTCTCCACTTACTTTACCCACTTATCTTGTGTCTTCTCCACTTACATTACCACTTATCTTGTGCCCTTCTCCACTTACTTTTACCACTTATCTTGTGTCTTCTCCACTTACTTTACCACTTATCTTGTGTCTTCTCCAAAATATTTTACAACTTATCTTGTGTCTTCTCCACTTACTTTACCACTTATCTTGTGTCTTCTCCACTTACTTTACCACTTATCTTGTGTCTTCTCCACTTACTTTACCACTTATCTTGTGTCTTCTCCACTTACTTTACCACTTATCTTGTGTTTTCCCTCCACTTACTTTACCACTTATCTTGTGTCTTCTTCTCCACTTACTTTACCACTTATCTTGTTCTTCTCCACTTACTTACCACTTATCTTGTGTCCTTCTCCACTTACTTTACCACTTTATCTTTGTCTTCTCCACTTACTTTACCCACTTATCTTGTGTCTTCTCCACTTACTTTACCACTTATCTTGTGTCTTCTCCACTTACTTTACCACTTCCTCTTCCTCTTATGTTCCTCCACCTCTAGTATTATTTACTCTCTGCATTTCCTCGTTACTCCTTTTGTATCGTCGCTGCCTCTCTTACTCTGCTTCCCTTCCCCCTCCCTCCACCCACTCCTTCCCCTCCCCACACACCTTCCTTCCCTCCCCACATTTCCCCCGCCCTCCCTTCCCACACTCCCCCCACCCTCCTTCCCCACCCCTCCCCCGCCCTCCCCACACCCCCCACCCTCCTTCCCCACACTCCCCCCGCCCTCTTTTCCCCAAAACTTTCCCCCGCCCTCCCTTCCCACACTCCCCCCGCCCTCCCTCCCCACACTCCCCCACCCTCCCTTCCACAACTCCCCCACCCACCTTCCCCACACTCCCCCCCACCCCCCTTCTCCCACACTCCCCCACCCACCTTCTCACACGCCCCCACCCTACCCTTCCCAAAACTCTCCCCCACCCTCCCTTCCCACACTCTCCACCCCACTTCCCACACTCCCCCACCCTCCCTTCCCACACTCCCCCACCCCCTTCCCCACATTTCCCCCCCGCCCTCCCTTCCCGCACTCCCCCCACCCTCCCTCCCCACACCCCCCGCCCTCCCTCCCCCACTCCCCCGCCCCCCTTCCCATACTCCCCCGCCCTCCCTCCCCACACTCCCCCGCCCTCCCTTCCCCAAAACACCCCCCACCCTACCTTCTCCACACTCCCCCACCCTCCCTTCCCACACTCCCCCACCCTACCTTCTCACACCCCCCCCCCACCCTCCCTTCCCACACTCCCCCACCCTCCCTTCCCATACTCTCCACCCCACCTTCCCACACTCCCCCACCCCCCCTTCCCACACTCCTCCACCCTACCTTCTCACACACCCCCCACCCTCACCTTTCCCCACACTCCCCCACCCTACCTTTCCACACTCTCCCACACTCCCTTTCCCACACTCCCCCCCCCCTCCCTTTCCACACTCCCCCCACCCTACCTTCCACCCATCCCCCAGCCTCCCTTCCCACACTCTCCCACCCTACCTTCCCACACTCCCCCACCCTCCCTTCTCAAACTCCTCCACCCTCCCTTCCCACACTCCCCCACCGAAACCTTCTCATCCCACTCCCACCCTCCCTTCCCACATTCCCCACCCTACCTTTCCCTCACACTCCCCCACCCCCCCTTTTTCCCGCACTTCCCCCACCCAAACCTTTTCCAACACTCCCCACCCTACCTTCCCACATTCCCCCACCCTACCTTCCCACACACCCCCACCCTACCTTCCCCCCACTCCCCCACCCTACCTTTCCCCCACACTCCCCCACCCTCCCTTCTCACACTCCCCCACCCTTCCTTCCCACACTCCCCCACCCTCCCTTCTCACACTCCACCACCCTCCCTTCTCACATTTCCCCCCCACCCTTCCTTCCCACACTCCCCCATCTTCCCTTCTCACACTCCCCACCCTACCTTCCCACATTCCCCCACCCAAACCTTCCCACCACACCCCCACTCTACCTTCCCACCTCCCCACCTTCCCTTCTCACACTACCCTCACCCCCCCTTCCCACACTCCCTCACCCTACCTTTTCCCACACTCCCCCACCGTACCTTTTCCAAACTCCCCCACCCTCCTACCCATACTCCCCCACCCTACCTTCCCACACTTCCCACACTACC
This sequence comes from Cherax quadricarinatus, assembly GCF_026875155.1. NCBI lineage: Eukaryota > Metazoa > Arthropoda > Malacostraca > Decapoda > Parastacidae > Cherax > Cherax quadricarinatus. The sequence continues at coordinate 50,134,136 of NC_069408.1, read as the reverse complement.
TTCTCACACTCCCCCACCCTCCCTCCCACACTCCCCCACCCTCCCTTCCCACACTCCCCCACCCTACCTTCCCACACTCCCCCACCCTACCTTTCCCCCACACTCCCCCACCCAAACCTTCTAAACACTCCCCCAAACCCTACCTTCCCACACACCCCCACCCTCCCTTCCCACACTCCCCCGCCCTCCCTTCCCACACTCCCCCACCCCCCCTTCCCCCACACCCCCCCCCACCCACCTTCCCACACTCCCCCACCCTACCTTCCCACACTCTCCCCACCCTCCCTTCCCACACTCCAACACCCTAACTTCCCACACACTCCCACCCTCCATCCCACACCCCCCCAACCTACCTTCCCACACTCTCCCCACCCTCCCTTCCCACACTCCCCCACCCTACCTTTCCCTCAAAAACTCCCCCACCCCTCCCTTCCCACACTCCCCCACCCTCCCTTCCCACACTTCCCCCACCCAAACCTTCCCCCACACTCCCCCACCCTACCTTTCCACACTTCTCCCACCCTCCCTTCCCACACTCCCCCCCTACCTTCCCACACTCCCCCACCCTCCCTTCCCCACCTCCCCCACCCTACCTTCCCACACTCGCCCCACCCTCCCTTTCCCCACACTCCCCCCCCACCCTACCTTCTCACACTCCCCCACCCTCCCTTCCCACACTCCCCCACCCTACCTTCCCACACTCCCCCCCACCCCCCCTTTCCCCCACACTCCCCCACCCTACCTTTCCACCCTCCCCCCCACCCTACCTTCCCACACTCCCCCCCACCCTCCCTTCCCACACTCCCCCACCCTACCTTCCCACTCCTCCCCCCACCCTACCTTCCCACACTCCCCCCCCCCCCCTTCCCACACTCCCCCACCCTACCTTCCCACCCTCCCCCACCCCCCCCTTCCCACACTCCCCCACCCAACCTTTTCACACTCCCCCACCCCCCTTCCCACATTTCCCCCACCCCCCCTTCCACACTCCCCCAACCTTCCTTCCCACACTCCTCCACCCTCCCTTCCCACACTCCCCCCACCCTACCTTCCTCACACTCCCCCACCCTCCCTTCCCACACTCCCCCCCACCCTACGTTCCCACCTCCCCCACCCTCCCTTTTCCACACTCCCCCACCCTACCTTTCCACCCTCCCCCAAACCCTACCTTCCCACACTCCCCCACCCTCCCTTCCCACACTCCCCCCACCCTACCTTCCCACACTTCCCCACCCTAAACCTTCCCACACTCCCCCACCCTCCTTCCCACACTCCCCCACCCAAACCTTCCCACCCTCCCCCACCCTCCCTTTCCCACACTCCCCCCACCCTACCTTTTAAACACTTTCCCCCACCCTCCCTTCCCCCACACTCCCCCACCCCCCTTCCCACACTCCCCCAACCTACCTTTCCCACACCCTCCCCCCTACTTCCCACACTCCCCCACCCCCCCTTTAAACCACACTCCCCAACCCTACCTTCCCACACCCCCCCCCACCCTACCTTCCCACACTCCTCCACCCTACCTTCCCCACCACCCCCCATCCTCCCTTCCCACACTTCCCCACCCTCCCTTCCCACACTCCCCCAACCCTACCTTCTCACACTCCCCCACCCTCCCTTCCCACACCCCCCCCACCCTACCTTCCCACACTCCTCCACCCTACCTTCCCACACTCCCCCACCCTACCTTCCCACACTCCCCCCCCCCTCCCTTCCCACACTCCCCACCCTACCTTCCCACACTCCCCCACCCTCCTTTCCCACACTCCCCCAAACCCTACCTTCCCACACTCCCCCACCCTCCCTTCCCACACTCCCCTACCCAAACCTTCTCCACACTCCCCCCACCCTCCCTTCCCACACTCCCCCACCCCCCCTTCCCACACTCCCCCCCCCTTTCCCCTTCCCACACTCCCCCACCCTACCTTCCTACCCTCCCCACCCAAACCTTCCCACACTCCCCCCACCCTCCCTTCCCACACTCCCCCACCCTACCTTCCCACACTCCTCCACCCTCCCTTCCCACACTCCCCACCCTACCTTCCCCTCCCTCCCCCACCCTACCTTCCCACACTCCCCCACCCCCCCTTCCCACACTCCCCCACCCTACCTTCTCACACTCCCCCCACCCTCCCTCCCACACTCCCCCACCCTACCTTCCCACACTCCTCCACCCTACCTTCCCACACTCCCCCACCCTCCCTTCCCACACTCCCCCACCCTACCTTCTCACCCTCCCCCACCCTACTTTCCCACACTCCCCCACCCTACCATCCCAACACTCCCCCCACCCTCCCTTCCCACACTTCCCCACCCTACCTTCCAACCCCACTCCCCCACCCTCCCTTCCCACACTCCCCACCCTACCTTCCCTCCCTCCCCCACCCTACCTTCCCACACTACCCCACCCTCCCTTCCCACACTTCCCCACCCTACCTTCTCACACTCCCCCACCCTCCCTTCCCACACTCCCCCCACCCTACCTCCCACACTCCTCCACCCTACCTTCTCACAACTCCCCCAACCTCCCTTCCCACACTCCCCCCACCCTACCTTCCAACAACCTCCTCCACCCTACCTTCCCACACTCCCCCCCACCCTCCCTTCCCACACTCCCCCACCCTCCCTTCCCACACTCCCCCAACCTACCTTCCCACACTCCTCCACCCTACCTTCCCACACTCCCCCACCCTCCCTTACCACACTCCCCAACCCAACCTTCCCACACTCCCCCCCACCCTAACCTTCCCACACTCCTCCACCCTACCTTCCCACACTCCCCCCCCCCCCTTCCCACACTTCCCCACCCTCCCTTCCCACACTCCCCCCCACCCTACCTTCTCACACTCCCCACCCTCCCTTCCCACACTCCCCCACCCTACCTTCCCACACTCCTCCACCCTACCCCTTCCCAACTCCCCCACCCTACCTTCCCACACTCCCCCCCCCTCCCTTCCCACACTCCCCACCCTACCTTCCCACACTCCCCCACCCTCCTTTCCACACACTCCCCCACCCTACCTTCCCACACTCCCCCACCCTCCCTTTCCCCAAAACATCCCCTACCCTACCTTCTCACACTCCCCCCACCCTCCCTTCCCACACCCCCCACCCTCCCTTCCCACACTCCCCCACCCCTCCCTTCCCACACTCCCCCCACCCTACCTTCCTACCCTCCCCTACCCTACCTTCCCACACTCCCCCACCCCCCTTCCCACACTCCCCCACCCAAACCTTCCCACACTCCTCCACCCTCCCTTCCCCAAACACTCCCCACCCTACCTTCCCTCCCTCCCCCACCCTACCTTCCCACACTCCCCCCCCACCCCCCCTTTCCCCACATCTCCCCCACCCTACCTTCTCACACTCCCCCACCCTCCCTTCCCACACTCCCCCACCCTACCTTCCCACACTCCTCCACCCTACCTTCCCACATTTCCCCCCACCCTCCCTTCCCACACTCCCCCACCCTACCTTCTCACCCTCCCCCACCCACTTTCCCCACACTCCCCCACCCTACCTTCCCACAACTCCCCCACCCCCCTTCCCACACTTCCCCCCCCTTACCTTCCACACTCCCCCACCCCCCTTCCCACCTCCCCACCCTACCTTCCCTCCCTCCCCCACCCTACCTTCCCACACTACCCCACCCTCCCTTCCCACACTTCCCCACCCTACCTTCTCACACTCCCCCACCCTCCCTTCCCCACTCCCCCACCCTACCTTCCCACATTTCCTCCACCCTACCTTCTCACACCTCCCCCAACCTCCCTTCCCACACTCCCCCACCCTACCTCCAACACTTTCCTCCCCCCTACCTTCCCACACTCCCCCACCCTCCCTTCCCACATTTCCCCCACCCTACCTTCCCACCCCTCCTCCACCCTACCTTCCCACACTCCCCCACCCTTCCTTCCCACACTCCCCCACCCTCCCTTCCCACACTCCCCCACCCTCCCTTCCCACATTCCCCACCCAAACCTTCTCACACTCCCCCACCCTCCCTTCCCGCACTCCCCCACCCTCCCTTCCCACACTCCCCTACCCTACCTTCCCACACTCCCCCACCCTACCTTCTCACACTCCCCCCCACCCTCCCTTCCCACACTCCCCCACCCTACCTTAACACACTCCTCCACCCTACCTTCCCACACTCCCCCACCCTACCTTCCCACACCCCCCACCCTCCCTTCCCAAACACTCCCCCACCCTACCTTCTCACACTCCCCCACCCAAACCTTCTCACACTCCCGCACCCTCCCTTCCCACACTCCCCCACCCTACCTTCCCAAAACTCCTCCACCCTACCTTGCCACACTCCCCCACCCTACCTTCCCACACTCCTCCACCCTACCTTCCCACAACTCCCCCACCCTACCTTCCCACACTCCCCCACCCCCCTTCCCACACTCCCTCACCCTACCTTCCCACACTCCCCCACCCTACCTTCTCACACTCCCCCACCCTCCCTTCCCACACTCCCCCACCCAAACCCTTTCCCCACACTTCCCCACCCTACCTTCTCACACTCCCCCACCCTCCCTTCCCACACTCCCCCACCCAAACCTTCCCACACTCCCCCACCCTACCTTCCCACACTCCCCCACCCTACCTTCCCCAAACACTCCTCCACCCTACCTTCCCACACTCCCCCATCCTACCTTCCCACACTCCCCCACCCTACCTTCTCACTCTCACCCCCACCCTCCCTTCCCACACTCCCCCCCCCCTACCTTCCCACACTCCCACCACCCTACCTTCCCACACTCCCCCACCCAACCTTCCCCACATCCCCCACCCTCCCTTCCCACCCCCCTAAACCCTACCTTCCCACACTCCCCAACCCTACCTTCTCACACTCCCCCACCCTCCCTTCCCACACTCCCCCCACCCTACTTCCCACACTCCTCCACCCTAACCTTCCCACACTCCCCCCACCCTACCTTCCCACATTCCTCCACCCTACCTTCCCACACTCCCCCACCCTACCTTCCCACACTCCCCACCCTCCCTTCCCACACTCCCTTACCCTCCCTTCCCCCCCCCTTCCCCCACCCTACCTTCCCCCACTCCCCCACCCTACCTTCCCACACTCCTCCACCCTACCTTCCCAAAACTCCCCCACCCTAACCTTCCCACACTCCTCCACCCTACCTTCCCACACTCCCCCCACCCTACCTTCCCACCCCTCCCCCACCCTCCCTTCCCACACTCCCTCACCCTACCTCCATCCCACACTCCCCCACCCTACCTTCTCACACTCCCCCACCTCCCTTCCCACACTCCCCCACCCTACCTTCCCACACTCCCCCACCCTACCTTCTCACACTCCCCCCCACCCTCCCTTCCCACACTCCTCCACCCTACCTTCCCCCACCCTCCCCCACCCTAACCTTCCCCCACTCCCCCACCCTACCTTCCCACACTCCTCCACCCTACCTTCCCACACTCCCCCCACCCTACCTTCCCCCACTCCCCCACCCTACCTTCCCCCACTTCCCCCACCCTAACCTTCCCACACTCCCCACCCTACCTTCCCACCCCCATCCCCCCACCCTACCTTCCCACACTCCCCCCACCCTCCCCTTCCCACACTCCCTTCCCCCCTTCCCCCCACTCCCCCCACCCTACCTTCCCCCACTCCCCCACCCTACCTTCCCACACTCCTCCACCCTACCTTCCCACACTCCCCCACCCTACCTTTCCCACACTCCCCACCCTACCTTCTCACACTCCCCCACCCCCCTCCCACACTCCCCCACCCTACCTTCCCACACTCCCCCACCCTACCTTCTCACACTCCCCCACCCTCCCTTCCCACCCTCCCCCCACCCTACCTTCCCACACTCCCCCCACCCTACCTTCCCACACTCCCCCCACCCTACCTTCCCAAAACCTCCCCACCCTCCCCACCCTCCCCACCCACCCCACCTTAAAAATTGTTAATTCCTCCTGTACTTAACATTTCAACAATTGTTGTAATCCTTTTATTATTTAAGTCAAACCAGAGGCAATTAGCGGCGGGAGTCGTGTAAGAGGATTTATGCTGTGTGTGTGTGAGCACAGAACGTGTGTGAGCACAGAACGTGTGTGAGCACAGAACGTGTGTGAGCACTGAACGTGTGTGAGCACTGAACGTGTGTGAGCACTGGAACGTGTGTGAGCACTGAACGTGTGTGAGCACTGAACGTGTGTGAGCACAGAACGTGTGTGAGCACTGAACGTGTGTGAGCACTGAACGTGTGTGAGCACAGAACGTGTGTGAGCACTGAACGTGGGGTGAGCACTGAACGTGTGTGACACTGAACGTGTGTGAGCACTGAACGTGTGTGAGCACAGAACGGTGTGAGCACAGAACGTGTGTGAGCACTGAACGTGTGTGAGCACAGAACGTGTGTGAGCATGAACTGTGTGAGCACTGAACGTGTGTGAGCCCAGAACGTGTGTGACACTGAACGTGTGTGAGCACTGAACGTGTGTGAGCACTAAACTTTGGGGGAGCACTGAACGTGTGTGAGCACTGAACTTTGTGTGAGCACTGAACGTGTGTGAGCACTAAACGTGTGTGAGCACTGAACGTGTTGAGCACTGAACGTGTGTGAGCCACAGAACGTGTGTGAGCACAGAACGGTGTGAGCACTGAACGTGTGTGAGCACAGAACGTGTGTGCACAGAACGTGTGTGAGCCCCAGAACGTGTGTGAGCACGAACGTGTGTGAGCACTGAACGTGTGTGAGCACTGAACGTGTGTGAGCACAGAACGTGTGTGAGCACAGAACGTGTGTGAGCACTGAACGTGTGTGAGCACAGAACGTGTGTAGCACAAACGTGTGTGAGCACAGAACGTTGTGAGCACAGAACGTGTGTGAGCACTGAACGTGTGTGAGCACTGAACGTGTGTGAGCACTGAACGTGTGTGAGCACTGAACGTGTGTGAGCACAGAACGTGTGTGAGCACAGAACGTGTGTGAGCACAGAACGTGTGTGAGCACAGAACGTGTGTGAGCACAGAACGTGTGTGAGCACTGAACGTGTGTGAGCACTGAACGTGTGTGAGCACTGAACGTGTGTGAGCACTG